>CP097506.1:56558329-57120829 GCA_023547065.1 Musa troglodytarum | reverse complement strand
CGCTCATCGTGTGTATTAGCTTTTGGGCCATCGGTCGTTTGAATTTACGAGTCTACTTTATTGTTTGTAAAAGCTTTCAATGCTTTTTTTGTTGTTTGCTCAGTGCAAATTGGAATGCCTTGTATAGCCTCCATGATTGTTTTACTCGGATGCTTGTTTGTTGGTTCATATTTGCTTTGCTTGTAGTAGAGTGTGCAACGGCGGCCCGGCAAGGTTACAAGTCGGTCATGTAACTTTGGGGGGGAAGTGCATGATAACAGCTACACATCTTGCTCTTGCTGGGCACTGGTTTTTTGGAATGCAATTCGTATAATCATAGTAAGCAATCATAAAATTCCTTGATAAGTCCCGGTTAAGGGAGGAGTAAATTTACTTGCAGAGTGTTGGGTGCAAGAAAATGTCACATTTCCAGGGACTTCATGATTACAAACAATAACAATAACGATCATAAATTGTAATTTTTTTTTTTTTTTTTGCCACAAATGAGATTTATAAAAAGAAAAAACCCGGGTCGTCTTCCTCGGTCCAAATCATGGAAATTCCAGTCGACTAACCGGTGCATGTTCGATGCTCCACATCCGGAAGGAAGGAACTCTTGGTGACGGACGGACTGCACTGCGCTGCATGCGGCGCTGCTCGTGTTGGCAGTGAAAAGGAAACCCGAGCGATAAATCGGAACGCTCCCCGAAAGATGTCAGCACGGTGTCTATCAATCACATCGTCTCCGGCTTCACTCCCAACCAAATACCTCCGTTCCGAGAACCCTTGTCGAGTGTCCCGTGGGAAGACATGGCATGTGCCCTCGAACACATCGACGACGAGACGCCAAGCTTCGGCAGTCCCACCTCGCCAATCATACAGCATGCTGTCAAGCGTTTGATCGCCCTCAGCCCCTCGCCGAAGGTACGAGACGCAGTTTGCGTAGGTTCAGATGTCAGTGGTTGATCATGACCCACAGGCTGCCACATGAATGTGCGTCCTAAAGAACAGAGAGGTTTTGACAGGCGACACATGCCATCCTCTTAATCTTCACATCGCCAGAATGTGCTTACGAAATGATTGGACGATGATGCTTCGCCCTCCTTCCTTTTTCCTCCCTGAACAAAAACAGAAAAAAAAAAAAAAAAAAGAGAAAACAGGAGAAAGATTCTGATGCGACCTACCAGTAGCATTCCTTCGGATCATCACAGATCGCCTCGCAATTCTTGGCTTAAGCTGTGTACCACCATGCCAGCAATCCGCCTCAGCTGAGACGCCACGGTGTGATTCTTGCTTTTGCCTCCTGAATGAATGATTGCCCACCGGACGAGTTTTAGAACGCATTGTTCATGCACGAGCAGCAGCCAGTTTTGTGTTTTAGCCCTTATTTCGAGGCCACCATGCGATCCCCGACCTCACACGAGTACCGAGTGCATGCGAGGTTAAAGGAGACGCAAGCGTTCCTAGGACGATCCAATGATCCAACTGCGTGTGTGGGCTGCGAGTTAACCTCCCCTGCACAGTGCTTGGGTGCAGCATGGACGAAAAAAACAGGGTGATGCATCGACGACGAGGTTTTACCTCCAACAGGACCATCGAATTTGGCAGCATGCCCATAAGTTCATTTGCCTGGTCTCCACATGCCATGCAGCAGCTGAATGCAGCCATCTCTTTCCGGATGCAACATCGCTTGATCAATTGTCTGCTTCCAAGCGTGCCAGGAGTTCATTCATCGGCAAGCCCAGGAGGCCGATCCGATCAGAGATTTGTTATGGGTATTAAATATGACGTGACACTCGGTCCTGGGTATCACGCCCGGATGACGTCATTGCCCCTCCTGCGCTCTTTTATTCCCGCATTTGATTACCCAACGTCGCTTCTCCTCTGCCTCGCCCCAACTACACGCAGGGTTGACCACGACACCGGCCTGCGAGGTCAGGTCCGTATACCACCCGCAGACGCAACCGGAAGCATGCCATCCGTCCGACCTATTTAAGACGAAGGGGTAAGGCAGGAAAGGGGGGAGAAGGTGCACTCTGAACTCTTCAATTATTTGGGGACCGGCCGACGGGAGAGAGCCTGACTTGAACGTCGGAGGGGTCGGGCGGAGCACCCTCCGACCCGCCTTTGTGCAGGTTTCGTTCCCGGCGACATCGGCGCACGCTACCCCTCGGGACCTAGCTGGAGCTGGAGCCATCGACGGGTCCGAACCTTACCAAGACGACCCCCGGGATCCCGGATTCTCCGCCGCACGCCCCAGGGTCACGGTAAAAAGTTGTTTGCACTAACAGATTGGCGCTAGAAGGAGGGCCTCGATCCCTTATCCCGAACAGCGGTTCGGTTACAGGGTGTTGAGTGGCGCCTCGATCCCTTATCCCGAACGGCGGTTCGGTTACATGGTCTTGAGCGGGCCTCGACCATTGGTTTTCATGGTCTTGAGCGGGCCTCGACCCCTTATCTCGAACGGCGGTTCGGTTGCATAGTCTTGAGCGGGCCTCGACCATTGGTTTTCTGGGTCTTGAGCGGGCCTCGACCCTTTATCCCGAACGACGGTTCGGTTACATGGTCTTGAGCGGGCCTCGACCATTGGTTTTCATGGTCTTGAGTGGGCCTCGACCCCTTATCCCGAACGGCGGTTCGGTTACATGGTCTCGAGCGGGCCTCGACCATTGGTTTTCTGGGTCTTGAGCGGGCCTCGACCCTTTATCCCGAACGGCGGTTCGGTTACATGGTCTCGAGCGGGCCTCGACCATTGGTTTTCTGGGTCTTGAGCGGGCCTCGACCCTTTATCCCGAACGGCGGTTCGGTTACATGGTCTCGAGCGGGCCTCGACCATTGGTTTTCTGGGTCTTGAGCGGGCCTCGACCCTTTATCCCGAACGGCGGTTCGGTTACATGGTCTCGAGCGGGCCTCGACCATTGGTTTTCTGGGTCTTGAGCGGGCCTCGACCCTTTATCTCGAACGACGGTTCGGTTACACGGTCTTGAGCGAGCCTTGACCATCGGTTTTCTGGGTCTTGAGCGGGCCTCGACCCCTTATCCCGAACGGCGGTTCGGTTACATGGTCTTGAGCGGGCCTCGACCATTGGTTACAAGGTGTTGAGTGGCGCCTCGACCCCTTATCCCGAACGGTGGTTCGGTTACATGGTCTTGAGCGGGCCTCGACCATTGGTTTTCTGGGTCTTGAGCGGGCCTCGACCCCTTATCCCGAACGACGGTTCGGTTACATGGTCTCGAGCGGGCCTCGACCATCGGTTTTCTGGGTCTTGAGCAGGCCTCGACCCCTTATCCCGAACGGTGGTTCGGTTACAGGGTGTTGAGTGGCGCCTCGATCCCTTATCCCGAATGCATTTGGCGTTGCATATGGTCTTCGAGCTGCTCGACCATCGCTTTTCCTGGTCTTGAGCAGCTCGACTTTTTATCCCGAACTGGCGTTCGCATATGGTCTCGAGCGGCCTCGATTTCATCCCAATCGGCGCCGCATATACGCATGGTCTCGAGCGCTCACTCATCTGGTCAACTGAGCTGCTCGACTTTATCCCGAACGTTTGGCGACTATATGGTCTCGAGCTGGCTCACCATTGGTTTCGTGGTCTGAGCGCCTCGACTTCTATCCCAACTATGGTTTTGCTGCTATATGGTCTTGAGCTGCCTCGACTCATCGGCTCGGTCTCGAGCGGACCTTCGACTCTCATCCCTAACTATGGTCTGCTACATGGTCTTCTGAGCTGGCTCACTTTATCCCGAACGATTGCTTCGGTTACATGGTCTCGAGCGGCCTCACCATTGGTTTTCTGGTTTCGAGCGTGCCTCGACTTTTATCCCGAACGGCAAGCCGTTACATGGTCTCGAGCGGCTCGACTATTGGTTTTCAGGTCTTGAGCAGTTCTCACCCTTTATCCCGAACGGCGATTTTGCTACATGGTCTCGAGCTGCCTCACTCATTGGTTTTCTGGTCTTGAGCGCCTCGACCCTTATCCCGAACGGCGATCGGCTATATGGTCTCGAAAGCGGCTCGACCATTGGTTTTCTGGGTCTTGAGCGGGCCTCGACCCTTTATCCCGAACGGCGGTTCGGTTACATGGTCTCGAGCGGGCCTCGACCATTGGTTTTCGGGGTCTTGAACGGCGCCTAGACTCCTCTTCCTGCATAATGGTTTGGTCATTTATGTCACGACATGCAGAATCTCCGCCTGAGGTCTCAACCGACCGCTCATATGCAACCGGGTTTCCCCGAACACCACCCCCAACCCTCGAAGACCGTCCCGCAGGAGTGGCTTTTTGAGGGGGGTAGTGTTATGGGTATTAAATGTGACGTGACACCCGGTCCTGGGTATCACGCCCGGATGACGTCATCGCCCCTCCTGCGCTCTTTTACTCCCGCATTTGATTACCCGACGTCGCTTCTCCTCTGCCTCGCCCCAACTACACGCAGGGTTGACCACGGCACCGGCCTGCGAGGTCAGGTCCGTATACCACCCGCAGACGCAACCGGAAGCGTGCCATCCGTCCGACCTATTTAAGGCGAAGGGGTAAGGCAGGAAAGGGGGGAGAAGGTGCACTCTGAACTCTTCAATTATTTAGGGACTGGCCGACGGGAGAGAGCCTGACTTGAGCGTCGGAGGGGTCGGGCGGAGCACCCTCCGACCCGCCTTTGTGCAGGTTCCGTTCCCGACGACATCGGCGCACGCTACCCCTCGGGACCTAGCTGGAGCTGGAGCCATCGACGGGTCCGAACCTTACCGAGACGACCCTCGGGTTCCCGGATTCTCCGCCGCACGCCCCAGGGTCACGGTAAAAAGTTGTTTGCACTAACAAGATTTTTATCCGCATCCAAGTCCATCGATGTCAGCAGATTTACCGCTGCTTGGTTCCATAAAACCAAACCGAGTTTTGACCGATGCGATGCCATCAACCGTGTGCTCATCGGCACTTCGACGCGTGCGTTGGATCCTCGGTTTCGTGCTGTTCTGATGCTACAAAGCGAGCGCTGCCCGAGTGATTTCTTGCACCATGAGGACCACGGGAGGTGTATGCTCGAGCATCGCCTCCACGTTGATCCCAACAGGAAGACTCCAGAAAAATCACTAATCACCTACCTGTTGCCGTCTCATAAACTCCCACATCTGCTTCCCTCCTTGCTCGTCTTCCATCATCTGCGTCCGACCCAAGTAAACCTGAGAATGTTAATGGAGCTAGTGCTCCCTTGGGGATGACCACCACTCGCAACTCCCAGCGGACACGAGTAAATGCCTTCCCTACAACTCTTCTTCGTCTCTACACATAGACCTTGTTAGTTCAAACAACTTTTTACCGTGACCCTGGGACGTGCGGCGGAGGCTCCGGGGATCCGGGATCGTCTCGGTAAGGTTCGGGCTCGTCGATGTCTCCTGCTCCAGCTGGGTCCCGAGCGGTTGTGTGCGCCGATGTCGCTGGGAGCGGTACCTGCACAAAGACGGGTCGGAGGGTGCTCCGCCCGATCCCTCCGACGCTCAAGTCAGCCTCACTCCCGGAGGCTCCCGACCTTTCCCCCTCCTGGTTCCCAGCCGGTAAACCAATTGAAGAGTTCAGAGCGCATCTTTTTTTTCTCATCACCCTACCCCTTGGCCTTAAATATGTCGGGCGGATGACGCGCTTCTGGTTACGTCTGGGGGTGGTATACGGACCTGGCTTCGCAGGCCGGTGCCGTGGTCAACCCAGCATGGACGCGGGGCGAGGCAGAGGAGAAGTGACGTCGGGTGGTCAATCGCGGGAGTAAATGGGCGCAGGAGGGGCGATGACATCATTCGGGCGTAATACTCAAGACCGGGTGTCGTGTCACGTTTAATACCCCTAATAGACCTAAAGCCCAAACAAAATTCCCCATCACCACGGCCTCGCACCGTGGAAAAAGGTAACATACCTCACGCCACCCCTCCTCTAAGTTAGAATAGGGACCATTGGCCTCTCTAGAAAATGCCACTGTGCATTGTGCTCAGAGCCACGCTCTACTCCGACCTATTCACCGGGCAGCGAGACCAAAGGATCGGGATGGGAGTAAGGGAGAAAGAGAAGGTGGGAGATGGTCGGGCTTCCTCGTCAACCACCACTCATGGTTGCAAAGAAAAGTGAAGGCACCGAGGGGCACAGTTGGAAGGTATCCCATCCTTGATGCATCCAACCCGACTCCTACCTTTGAGCTTTTTAGCCTTTAGGTTAAGTCCCTGTGGAGACCAAGTCTCCCCCACAGCACTCATGCTCGGCGTCCCTAACGCCCACCAAGAGTGACCTGCCCACAAGCGCTTTGTATGGAAGAACCCTATCGCTTGCATGTTTCGCCTTTCACCTGCTCCCCATCTCCTGCACCTCCTACCTGTCCCCACCTTCCCCACCCCATCCCCCACAGGTTCCTCTCCCCTTCCCACCCTTAACAGTTATATATGCACCCTTTGGTCCTTCCTTCCTGCCATCCCAACTCCATCTTCGTCGTTCCCTTCCCTACAAATTCTTGTTATAGCTTCTCTTTCTCCCTTTGCCCCCATCCACTCCTTGAGGATGTGCAACTCGAAGATCCAGTCGGGCCATGCGATGGCCAGCGCGGCGGTGGCCGAGATCGACGGGAGGCCAGTCTTGCAGCCGGCATCCAACACCTCCAACCGGATCGCGACGCCGGAGGCCGGGCGGCCGCTCAAGAAGACCTTCCACAAGTCCATCTCTTTGCCTACCTCGTTCACCAAACATGCCGCTAGGTCTGATGTTGTCGATCCCGGTGCTGCTACTCTGCCTAAGCTCTCACCGCCGGTCTCTCCCAAGCTGAAACCGGCTGCCAAGGCAGCGCCGAAGCGGAGCAACGACCCGAACGGGCTGAATACGAGCACCGACAAGCCCTCCGCCAAGTCGAGGCCTGCAATGATGACGAGATCGAAGAGCTCCGTCGGCGCAAGCCAAGTCGTGCCGTCTCTCGACTCCTCCTTGCTCTCATGTGATAGGGCTCCCGGCAGCATTGCCGCCGCACAGAGAGAGCACGCCGTGCTGATGCAGGCACAGCGGAAAATGCGGATCGCTCATTACGGGCGGACGCCGGCGAAGCTCGAAGGGAAGGTGGTTCCTGTCGATTCTTCCGTGCTCAGTGATGCCAGCGGCCTGGAGGAGAAGAGGTGCAGCTTCATAACACCAAACTCTGGTGAGAAGAGCTGTCGTCTCCTTCCACCCCAAAAAAGAGTTCTTCCCTTCAGTACAAATATAAATTTCTTTCTTCTTCTGTTACGTAGATCCTGTCAATATTGCATACCACGACCAAGAGTGGGGAGTGCCCGTCCATGATGACAAGTGAGTTCGGATCCCTCTCTCTCTCTCTCTCTCTCTCTCTCTCTGTGTGTGCGTTTTTGTCGTGTAGGCAGCGGAGACTAACAGAGCCGATTGATCATGCAGAATGCTGTTCGAATTACTAGTGCTGGCTGGAGCTCAGGTTGGGTTGGATTGGACAACCATCTTGAAGAAAAGGGGGGAATTCAGGTAAACATGTCACGTACATCGAAACTAGAGAGAAGAAAAGAAGGGAGAAGATTTGTGTTTTGTTTACATGTGCTTCTGGTTGCAGGGCCGCATTTGCCGAGTTCGATGCGGAGTTGGTGTCCAAGTACACGGAGAAGCAAATGGCCTCGATTAGCGCAGCATATGGGCTGGATTTAGGGAGGGTCAGAGGGGTTGTCGACAACGCTAAGAGAATTCTCGAGGTACATGACCAAGTTATCATGCTCAAATCTTTGTCCTCTTCCATCAGATTTCATGGGGCTATCAGAATACCAAAAATGGTGGATGAAGCAACAACCTCGTCGCATGAAACGGACGGTCGATCCAGGTTTATCCAGTTAATCGAACACTACACCACCAGAGGTAGAAGAAGAAGAAGAAGAAGAAGAAGAAGAAGATATAATATGGGCAAACCAATTACATCCAGGAAGTTGTCAAAGGAAAAAAAAAATATATAAATATATATATATATATCAGATGGGGCCTTTTGGTTATGCATTTCCAGATCCTTAAGAAAGCACCCGCTGGGATTCACGACTAAGAAACAGTTGATAGAACAAGATTTAAACAAGATCCAGGAACCCACATTGCATGCTTCACTGCTGCGCTTTACCTCTTAAAACAGTATACATGCAGCACCAAAAGATCGAAATTGCATTCTGAAAGTTCATAAACTCGAATTCTTGTCGTTTCCAGCTCTCTAATCCGACACCGCATGTGACTGGCTTGGAACAGGTCAGCCGAGAGTTGGGATCCTTGGACAAGTATCTGTGGGGGTTCGTCAACCGCAAGCCTCTGTCCACCAACTACACTTCATGCCGGAAGATCCCCGTGAAGACCTCCAAGTCGGAGTCCATCAGCAAGGACATGGTCCGGCGCGGCTTCCGGTTCGTCGGTCCCACCGTCGTTCACTCCTTCATGCAAGCCGCCGGCCTGACCAACGATCACCTCCTCTCCTGCCCTCGCCACCTCCACTGCCGCTCCCTCTCCGCCACCAACTGACCGCTGACTGCCACCACCACCACCACCGCCATATGCAAGTTACTCGGGTTATTGGTGATAGCGGAATCTAGTGAGCTGTGACCACCTGTTGTATAAACACTGGTGTGAGGTGTCCTCGAGAGGTTTCTTCTTCTTTTCTTCTTCTTCTTCTTCTTCTTCTTCTTCAATGATAGGAATGTATGACAGATGAGCATAATTGCATGTGGTGAGTGTCGGGGGGAGGAGACATGGCATGTGGGGTGACAGGCAATTGCATGTGTTGTCAGGGTGGGCTTTTCCCTTCGGCCATGTGACCTCAACATGCCTCATTATTCCTTGGGGTTATCCATCTCCCCCAACACAACTCCATCAAAGTAGGCCGCCGAAGGAGATCGGAGCACGTCGACGGAGGCCCCCCCCCCCCCCCCCCCCCACACAAACTCCAACTCACAACTAGACTCACTTTGCTGCTGCTTCACTCATTTGTTCTTGCTCCCGTGTAAGATTATTGTGCTTGTGGCTTGCTTACTGCTGGAAGATTGCCTGTAAGACTTGCGTCAATATAGTGGATTTGTGTCTACAGAAGAAGTACGAGAACACAGAATACTTTAGCCCGGGCGTGGGTTGATAGGTTTGCCATGTCGAACCGTACAACATGCGAGCGCGTCTACCTCTTTGTTCCGACCGTCTTCTTCGACGACGTGCGCTTCCTTCTCTTTGCACTTAAATGTGCCGACGCAGATTGCATAAACCAAAGCTGATCGCAATGAATCATCCATTTATGGTGCCTGCCAATGGAATCGACAATGCGCGGATGCTTGCAGCCCATCGGCACAGCTCTCTTCTTCGCCTTCCCTCCCACTCGACCCCAGGCATGTCTTCTTCGTGTCATAATTCTTCCCTTTTAGTAGGTTTCTTTTCTCTTTGTTGCAGAATTTGACTCGGTTCTTTAAAGACATGATCGATTGGCGAGACTTAAAAGACAGACGACAGATTGGTTTCCCGCATCCATGGCACTCGAATTAGCTGCAGATTTGAACAATGGAGAGTCGGATGTGAAAGAAATAATGAATATGATGCATTTACTTGGGATAAAAGAAATAATAACCTTTGGATTGAGTTCTTTGTAGCAGCAAAGAAAGTGAGACGTGAGATATCGATGTTAATAATTAACCTTTGGATCGAAGCATCATAAATGATGCAAATAATTTTTTTTAATCTTTAACCGTAATTATTCCTATTTAATCAGATATTTTTTAATCTCTTCGAGACATGATAGTAATTAATATATATATATATATATATACATATATTCAAATCACGTTGGATTAAGGATCAAGATTGACGACATCGTCTGCGTCTTTTGATCGTCCAATGGGCCGAATCCGCTCGTCGTCGGCCCAAAAGTTTCCCGTTACGCAACGCGTGCGACTTCCAACGGACGCGTTCCGCGATGGAATCGGATGCCGAGCATCCGAATCCAACCGCTCCATTTCGGTCCATCGATCGGACAAGTCGAGATCGAATCGAACGTGACGATGCTGACGGAGCATCGGGAGAGGCGGAAACGATCTTGCTCATCTCACGCGTATCCATCACCAGCCCATTCCCACCACCACCACCACCGTTTGTTTCCATGGCTGGCCGCGCGCATATCCCGGCCGCGACCTGCGCCCGCTGCTTCCCTATCCATCCGTCCGCTCTTTCAAATCGCTCTCCTCCTCCATTAACGTCTCCGCGCCAGCCATTCCCTGGAGAGCAGTAACGACGCCAATAACTACTGCTTCCTGGTACGACCGCCGTATCACATGCTCGGGATGAACCAATTCAATTCCCCCCACAACCCAATTCGAAACCTCTCCTCCTCTTTCGCTCCGCATCATCATCATCATCATCATCATCATCAGGAGAAGAAGAAGCTCCACAACAGCAGAAGCAACAACAACAACAGCAACAGCAATCCCGCCCTTTCGTTGTTACACCGTGCTCAGAATAGGAGAGAAGGGGAGGATGGAATGAACCGGCCGTTCCCATCTTATATTGGACTCCCCGAGAACTCCTCCCTCCTCCATCGCCGCCCCCGACATTAGTTGTCCTCCTTCTCGTTCCTTTCGCCTTTTGCCATGGCCTCTTCAGTCGCCAGCATGCACGCCGCCGACGAGTGGCGCGACCCGGGTCGCCTCGCCGCCGCCGTCTTCGGCGCGGCACACTCTCGCACTTCCTTCTCCCCTGCTCACCTCAGGAAAGTCCTCGTTCGCCAGCCGCAGAGCACCGATGCGCCTTCCTCCTCCTTTTCCACGTCTTCTCCTTTGGTGGCTTCGACTGCTGTTGCCAATTCCGTCGTCCCGAATGAGGACGACAGGGGATCGCCGGTGACGGCGAGGAAGCGGCAGTCGCAGATCTTGGACCGGTGGGGCGCGCGGCAGGCGCGGGAGATGGTCACCACCATCGAGCGGCAGGCGCATGAGGCCGAGATATCGGTGTTGACTACCATCGCGCAGCCCGTCTCCGCCCGCGCCGCCTCGCTGCTCCGCGAGGCGTCCCCCGAGCCCTCCGAGACCTGCTCGGGCAGCGCCCCCGCGTCCTCCTCCGGCGCCGGCGACCTGCCGCGCAGCGTCCGGGCCTCGTCGCTGATACAGATGTGGCGGGAGCTGGAGGCCGAGGCCGGGCTCACTCCCAAGCACCGCCCGGCGAGCAGCGGTGGCAACGCAGAAAACGCCAATGCCGCCCCACCCGACGAGCCCTCGGGTGTTAACTCCGACGGTATCGAAAACGCCAATGCCGGCCCACCCGACGAGCCCCCGGGTGTGAACTCCGATGGTGTCGAGGATTCGGATGCATCCGGTGGCTGGGAGTCCGACATGACAACTGCGGCGACCAGCGAGCCAGCGAATCCACCTTCTTCATCGAATGAGAACGAGAAGGGCCGGGTGGGGAGCATCGTGAAGATGCTGAGCTCAGGGGACAGAACACGCAGCTCCCTGGCACCGTCGAACCATGACACCAAGCCGATGCGGCGAGAGAGTCCGGTGACGACGGACAAGGCGGACAGTTTCTGCAGCACGGGCTCGTCCAGTTTGAGATCGAGGGGGTTGCGAGGGCGGCGAGAGCTGGAGGATTTGGTCGCAAGAATGGAAGAGGAGCGGCGGGAGGAGCTCGTGGCATTGGCCGACCATCAATGTGTGTCGCGGTTTGCGTATCGCGGCCGCCTTCAGGTGAACTGCAACAGCCATTCTTATAGCTTTCGCATGTTGTGAGTGGCGACGATGCAGGCTTCACATTTTAGTAGAATTTAATAGTTGCTCTCTGTTTGCATGGCATATTCTGCAGTCGATGCTCAGGCTCAGGTCTTTGCGACGGCAGGTGACGGAGCAGGATCACCCGAGAGCACCTGCAAGAACATCGGAATCGGAGAGATTCAACCGGCGAGGACATCGTTCTGGCAGCAGAAAGCCAACTCCGGAGAGCCCAAGCAGTGTTCAAATTCAATTTGCCATGGACGCCGAGGACTCGGGCTACGCATGCTCCACCAACAATCGGTATCAGGGAACGGCGTCTCCAGGAGATTCGGAAAGCACTCCACCCAGAACCAACTCACCGTGTTCCAGGAGCGACGATACACAGGAAGCAAGCCACAGTGTGGATGGTTCCTGGGATGAGCAGAACGTATGGATGAGCAACATCGATTGGCGCAGGCCTGAAGACTCATCACCGTCGACCGGCTGGCAGGGTGAGGCCGCCGCCGAGGAACTGGAATCGTACCCACGGCGAAATGCTAGTGGTTGGATAGACGAGCCTCCAACCAACTCACGGCGGCATCGGAGGGTAACGAGGCGACCTCCGTTTCAGAGTTTCTCAGACAACGCTGAAATAAGGGAGCTTCTCGAGAGGTAGGCGCATGCTGATTCCATTTTTTGCTAAGATCGGGACACAAATGTTGGCCTCGCTGTCATTTTTTCTCTGCAGAAGAAGAGTCTCCACCTCCCTCGAGAGTGATTTCTGCGACAAGATGAACCAGATGTTGTTGTCATTCCTGCACAGACGATATGAGAATTTTGCAGAGAACGATGAGTGGCAACGAAATGGTGAACACCAGAACACCGAGCAGGAGGCATCCGTCTCGTCGTCGCTGGCACCTTTACACTATCACACCCTGCACCACCAAGAAAGTAGGCAGCGCAATTCATATGCGCCGGTACGTGTCGGATCTCCGAGTTTTTGTTTCGTCGGGAGTTGTGTGTTTGCTGATGAAGCGTGTTCGCTGGTGACACGGCAGGACATGGAGGCCATGCGCAAGCTGAGAAGTGAGGTGGCTCAAATCCACGATGAAATTAGTGAACTGCGGAAATTGGTCAAGAGTTGCATGGAGTGGCAGGCCACGTTGCAGCATTCCATCAAGCAGGACATCTTGGATGCAATTTTCCAATCGAGTGAGTGCTCGCACGCTTGCCCGTGCACGATGAAATCCGTAATATCTCTGCGACGACACAACAACAACAACTTATGCCTTGCTGCAGCTGGGTCGGGGAGCGGCTCGCACGACCGGGGCGCAACATCGGCGAGGAAAGGCGGCTGCTGCAAGTGCGGCGAGATGCAAGTGGATTCGGTGTTCTACCGCTAAAATAGTTTACGTAGGGTGAGACGAGAGTCTCACCAAAGAAGTCAATTCATCGACAACAGCATCGTCAAGTCAATTCATGATGGGGATGGTACGATTAATAAAAATTTGTGCGTGTGCGTGTGCAAGAGAGAGAGAGATGCAAACGAATTAGGATGCAGTGATCATTCTGATGATTGTTGGGCATCATCCACCACCGCACTTAGCTACCCAGCATCCTGTGCATCATTCACACTCCTCCCAGAACACATAAGACTATATATAAAACAAACCACCATCTAGTAGACACCTAACAAAATCCTATAACATTATAGAGCAAATGATCGTCAGCGACAACAACAAATCGCGCTTCATGCGGGCAAAATGCATTCAAACATTAGAAGAATTTAAATAACGATGACGACAATCAACAAGAAAGTCTCTACACCTAAACCTTAAGAGAAGTTATACATGAAGGCGTCTGCAAATGATAAATGGATCCCTGTAAACATGATTTCAAATACCATGGCGTGCTAAACGCACCACACCAAATGCCAAAACATATATATAATACATATATATTATTAGCAATGCACGAGACAATCTTTGATAACTC
Organism: Musa troglodytarum; assembly: GCA_023547065.1. Taxonomy (NCBI): domain Eukaryota; kingdom Viridiplantae; phylum Streptophyta; class Magnoliopsida; order Zingiberales; family Musaceae; genus Musa; species Musa troglodytarum. The sequence continues at coordinate 57,107,146 of CP097506.1, read as the reverse complement.
ATCTGGTGAGCCACATATTACAAACACACTACTTTGAACAATCAAATGAAAACTGTTGAATGCTTCGAGTAAATAGATGGAATTATTATTTTACCGTCGAGCTTATTGTCCAACCATCATCGTGGCTTTAACTTATGCTCACACTTATCGTTTGCGGGCATCGCATCCACTCGGATGCCTCAGTTCATGTAGGATATCCTAAGAAACTAGTAAGGTTTTGCATAGAGGTGGATGCCTCCTATCTGAAACCTAGAATTTGCTTCAGCATCTCTGGCTGCTAGGAACCTGAATCTGGCAAAATCAAGGTTCAGTCCCAAGAAATTAGCACGTGGATAATTAGATAGAAGAACACGACGCTTTGAAGATAATGTACCTAAATCCTTTGGACATGCACTTCTTCTTTACCACAAAGGTTTTCCGCTGAAAACGCCTCTCGAATATCTGAGAATTCTGTTCATCCAAGACATTCCAGCTTGAGTCTCCGTCTTCGCTTCCCTCCACAATCCTACAGATCAAAATTTGACCACAACACCCTGAGCTCACAACATGATTTTGCTATTTTCTGATGCTGTTTAACTATGTAGTATATTCATGATGCAAGACCGAGTAGAGTCATTTCGTTGAAGTGAATCCTCCACTGGCTTTCCCCACAATTGATGCAAAAAAGATCATCAATTGGATCTGAGGGGTCTGAACTGTGACACCAGGTAGAAGAGAGATCCCAGTAACCATACTTGTAGCCAAGCAGGCTATATATTCTATAAGCTGCTTGCATTAAAACACCTGGTTGGATTACTGAACATATGTACCACTCATCCATAACAGTTGAATCCTATGTAATTTTTACAGTATTAAAAACATATTTAAGTTATCAACCATTGAACATTAGGACATGATATACCTAGTGCCTTCCAGATGCTTGCATATTGTATTATTATCTATCATTTCAAAGCCATTGTTCAGGATCTTAGTATTAAAAATTACTAACGACAAGACAATCTTTGAGTTTCAATTTAGTAAGGAAAATATAAGATAATAAGCATTAAGTAACTGAAGTATTCTACCAGTCCATTGGATCTCTTTCTGGAGCATCGTTAGCTGATATCAAATCATATGACAGAAGCTCATACATTTGGTCATCAGAAACTCCATAAATAAGCCAGCACCCTGAAAAATTTGAATGACACAAGAATCAGAATCACTGATAAATAAAAATGAAGACCACAAACGCATTAGCCTGACCAAAACAAGTTTATAAAAGAGTGACGTGAATAAGCAACAAATGGTGACGTGAAAAAGCAACAAATGGTGATACCAATAGAAAACGTTAATAATGAGGCAGCAGGTCATCATGCAAAACTTAGAGTGACATGTTTGGAATTTCACCACAAACATTGTGTTGGTTTCACCACGAACAGGGACCTTGAAACTTGCTAAAATCTTTCAACAGCAGATCAAAACTATAGGTTTTACAATCAAAACCCAAAACAAACTAATATAAACAGCAGTTCCGGGTTTCTTCCCAGTTAAATCAGACATAGACATCTGTTTTGTTTGCTTCAAACATGTTTTGACATCACAATACAAGCTACAAGCAACTTAAGAAAAAGATGTCGCCCTTATTAGACAACAGTTTTGTCTTTGCAAGGTGATGAAGATGTCAATTCTGGTTGCCATGAGAAGTGTGATCAGAAACCACATAATATCATTAAAAATAAGCTGAAGAAGGTCAAAGAAAGTGGGAGGATCAAAATGGACTTGCTATGGTAAGATCTCACATCACCTTGTGCACAGTAGTTGGCCTGACACCAATGTATACATACGGAAAAAAATTATGGACTTCTTTTCTTGTATCTCCTTTTTAAGTTTTGTTGGTATTTATGACTAAGTTAGCCCTCTCCTTATATTATAAAAAATTCAGTAATCACTGACATTTCTATATAATTGAATTTTCGATAAGAGGTAAAATTGGACCAACATTGTGTAGGACAAGGAAATACTAAATGGAAAAGGTGTCACAAAATTGAACCTATCACAGGTTAATAACATATGATTAACCATAAAAAAATGAGAGCAAAACTAGATGTGCATCTCAGACAGGTTGGATTGAGTTTGAGGTTTAACCAAGCCCCAAGCAATCAAGGAACACAACAACCCATGATTCATCCAACTCAATTAGCAATCTGTCACACTTAACCCAAGGTCAATCAAACCTTAATGGTCAAATATAGTTTGCAATAAGTTTGGCTAGATTAGGTATAGTTGGTTCAGGCTAAGCTGGTTAACAGGGTCAATTAACAGATAATCGAGAAAGTAAACATGTTTTAAAGAGGAAGATAATAAAATCAAAATTACAATTCAGAACATTTAAGGCATGAGAACTTTGAGGTATACTAAACTGTAATTGTCTCGAAAAATGAAACTTGAACATATATATATGATGAAGAGATAGATAGGATCTTGTATCAACAAGGAAAACTGGAACTTTATATCACAAAGATTGAGTTCTGGAAATAAATTGGATTGCACTGTCAAACTTTGAACCTTTGGCTCCATTTGGTTCTTCCCATTTGGTTGATAGAATACCATCAAAAGCTGATGTAGCCTGGTATTACCATAGACATTAGAAAATTCAGAGAGCTAGCAATAAAAGCCTGTTATCAAGTAACTTAAGACAGGAGAACCAATTCATGTTACTCACAATCCCAAAAGGGAGTTGTTCACCGCTTGCAAGAACTGAGCCAGAAGACAGTCTATTCACTTTCAGGAATTGCACATTTATGGGAAAATCATTATTTCCCTTCATGTTATCCATAATTTCATTAACCACATCCAATGCCACTGGCAAAGCTATAGAAGTTTGAACAGGATCGCCTGATAAAGAAACACAAACATTTCCATTGTTTTCTGACTCTCGCTTCAATGAAATAGCCGAAAGCAATCCTTCAATACAGAGCATCATCTTGTCAGAAATCTGAGCCCTGTTTAGCTCCAAAAGAGACGTCCGGTTTCTGAAGGACTTAGTCTTAAGACTCGTCAGCAAGTCTTTTAGCAATTTTAGAACTTCAAGAAAGTTTGCAGGTGAGAGATTTTCAACATCAATTTGAGAGCACAAAAGAGCAAAGGCAGTGTAGATGCCTGTAACATGATCATCTACACACATTCGTACTGGACACGAAGAACAGCTCAATGAGTTACTCTCACTAAAACCACACTCAAGTCTTGCTCTTCGCCATTCTATAGCCCCGCTTTGCCTTCCAGGTAATGATACGGAAGCATCAACTTGAAGATAAACCTCTCTCTCAAGTTCCTCTGCTTCTTTCTTGTCAGAATTCTCCAGCACTTGAATTATTTCAGGTGAATACCCATTACGACACTCTTTTCTTATGGAGGAAAGTACAGAAGCCACAACAGTTTCTGTTGCAAGGATCCGTCTAGCTAAGACCTGAAAATAAGTAACATTGACCAATGATTTCCACAAAGGTAAACAATGATAGCAACTCAAACACCATAAGTTTACCTCGTGCCACTTCCTTGTGTAACGTTTTGTAACATCGTAAGTTCCATTTTTGGCAATAGCAATTACATAGTTTAGCTTCTTGTTCCAGCTTTAGTAAAAGCATATATCAGTTATTTGATAATATGATTGATATAATTTTTACTAGAATAAAATCAGCGTACCCTTTTTCGTACAACAATGGATTATCATATACTCCTTCACATGGATCAAGATGCATCCATCTACATAAAGTCTCATAAATTAGTGAGAGCAATAGCATTCAAGCTATCAGATATTTATCATGTCAGATTCAACAAGTCAAAAGCTGCTAACCAAACATAACACTACCTTCCCAAAGAACGTGAAAAGCACTCTGTCCAAACATGATCAGTGAAATCCAATATCTATAAATGAAGCATGAAAAAGGCAAATGAGAAATTTCTTAGAGAAAGAATAAATTCCTGTTAAGGATGAAAATGAAATTAATCCACTCAACAAGGTTAAGCCCAAAAATGAATCTTCATGAACTTCCTGTATTAATGTCACGAGACCGATGAAAAGCAAGATAAAATATTGCAATTTAGAAAATCTAAAAGATAGCATTGCAAACAAAAGCCCATCTTTTGTGCTACACATTATGTGTGCATTTGATGTAGGCCTTGGCAAGGTCCACGGTCATGACATAGCACTTGATAGCACATGACAACTATGACAGCATATAGCGGCTTGCTAATGTGGATGACTTGGATAGAGCTCTCAGCTGTCTTTTACTCTTCTTGTCATGAAGGCATGGGCCGAGTTATCAACAGCAAACTTGATGCCGGCTTAAACAAACAAATCTATGAGATGTGATGGGAAACATGCCCACTTCCTCTCTTCCTCTGTTTGTTGTAGGGGCCACGCAAGCTTGAGTTGGCAACCGTCGAGCTTGGTGGCCAAACAATGACAAAAACAGTGGGAGGAGAAGGAGATGCTTGCACCGCCCTTCCTTTGTTACAGGATCCAATGGGACACTTGGAGTTGGTGAATGGCGGTGCTTAGTGCCAATTTGAACAAAGTAAAGGAGAGATGGTTGCTGGCAGGTCCACATTTCTCCTCTTCTTCTGTTTGTTGAAAGTGCCATGCTATCTCGAGAGAGCAACAACTGTTCTTGGTGTCAAACGACAACTAAGATGGATGAAGTGGTCCACAATGATCAAGGCTTGTAGTCAGAGGGGACATGAAGCAAAGAGGGTGACAAGAGATGACCTTCTCCGCTTTGCTGCATTGTTGACATGGGCTCAACAGGGTCCATAGTAAAATAAAGGGGAAGGGAAAGTGAGACATCCTAAGTACAGGAAGTTCCTGCCGCTTACAGTGTTTGCACATGCAAGGCATCATTTCATCAAGAAGTACTGACTCTGGTTGACTGAAATACCACAATGAATCAAACTTGAAAATTTGAGGACTTAATTGAGACAAATTGAAGTTCATGAACCAATTTGAATTGATGCTATGGACAAAGAAAAACTTGTGTAATATACCCAATACAAAGAGAAAGGAAAGGAACGGGATATAGTTGATAATGGCATCCATCAAGTTGCAGCCTACAAGTAGAATTCAAGTACATCAAAAGTTCAAAACTAATGTATAAGCATGTAGAATTAACGTTTCACTTTGAGAAACTATCAATGAATGTGGAACTTCCATACCTTATAATACAAGCAGCCAACAGGAATCTCATATATAATCAAACATAAAAAGTCTGATTCATAAAGCAAACACAGTGAACACATGGCATTATTATCATACTTGAACAACAAGCTGTCATCAACTAACCAAACGTGCTTCATATCCAAAAGCTCGACAATAGAGGGTAAAACAATTAGCCCATTCCCCACATCGCCCTCTCCTTGTTTGTAGAAGCTAGAAAAAGGATAATAATAGTAATATCAGAGGATGCATTTCCAGTAATCGAATAATAAATTCAAATAAGTAACTTACCTTTAACGGATCATTGTAGCGTGGAAAACGAGTAATATTCGAGCAAATGTTGCAACTGAAAAATGTTACTCATCAACATAGTAACTTAAAGACATGAAAAGATGTATTTGGATCAATGTAACTGTTAAAAAGGAAAGAATATTGATGTCTAGAGTGGATATTAGCAGGAGAGGAACACTCAAGAAACCAAGAGGCTATAAGGTGGCACGCAATGCCTTTATTAACCATTTTAATAGACTACTTATGACTAAACATTATTTGTTCTTGATTAGGTAGTAATGATAGATTCAAGAAGATTTTCAGGCCTGGAACCTCTGAGATAAGGAAAACCCCTGACAGTGAGCCACCAATTTGAAAAAAATAAGATCATAATGGTTACATCACATTTTATTTCAAAAATCTTAACAAATTGGGGAATGCAATAGAACCACAAAGATCCTACGAAGGTGAAGAGATAGATAAAAATAACAAGGTAAATACTATCAACTTTGGAACACGTGAATTTTAACTGCAGTGGAAAAAACATATACAAAGGATTGCAGTATAAAGGGTATGCCCAATAAGGAGAGCATTAAAGAATTGATTAGTCAATTATGAAAAGGCAAATTATATTTATTCCCTACATTGACAATACCCAAAAGTTAGCAATTAGACTATGCTAGTCTATAGAATTCTCCATGAACAAGGAACAGAGTTTGCCTCCTTTTTGTCTCCAATACAATAAAATAAAACATTTCTTGCTCTTAAGTTCAGTCACTTTCAAACTTACATGAAGAATAAGTACAGAAACCAAATGCACAAGGTGTGAACCATGCCTAACTAACAAAAAGAGTCGAGACAATTTAATGTGAATAAACTACTGGCTTATTTATGTTAAATGGCTGGATTTCAAGTGTAGTATGTTAAGAAAATTGATGAATAATTTGGTAAAAATTATGCAACAAGGCTAATAAATAATTCAAATTTGTTTATAGAAGCTCCTTTACTATCGTCTATCGTCGATACTTCAATCCACTCATTTATCCTTACTGTTATAATTAGTATGGATGTTTCTAAAACTAAATTATCATGTTCTACACATAAGCCACTTGAGTGACGTGAAATGGAATTTGTTCTTTTTTCCCTGTTGTAATTTATGAGCTCTTTTAAGTTACTTCACTGAATGCACCTTATCACAACCTCATTAAATAAACTCATCATTCTTCTCATAGAAGGCCCCAGTCAATTAGCTCATAATGCACTATCAAATATTCAGATATAAGTTATATCTTTCTTATCTCAAACATTCAAGGTAAATTCTAGCTCCTTAAAAATGATGAGAGAAAACTGATGTCAAGTAAAGCAATAATGCTATAATCAAGATCACAAAAACTATGATATTAAGATCAAATCGTACAATTAGATTTGCGCTTCTTTATTGTACCTATAAAGTTCAACACGATGACCACCAAATTCTATCTCAGAACGATCTGGATTACCCATGCCAATGCTGTTAGTTCCACCACCACATTTATCACAAGGTGGTGAATTGACCCACCTACAAAAGTAAAGTAAATGAATGGACCGATAAAGCTGACTGACATGGTTGATGAAAATTAATATTACAACTAGGAAAAGTAAATTGTCTTATAAAGTACTCTTCAGATTCCCCTTTTAACCTACTATGGAAGAGATCAATTTTGTACTAATATGTGACAATTAATTGCAGAAAACATAATTAAAGTAAGAATTAATGACATAGAATCTAAAGCATAATGACGAAATAATAAATGAATCACTCATTTTCTCGAAAAAGTTATAAGTATTTCAATATAAAGATTAAAAAAATATTTCTAGAGCTAATGGCATGCATCCATGAGATTCAAATATCCAACTAGTAATATTTGAAGGACAGAAAGTTGAAAAATATTTGATAAATAATCAAAATTTTAGTGCAAATGGATTGTACAGCACGCTGTGGATCCCAGAACAAGAAGGCATATACTCAACAGAATGACTGTTTGAACCAGAACAAGAAGGCATATACTCCAAAGAAAGAGAAAATTTTGATAGTAGAATTGGTACCATTACCTGAATGACTGTTTGAACCAGAAAAGCAACTGCAGCAAGAATGCATGATCTGTCTCATCTTTTGAAGGCCTCAAAATTCCATCCTATAATTTCCATAGTAAAAATTAAAACAGGAACAGATGTATTCATAAATAAAGCATCATTTATACCATCCATTGGAATTGACAGTCAACCTCTAAAGAAAGAATACCAATTGCTGCTGGTTGCAAATTGATGATATGGTAAGCACATTAAGTGCTAAATACAGTTTGCACATGATAGTGTTCCGAGTGAGTATGCAATGGAGATCTAGACAGAAACATTTGACCTTCAAAAACAGGCAAATCTCCTTATGTGGGTCGAATACAGACAAAAACTATGACTAAGTGAGTTTTCGGAAAAAGATATCACAGTACATTTAAGGACACGCATGAAGTAATACTAGTATAAGGATGATAGGAGGCAAGATAAGTGAGCTACTAAGTACTAACTACTATCAGGTTGCACCAAATAGCAACCATGAAACTCTATCTATTTGCTCTCATGATAAATGAACTTACTAGGCATAATCCCATGGTGATATTTATTAAGCACATATTGGAAAAATAATGTACTAGGGGACAAGGGATAACCCCCAAACTACACCTCCAAAGACAAGCTTTATAAGCAAAAGGTTTAAAAATAAGGTGGGAGAAGTACTTCAGCAACATTAGAACAAAAGAAGAGAATAATGGATGGGAAAAAAAAAATATCTAATTTGACCCTATTATGCTACAGCTGATTTAGGATAAGGTCCATCAAATTTGGATCCCACAGGTCGAAATATGTTCCTAAGGGTGAGCCTTGATACAACAGCGGGTCTGAAGCAGAAATTTCAAGTCAGGTTTGGGTTGGATTTTCAGGTTACTGGGTTCCAAAAACAATCCTATTATGGCAAAGGAAGGTAGAATTGTTTTCCATGATCAACAAATTGTTTGGAAGAATCTTGTCTAAGTGAATTACTTGTGAGAAAGTTGTTTTTAGATAGTGATATGATGAATATTCTCCGCTAATCAGTACTCCATTGTGAAGCCTAGCTAACCAGAAGACAATAAAGTAAGCCAATGAAATGTCTCACATCAGTATAAATCCTAACATAAAACATTCTCCAAATCAGAAATACGATTAGGTCTTTGAGCTATAAATAGGAGCCTCTCCATGCGTGCAACAAGCTTTTTTTACTTCATAAAACCTCATTAGACCTCCTCGATCTTTTAACATTGCTTCAGACGTAAACTAACTTGAGCGTCAAAAGGGTCACAAAAGGCATATCTTCGACATAAGTTTTGTAGAAAGTGAAAATATAATGAGCAGGATTCCTCGGCTCATGTCCGCATCGAGTGGGGTCTGAGCCAAGAGATCCAAGTCGGGACATCTGAGTCAAAGGATCCAAGCCAAAGTTCACTTAGATGGTTCTTAGAGGCAAATATTCAGAGAAGCGGTCTAGGCCAAATCAATTTCGACATGTTAGATTGATGAGCAACTTTGACACCAATATAGAGTTACCAAGAAACCAATAAATTTTTTATGTTTGGGAAGGAATTTAAAATAGTAAACCTTCTTTCTCGTGTGGCATAACTAATACCGCTTCCATGAACCAATGTCTCTTCTTTCTGATATTTGCAAGTAGAAAAACATTTATAATGCTACAATCCAAAAATACTAGATCTGCCCCATGTAAGCAAAGTGATCTTATGTTGACATTTTATAAATCAGATGACCTTGGCTTGTATTCTAGCAAGGCCCCTGAATGTGAAAATATTTATGTCGCTGACTTGGAAGAATAAGATACAACACAAATCCAAGTGAAGAAGAAACGGAAATCTAATGCATATCCTCCCACCAGCCTCTAGTGAAAACTTTGATTAATGCTGCTCCTCCTACCAGCCTCCAATGAGAACATTGATTATATTCTACTTACATGTGCTTGCACTATGCCTGTTTGGAGTTTAGAGAACTGTCTTCCATATATTGAATATCACAGGATACCGTTGAACTTTGAAATACATAGACAAATGGAAGAAAAAAGAGTATAAACAATTGGATCTATGCTTAAAATAGACTCTATACCGCATCTGCTGGAACGTCTAGGAAAATATATAAATTTTATAACGCATGGAACAAAGGTGTTATGATTAGGTGAACAGTTAAGCATAGGTTTGATAAAAGATAAAATGAGAAGGAATTGTTAAACAAAATAAGAACATGTGCCAAGGAGGCCAATAGATATTGAGATATTGTAGTTAGAAGATATAAAACAATTACTATTAGTGGTACGACAAGAGGGAGAGAGAAACCTGTAAAGACTTTATTAGAAACTATAAATAAATATTTAAATATTCTTAATTTAACCATGATTCGCCTTATCTGTCCGGACCGGTGTACCGACCAATCATCGATATGGTACATACCAATTTGTATTGATGTATTGACACAATAGGATGGGGTGCACCGACAAATCGAAATGCGTCACCTGTACCAGTCTCCTACCGGACTGGTATGTACCGACTACACATCACGGTACGATGAACCTTGAATTTAACTATGAATATGAGTTTTTATATACCACAATGGCAGCAACCATATAGCCAACCCCAAATGGTTGGGATAATATGGTTTTGTTGTTATTGTTATATGGAAGAAAGGCATATAAATCCCTTAGAAGCTCGTAGACTTCTATGGAGGAATAAGAGGAGACAAAGCAAGGGACAATGACAAGGAGGCTGATGAAGAGGTGACAACAATGCATATCAATACGGGCACCTCTATCAAGAGGAGGAAGAGGTGCTGAAATAGACAAGGAGGAGCAGGGGATGGTGATGTGGCACGGAGGAAGAGGCAGCAACTAAGTGGTGAGGAGGAGAAGGCGGCAACGACATGACGAGGAGGGAGGAGGACAAGAAAGCGATGACAACATGGTGAAGGAGATGACAGAGGAGGGGAGAGAGAGATTGATCAAAAGAAAGAAAGAGAGAAAAAGATAACAGTTGTCAGATTTTGATATTAGTTGGTACTAATTTGTTTTTCGCCTTGTAAGCCCTGTACAGTAAGCTTACTGCATCGTAAGCTTGGTTTTTGGACTGGATGAAGTAAAATCATCACTCCACATATTAGCCGTCGGACCAGTAAATACAAGTTCATTCTGACCAGGAAGCACAAGATTTAAGTCCTTGCTAAGAAGAAGTGCAGGAAAAGTTGAAATACATGACAAGAAATTTCAGATAATTAAGAGTTGTTCATATCTTTCTTCAATTATACAACAACATGTCTTAGAAAATCAAAGTGAGATAGTTAAACATGAAAAGGAGAATGTGTATTAGTTTGTGATAAATTGATGCCCCTAAGATTCAAAAGAGTGGAAGAGCAATAGAGGGAGGAAAGATAATTTCGTATATGGATCCCACTATTTCATATATCTGCAACAAGATTTCTTTTTGTTACCTTTGGCTTGTAGATAAATAAAGCTAACACACCAACAAAACAGAGAAAGAAAGATCTAAGGCATTAGTGAAAAGGACAAACGGTCAAATAAACCTCACGTTCATCAAATTAAAGTGAATGATAAATAATAGTTTTTCTCCAATTGTGTATCCAAATTGAGATTTCCAACTAATTCAAATTCAAACCAAGGGAACTAATTGGTAAAACTTCTTTTGTTATAAAATTATAATCCCATAAAATCCTATAAATAGACAATCTAAGACCACCTGTGCCCAATTCTAATGATTTAATAACTCTCTCGACACCTAAAACTACCAAAATATGTTTCAAAATTTCCCATAATTTAGAACAGCATATTGTCCCAACTAGGTACTGATACACCAATATGTTGCAATATCGACCTTATTTCAACATCAAAATAATACTTCAATATTATAATTTAGGCATACTGATTAGTACTACTATGCGCTAGAACAAAAGAGTTAAAAACTTATATTGGACTGAGATTTTACACCGTGAAAACTAAGACTCTTACAGAGAACAACCATTAAAAATGATGACTAAGATACATCCATACTTGCCAACTTGTTCCAAAGGGTTTCAATTAGTCGATTATCTTAAAACATTGCGAAGTTCATAGTGGATTCTCTTAAAAAACAAATTTCGACCACAGCTCAATTAGTAGAATTCATTCAACAAATTGCCATCTTCCCCCATTTTCTCCTCCTTAAGCTCTTTAAGACTGCCAAGTAGGTGTCGACAGAACCCAAAACTTTTTTTTTTTTTCCTCATGGTCGCAACCGTACACGAGGACCAATTCTTTGCAAGGGTGACAACTTTCAAGCATCCGATTGCAAGCAGCTGAATCCAACCTGACACACCCATCCTCCATAACAAGACCAAAGCATCTGAGACCCCAAGGCACCAGATCCTTAAATGACCATGATTCAAGATACCTCAAACATGTCTCATCCCAGACTCAATTAACATCTATCTAAACTAGTAGTCATTTATCCTCATCAATTCATCTAGTTAAGAACCAGAGTATATCTATGAACATCTTCCATGTTAGATGGCTGACATAGGAATTTGCTTCTTTATCATTTGTGCTTCATGAAATTAATAGCGATTGGGTCTAGGCCAATTATTTCTAAATCATGAACTAGCTTCTCTGAAGCCAGAAAATCATAACCATGCCCCAAGTCCTTCTCTCCAGCCAAATATCAAACTCTGCAGGTAATTATTGTTGATGACATGTATGTTCATCATAGCTTCCCAACTATTCTTATTTTTCTTCTTTAATACCCCTTCTTTTAGTGACATCGGAGCTAATTTGTGCATACGAGGGCCAAACGCTAGAAATATACACATACAAAGATATTTCTGGTTGTACCTTGGCCAAACCGACTAATGCCTTCTCCTCAAGTTCATCAGTGGGAACCGTCTTCCGAGCAGCATCTTGGCGGTGTGGATCCTCATACTACGTTTATCCAAACACTAGCATCACCAATTAGCACTCTAGAAAGAGACATACGTGTATCAACAAACGAGACAACATTTCAAGATCTCAAACCGACCATGAGAACCTGCTGGACGTATGGTCGGACCCTCTGCTCAAACTCTCTTCCATCACCTGTGGCAGCATACTGCTGGAGCAAAAGTGCCTCCTCCTCGGCCTGAAAGACAGAAAAGAAAAGGAACATTCGGTAATCCTTTCCTAATCAATTATTCCTTTATATTAGAGAGGGAAGGTAGAAAAGAAGAAAACCTGCAACACACGTGCCAATTCTTCGTCGGATTTCTCAACCTCGGCGGCTCTTGCCTTCTCCCCTTCTTCTTGAATGGACACCAACCGGAGCTTATCAGAAAGGGAGTCGAGATCCGACTCATCAGTGACAACAAGGCCCCCATCCTCCACCAAGATCTTGCGTGGGCAACACGGTACAAGTTCAATCAGTTGTACCCTAATCTCGGCTTACAAAAGGACGCAACCGAGAGAGAGAGAGAGAGAGAGAGAGAGAGAGAGAAAGGAGAAAATACCCTTTGATCCTCCGGTGGCACGGAGGTCAGCGAGAATATCTGGTACTGAAGAACCTGATAGTAAACAGAAGACGAGAATCGGCGAGAAGACCACAAAGAAACCGTTGAGATAGACAAAAGATTTCAAAGAAAGAAAGAAGAAGAAGAAGAAGAAGAAAGAGGAAATCTCACTTCGAATCCGAAGTCGGTGTCGCACTCGACGCGGAATTGCGCGTCGTTGTGACGGACGACGAAGTTGCGAGCGACCATTGCTTCTCTCTATCGAATCTCTCCTTGTTCGCGATGCCCTGCTTTGCTTTGATGCGAAGGAAGAAACCCACTTCGGTCTTGGTCTTGATCCCTAGCGGGGAGGGAGAGGCGGTGGAAGGCGACCAAGCGTGGGTTTGATTACGGTGGGTCGATTTTTGACTTCCATTTCACATTTAAATCTTATTTTACACAGCTCGACACGGCATCGGATGGGAGAGCGAGAGAGAGAGAGAGAGAGAGAGAGAGCGGTGGGGACACCGGGGATGAATAATAATAATAATATCATAAATAATAATTATTCAGATCAATTATATGAAATTTTTTTTATCATCATTATGATTAGTAAAAAGTTATATGTTTGCTTAAATTTAGAATATTTAAATTTTTATTTATAGTTTTTATTAAATTATTTTTAGATCTTTCCTATCTCTTCTCGTATCGATAATATTAATTATTTTATTTTTTTAACTATAATATCTCATCAGCACATATTCGTATCATCTTAAATATTTTTTTTTTATTTTATCATCCATAAAAACGATACATAATCATTCATGATTATAAACAAGATTTATAATTTTATACCGTATTAAAATATCAAATTCAGTTCGATACAATACGATATGAGTATACGTAACGATATGTTCAAACGTATTGTTCGATATATATAACAAAAAATTAAAAATAAAAATATTTTATATAGATAATATAAATTTTTATATATTTTTTTGATCGGCAAATATTGTCTCTCAAAAGCAATATCCATGAATCAAATCTCGTCCCCACGGCATACCATTTGAAAAAGAAAAACACTGATGAGTGAAAAGAGTTGTTTCATAAAAAAGAAAAAAAAAATCGAGTCACAAACAACAAAATTATCAAGAAGAAAAACTCGGAAAAGATTGAGGAACATCAACCCAATTCAATCATGGCAACTAGAAGCTGCAACCAACATGACCGGCATAGATCAGGTGATATATCATGAATAATTAGATAATGAACATCCTTGACATTTCAAGACATCCCTTCTGTTCAATCAAATATGCAGCCACACATTTAAGCAAACAAATTCATTCGGAGAGGCAGTCACAATGATATGATCAAAGAAATTCCTCAAAGCTGACCTCATGGAATTCTCAGGAAAATGGTTCTTTTTACTGGATTTCTCATCACAGCATTTTTCTTGCTCATGGTATTTATTGCAACTCTGTGTCGGTTACAGTGTGATTCATACAATTGCCATACCAAAAACAAGGAAGGTAGATTAAAGGATCTATACGTGCCATCCAATGCATATTACTAGATCGGAGAATCTATACGTAGAGTACCTGCCCAACATTTAGTAGACTCTCATGGGGAACTTTAAAGATGACGCTCTTCTCCCTGCAGATCCTCCTGAGGAACGAATACATGTAATTGACAGCAATTTTCTTGAGAAAATGTGAATCCCTTTGAGCCCTTATTATTGTGTTCCCAAGAAAGTGCACGACTCCAGCATCCCGACACTTGTTCAGAAATTCCAACTCTTCGTGCACGGTCAGATCCGCGTTTCGTCCAAATGACCTGACCTGACAGTCACTCTGGTATGATTGTACGGGCACACTTGTATCAACAGACGATGAATGTGTCAAATCCACTGCGGAAGATGATGTGCTGCCATTCGTTGTGGTAACCACATTAGTGGAATCGGAATAATATTCATCCACGGCCTCCATATGAACAAATAAAGTAAGGCTTTCAAACAACATCTTCTCAAAATCATCCTTCCTGTGGAGGTCTTTATACCCATATCTTACGACACAGCGGAATATGTGGTAATCCTTTGGTCCGATCCTTTTGACTAGGAACCGTTCCTCTGAAGGAACAGAGTACACCGGAAGGTACTTCACACAAACAAAGACCACAACAGAGTGGATGGCTGGGAGGTTGGTAATGAAGTGAGAGAAGATACGGGGAACACCACTGGCCAATTCTGTATATATGAGGCCTATTCCAGGAACACGGACAAGGCCTAAGCTGGGACCCAGTCCTAGAATCCATGCCACAGAGACCTTGCTATGCATCTCGAACTCGTATCGTTTCTTGGTACCATAGTGCCACACATACATTGTTAGGAGAAATGCTGCTGCAACCACAAGAGGGACCCAACCACCTTGATCGACCTTCAGTAGTACGGCTGAGAGATATGTGAGCTCTACAAGCAATGACAGACTGGCAAAGGCAGTGACAAGGATCCAATGGCTCCGCCATACCAACAGCATAATTGGGATCATGAGGAGTGTTGTCACCAACATATCTATCACAACAGCAGTTCCTGCATGTAGATTATGGAAATACAAACCGCAGGTCATACAAATAGAAGTATGTTGCATTCCAAACGATCGACATATGACTGTAGATTGACCGACAACTGAACTAGGTAACAAAACACAAAGGAGAATTATGATTATCAGGTCACAGTTTTTTCCAACTTAAGTATAATCTTGTAATATAAAGGGATAGAAAAATTAGACCCTTACAACTAACTTCAAGCTCTAGAAATGCTAGTTGTGCTCTTTGTGTAACAAGCTCTAGAAGGTGTAGGTTTTTAACAAATAATGCTCAATACAATTGCAAGCATGGTAAAGATTGAGATTTGTTGGCTCTGGTAGATTAATCAGACACACAAATCCAGAAGCATATAATATGCCTGTTAGATGTCAACAAAGTACCAAAAAGCCAACAATGTGTTGCTCCGAATGTAGGACCTGTGCATATGATTGGTTCCCAGTCTCCTTGTGCGGTGCCCACGTGTTACCGGTATGAGATGTGCCCCAAAGTTGAACACCACGGTCATATGATATTAAACAATGATTTAATTCTTAGGGGTTTAATAAATCTGCTATATTCAAGTTTTTTACTTCTATTCTAATCAAATTTGTTATTGAGTATCTTGAGGCTAAATTCATCATCAGTGACTTGGCAACATACTACCAAGTGAATTTCACTGTAAGCATTACATACTGTTTTGTGTACAACCTTAACTTGTAACATCATCATACATCAGGTGCACTATGCAGTGAATGTAAACTTCCAAGGTTCTCTTGGCACTCCTAATAGTTCATTATGACATCTAGCAGACCCCGAAAAGAGGTGGAACTAATGGTAGTTTTCCTTCACATATCCAGCATTTAACTGATGAATTGAAGGAGCCAAACTATAAAGTAGAACGAGATCAGATAGATCGAGATATAATATTCTGAGAGAAGCACATGATTACATTATCTTTTATTTTACACCCATTTCAACAATTGTGCTAAATAACAGAACACGGGAAAACATAATAAGAGAGTCAAAAGAATCATTTGTTGAGAAGAAGCTACAGTGAAGTCCAGCAAATATGTTCCAGAATAGCCAGACTAACTAATTTTGAAGAAGCTTCTTATAAGCTATGGTCAAATTCACTAAATCAATTAATCAGACATGTACCAGAATACATATGCATGTGCATGGACATATCATTTGTAATGTCACATTTCGATTTGGAGACACTTCTTATTAGCTATATTTAAATTTACTAACTTGATTATTTAGATATGTACAAGTATATCTATGCATGTGCATGGGCAAGTAATGTAATTAACGTAAACTCACCATAGGCATTTCCAATCTGACTTTTATTTCCGAATCCAGCAGTAACAGCTATACAAAGAATCAAAAGAACCCAATTGATATCTGGAATGTATATCTGATTTAGATTTTCTTTTGATGTATGAATAATCTTGACTCTAGGAAAGCACCTAAGTGCTTGTGCTTGCTTGATAATTGAGAAGGTAGCGGAGATAGTGGCTTGGCTACCAATTACAGCTGCTGCAGCTGCGACAATGAACACTGGCCAGTATATGACATCTGCACCAAAAGCCATTTGTTAAAACACCACATATAAAAGAACTTAAGTTATCTAGTGGTCTATGCTAGAGAAGTCAGAAACCATTACTCACCAGGAATAGAAAGATAAAATGCATCTGCTACATGATGTTTATTCTTCGTGATATATGCTGCTTGTCCAGCGTATGCCAATAGAAGGCAGGGAAACACAACTAGAGTGAAAGCAAGCTACACTAAATTAGAAGAATTTTTGTTACAAACGTGTGTATACATTGCTGTCTACTTAATAAAGTAGTCTGTAATCAGAAAAAAAATAGTAGTCTTTGCCTCTTTGGAATACCTGAACAGCAAGCACAGGAAAAAGACACACATCAGCAAATAATGCTTCTGTTCCTGTAAAAGAAATTTCATGGTTGATCGAGATTTTTCATTTTCAGTACACAGAGTAAGTCCACATAAATGTCACAGAATTCCAACACGGTTAATGGAGCGGACCTGTGATACTTAGTATTATTCCACCCAAGGAAGTCCAAATATTGTGTCCTCGTCTTAAGTACCAATATACACAAACTGGAGAGAAAGCCCTTAGAACAGAATGATCATACTTCCATATATTCATAGCACCAATAGCTCCAATCATAACAAACCATAGGAGGACAATGGGAGCAAAAAGCCATCCAACTCTATCTGTACCATAGTGTTGCATGCTAAATAGACCAATCAATATGATGACGGCTACAATTATTATTGCATCTGTTGCATTGTATTGAGAGTGACAACACAAACAGATTAGTCATTCCCACATGATAAAAGAAGTAAAGCTTATAATACATTTGCTACATAAAATAAACTTGTTTATCTTCCATCCTGTGTAGAGATAAACTAAGTATGAAAATCTTCTTTTTTTCAAACCATCACCTCTAATACAAATGAAAGTTTGCAACTAAATTCAACCTCTTTGCTCACTGTAGCCTACATGATGTGGTTGCACATTCTAACCATAGTGCTATTTTCAAGGACCAAGGTGCCACTCTATCCAAGTAATCTATACATGATACATAGAATACTGCCAAGCTTTCAAGTGACATAAAACTCCATGGCTCTGCAACAATCATGCAGTCATATGTTGAACACTAATAGCCCCTTAATGTAAATCACAGCCATGTAATGGAAACATCCTTGATCTATATTCTCAGTTCAATTGCCAGTTTGCCTTCCTGAAAACCTAATCTCTGTTTCTACCAGTCAGTGAGTTAAACTTAGAAGTATTGCCAACCTCTTTCTTCTCCTTATATATTTACTTTATCTTGAGGAACTGCAGGGTCCGCTGTTTATTGGACCCAGTAGTGGCACCACCAAGTGGTTCATGCGAAACCAGTTATCCAAGGCGATTGTGTTTTACCACAACACAAAAGCTTCTGCAAATATTAGCAATGGGGACTGTACATTATCAGAAAGGCATATCCATCACCATAATAGTACTCATTGACATGTAAATATAGTTTTCATGCCACAAAGACACAAAATTTAAGCTTGTTTTGTATTAATAGTACCCCAAATAGATGTCGTGCTGCAGTTTGGTTTTATCAGTAAGGTAGTCAAAGTTCTAAACAAAAAATCTGTGCAGCAAAATAGTTGAAATTGTGCACCTCCCAAGTCAACAAGCAATATGCAGTGAATTCCTTGCACTGCTCCTACCACCAACATGAGTCGACAGCAGGTGAATCGGGGTCCTCAATTTGATGAGACAACATATTGATATGGCATGTTTGCAAGATCTACGCATGGAACTAGTTCCATGGAGGCATCTGATACTAGTAAACAGTGTGTCATTGATGCGATAACATTATGGTGGCCATTGCCCTATTGTCAAACAAATCATTTGGTAGAAGGAACCTACAACAAGTATGACTGTGATATGAATTGACTCGATAGGATGGTCTCCTGGAGTTGTGGCTCGTCAGTGTTGTCGTGTGTGGTAAGATGTATCACAATTAAAAAAAGACCAACTATCATTATACATTTGTTGATCATGAGATCCACAGTAATAAGAAGCGACAAATAAGACAAATTCCTCTCAATGTCAACATCATATAAGGTCTATCGCATCTCCTCATAGTCATTCATTCTTTTCCCCTATTATTTATCTCAGTGGCCATAAACGAGCCATATGGATCCTCATGCTCTATGATATGTATTATAGGTGGCATCTGTGAGATATTGCTCCTCAATCTCCCTGCCCCGCTTATTTAATTGAGAAGCAGGAACAAGCTATTCACCACCCTATTAACTATCATTGATCAATGCACTGTTGTCCATGTCACTGCTATCTCCATGGACCGCAAGGGAGGTCTCATTACCCAATTGAGTTTGTTGTTCATCAATTGTGTCGATGGATCAATTGACTAAGATGCTCGACCCTTTTGTAGATGGTCAACGTCTTGCTCACAACCACCAGTAGATTGACCACCCAAAGTCCGACCATGTATGGTCAGTGCTCTTCCTCACATCGATCGACATCCAGCGACCCTATTGTTCCTCTTCTTGTATTGCCTTGGTATTGAATAAAGATGGAAGTCGAGTCCCTTACCTCATCCAATAAAGGATTACCTAAGTTCTCTATTGAACAAACACAATTGAATCATCATTATGAAATTGGAATTTGAATGAATCTACCTCAGGTCTGTTTCCTTATCGCTATCAGCACAGTACAACCTCATACATATGATATAGTGCATGTACACTAAATTTTTCAAGTGTCTATATGACAGCCATTTGCAAACTTTCATGTGGATCAAGGCAAACATAATTACTTTCGCAACCGTTGAATGACGTGGAATGTGATAGGACTCAAGTTACAACTTTTCTCAAATTTAATCTCGAGCCTCCGAATTGCAATCATCACTGCATCATTACAACTAATAGTTTTATTAAGTAAAAAATAATTTAATGTAAAAATAAGGTAAATTACAAGGATATTGGTATATTACTTAGATCTATCTAATACAGACATATTATTGCAATGTTATCCAAAGACTTGCCAGAAGCTTCTTGTGACATAGATAATTAAGGAACTACATCTTACTATCAGGTCACCAACTGTCATTAAATCTATCACTAATTTGGTATGCCTTCATTATAGCATTGGTTGTCTTAGCACTTTTTTGGCTCAAGTTTGTATATCACATTGTGGACAGCTTGAGCAACTCCGGTTCTGTTTTAGATTACACCAATACTGGTATGCTGAATTAATATAATATGCTACATAGTAAAAGCAAAATTTTAAAACCAAGCATGCATTGAATATATATTTTAAAAATTAAATTGAAGAGTAATAATATTTAGAACCATAGAGTGAATATCCGGGGACATCTGGCTGTCCCATCTATGATCAATGATCTCAACATAAGGAGATGCCTTGAAATCATCTCTAGGGCCCTTCTAATCATGTCCCTAGATTAATCCAATAGCCCATATGAAAATTGAGAAAGTAATTAGTACGCAAGAAGTGATTGTTTAACCCAAGGTCTGCACTACCGTATCGTACCGGAGTTTCGACACTTCTCTGGTACGGTATGGTACCATGTACCGAACGGTACATTTCAACGTACCGTTTGATATATATATTTATAATTATAAATAATATTTATTAAATATTATATATATAAATAGATATATATATATATATATATATATATTTCCCTCGGCGACATTGCCCGAGATGTCAATGGGCGACGTCGCCTCGGGAGATGAGGTGACGTCGCCTCCCATCTCGGGCGACATCACCAGAAAAGTAAAAAAAATGATTTTTTTCTATTAAAAAAAAATGGAAAAACGACGTCGCCCGTGCGACGTCGCCTTGAGAGCGTTGCCTTCCTTCTCGGGCGACGTCGCCGAGGCAACGTTGCAGCACGGGCGCGTCGCCTTCCTTCTCGTCGCTCGAGAAGTCCCCTCGACGACGTCGCTGAGGCTTCGGCAACGTCGCTCGAACCTAAAAAAACCAAAAATATATTTTTTTAAATTTAAAAAATATTTTTTAATTAAAAAAATTATTAAAAAATATTTTTATTAAAAAATTTTATTTAAAAATGTTTTTATTTTAAAAATATTTTTATTAAAAATATTTTTCATTAAAAAAATATTTTTTATTAAAAATATTTTTTTAAAAAAATATTTTTTATTAAAAAAATATTTTTTATTAAAAAAATAAAAAAATCATACCGACCGGTAGTGGGCGGTCCACATACCGGTATCGGTACGTACCGCCCAGTACAGGCGGTACAAGTCGGTATTTCATATCTTGGTTTAATCGATAGTGTGTACCCTATATTTTATATGTCAAACATTGGCATCCCTTAGTGTGCACATTATCATTTCCACAATAATCGTATTTCAATCAATTCTATATAAAAGTTTAACCCAGAAATAAAGGTTTAACATTTTATCTATTTCATCAAAGATGAGATACTCACATAAAATAAAATTTTATGGATATGGAAGTACCATTACTTCTCTCGGGGTGATTCACCTTGGCTCCACTTGCTGCTGATAAAACTGCCAATGTATACAAGTTTCTTATTCAGATGAATGAAAGTAGTCTTTTAACCAGAGTAAGATTGACATCAGCTATTAAATCATATGTACTGATGTTTGAACTTTGAAGTAACCACTATCACTGAATTGCTAGAAGTAGAGCCAAACTGAATGCAAGTCTGATAGTTATGTTTCTAGATCCATTAAGTCTAATAGAAATTTCCTCACCAACAGATCAAACCTTAAGATTAATCTCTTGTTGCATGTCTATGTTCTTTAAACCAATGTGAGCATCTATGTCGCATGATCCTCCGTTTCATATTGTGAATTTAAAGCCAAAGAGATCTAGTGATGCAAAGTTGAATTGATTAGAGTTAGACAGCTCATATGCTGTAATCCTCAATGAGTTGTAGGTTTGATATCTTTTATTTTAGATTATTTGCTTCCATTTTATTGAGTTCAAAGCCAAAATCCAGCCTTTTACATGTTTAATTAATGGATTTAAAATTCAAATATTAGATTCATTCAGTCAATTCGACTCTCTGCTTTTATTTTTGCTGCATAAATCATGACACTGGAAGCCAGCTAATGAAACAACAAAGAGAGCAAAGGATCCAGAATACAGAACTGCTGAAAAAGTTCAATGGTCAGACTAAATTTTGATGTCTGGATTTTCCAATTTGTGATGCTACTAATCCTTTTTCCTTTGCTTAAAACTATCGTGTCAAACAAACTCCAGCTACAAAACAGTTATTCCATCCTATAAGATCTTCTGACAAATAATATTAGCAATTGTTAATTTTTCATTTATATTCCTGGATTGCTTGATCCGCATCACTGATAATCAACAGCTATGTGAAAATAGTAAATAAATACAGAACAAGTTTAACAAATAATTTAATAAAGTAGAATTATAACCTGATATAGCAGGAGTGAGAATTCCATCACCAATGACCATACAAGTACCAATAAGAACAAGAATAAGGATAGTGTTCTTCTTGTATGCATGTGCTTCCAACCACCACTTGACCTTTGCTGCTAGTGAGTTATCCTCATATGTCTGGCAACTATAGGTTGTTAGTTCTTCATCTGTCCGATGTTGGTCTGGAATAGTTTTAATTTTTGCATGCCTGCAAAGTAGTGAATAAAGTGCAAATGTTCCACCTGCAAGATGAAAAAACATAACGCCTTCAACAGGGAATGAGATAGCAATGTATTCGATGTTACCACTGCAGAAAATATTTACTTTGAAGTTGTTCAAGTTCAAACATCGGGATGGAGTAATATTTTCTAGCTAATTAGTTTACAACTTCATCAAAGATCCATTGTTTATAAGAAGTTCAATGCTGGGCATAACAGTTCTGCGTTATATTACCACTGCTCAATGAAAAGTATGTCATGTTTTCTCAAATTAAAAAATACATACAGAGTTCATAAATCTACCAACTCTGTTAATTTTGGATCTAAGAATTGAGTACTGTAGCCCATCGATGAAAAATCATGAGTCTTTTTTGTGGTAATTGGTTAATGTACAGAAAATCTTTCTAACCCTAATATGTTTAGAGTTGCCAAGGTTCTACAGCAGAAAATCCAAGACTAGATCAATATATTCACCTATTGAAGGACGCAAGAGGCCAAAGGACAAACTCTATTGACTTAACATTAAGTCGGCATGAAAATATTAAGCTACAAGCACTTGTTAGATAAGTAGTTGACAGAAGCCTCATAAATTATTAAAAAAGTTGGACATGCCAGAATACGATGTTGGATGATCTAAAAGATCATGGCTACTTGTCAAACCAATACCAGTGCAGTATTATTATAACAAACAGTAGGCTTGCCTGTATTACCCATATAACGATTTTCTAAAAAGGGTACTAAGCTGAATTTTCTAGTTCAACTCGGATCCACAAATGTCGGATGTATATACCAGTCCAACTGATATTTTAAAACCATGTATATAGCTGAGGTAAAAAATCTTGGAATGTGTTGCAATGGCTGATCTAACTCTTAGAGAAGGCACCCGTAGGGCTCATTGGTTTGCTCAATATGTGAAGCACAGCAATTTTTGTGGAGTTTCGAAGGATGATTGGCATCCTCAGCTTCGTCATATTTTGTGCCCCGAGAAGCATGGGCTACAATGTAACAGACTTGTTAAAAAAACCTCATAGTATCATGGAAGCAAATAACAAAGATGAAAGTAACAGTGCTATTTTATGAAAGAAGCATCAATGTTGGTAAGGTTTCCTTCTGATGCTGGACTTTTTGTTCATGATGATTTCAAGGTAAACAAAGGTTCCTCTCTAAAATTCAGGTTGGAGATCAGCAAAGTAAATAGAACATGTTGGCTTCAGGCATCATAATGATGTATGCTAAACTGTTTATGGATTCTAGCAATTTTTGTTGGGCAGATCAAAGGGTTTCAATAGGTTTCCGAAAGGGTCAAGAGTAGTCTAGAGAGGTTTATGGAGGGTCAAGAGAATCCTAAAGTAGTTTGCAGGGCAAGGAGATAAAGTGTTGGTGACTTCCAACTCCACATGGCATACGAGAGCAAGTAAAAGAAACAGAAGCTAAGAGAAATATAACTTCACTAATTTTAAAATGAACCATATAGAACACTAAAGAAAGAGATCGCACTCACTCATAAGAAAGAAAACCTCTAGGTAAGTTTAAGCAAGGTCTGTAATTTCGCACCATACCAAAGTTTCGATAATTTTCTAGTACGGTATGATATACCGAACAGTACGTTTTGGTATACCGTTCAGGCGACGTTGACGTCGCATATTTTAAAAAAAAAACGACGTTGCCTCGGGAGACGTCAACTCCCTTCTCGGACGATGTCGCCCGAGAAGTCCCCTCAGCGACGTCGCATATTAAAACAACAAAAAAATATTTTTTATTATTAAAAAATAAAAAACACGATACCGAACGGTAGCGGACGGTCCGCGTACCGGTATCCTATTGGACTGGTATGTACCACCCGGTACATTAATTGCCTACCTTGGGTTTAAGAAAATCTCAAGGGCCAAGCTACGTTAATTGCGACTGCGACGATAAAGGTTCCAACTCGAAAACCATCCCATGCCCATGTCGGGTTCTGTCAAGCAAAGATTTTAAAGGCTTGTAACACCGACCTCTGGTCCTCCTCCTCCTCATAAACAAAGCTAAACACTAGATCCTCTAAATTAAAGGGCTCAAAAAATTTGTCTCTAACATAGCAAAGTGTACAAAAGGAAATCGATCAACCTAAGATGCAACGTGCAAGAAAACATTGCTCGATTTACTTACATAACCTTTTTCCGCAGAACAAAAGAGTCGATCAAGCAACTCAGAACAGAGGAAAAATCTGAAGTCTACGTACCCTAAATACAATCCAGGGGTTCATTTCAAGAACAACATTTAAAATTAAAAAAAAATTGAGCAAATAATTCAACGAGAAGCAAAGAAGAGCAACATAGACACGCAGATCATCAACTTACCCCGACCATTGTCATTTGCCCTCAACACCACAAGAACATACTTGAGGAGCACGACGAGCGTTAGGGAGTACACGATCAAAGAAAGAGCTCCCACCACGTCCTCCGGATCGTCCACCCCCCGGGGGAAGGCGTTGCAGAAGACATAGAGAGGAGAGGTTCCCAGGTCTCCGAAAACGACGCCCAGGCTCTGGAACGCGAGCCGCAGAATCGCCGCCGACGTCAACCTCTGCGTTCACGCGGGTCCGCATCACGGAATCCGACGAAGGCGACCGGGACTGTGCAGGAGGAAGAGGAATCGGTACCTTTTCTCGGTGCACGTCGCGGAGCCGACCCGCCTCTTCCTCCATGGGCTGATCCAGCCTCTGATCCAGGACCCACATGTTCCCTCTGGAGTTCTGGCCACCATCGGACGGTGCCGCCGCCATGGGGAGCCGCCGGCGGCGTTCGATGGATGCCGCAGCCGACCGCCTCAAACGGGAGGCTTCCGGTTCACGTCGCGGCCCAAAGCCGTGCCAACATCAAAGGCGGAGGAAGCGCGATCGCAGATTAAACAGACGAACTACGATTCGATACGCACATAATTAACATCGAAGCATTCGGGCGTTAGGCATCGATCGCAAGCAGAGGCTAAAAAAGAGTAATTTACTGGAAATACATGCGGCGGAGCACACCGATAGGTGAGCAATACGCGAGATTAATCAAAATAAGTGGTGGTATTTATTCGAACCAGCCCTCGTATACATACACACCCACACAATCAAAATCATTTATTTCATGCAACAAAAAGCAATAGCCAATTTGATCTCGTAGCTCGTTCACCCAAGAAAAAACCATTTTTTCACATGTTCAATCGACAAACCACAAACCATTCTGTAATTTACCTGTTGATGATAAGCATAGCATATGAATAATACCAACACGCATAATAAGCCAACACTTGTTTTACTAAATCATCAAGCATACAAATAAATACAAGCACATCAGTAGCAGGAGTGGTAGGCAATAAGCAGTGACAACCAAGTTCCATCACCAGAAGCACAAGCTACCAACCAAGGCTGCTGCTGTCCACACAGGAATACAGTCAAAAATCATGGTGTTAACACAAGTTAAAGACAACTAATTAATCGTAATTGCCGGTCTCAGTGAATCAGTGATCATATTTGCCGGTCTCAGTGAACCAGTGTGATCATATTTGCCGGTCTCAGCGAAGAGCAGGGTCACCGCTTTCTTCAACCTGCCGGCTTGCTACAAAACGATCTTTCCATATAACAATTCCAAGCCATCATGAAGAATGCAACAGTTTGTGGTATGAACACTAATATTAATATTATTAATGAAATAAATCAAGAACATCCGAGTAACATTAAGCACTAATTGATAACTACCAACAAAATCGAAAATTTATATTACCATCACAATTCCCCAACATGAACAATTTGATTTAAAGCATTATTCTTCTGAGACTGCATTCCAGAGAGAGACACAACCCTGCCCGAAAAAGGGGGAAAATTCTTATTTACAAAATAGTCCTATTCTTATACGGCAAATCTACGACATAGGAAAAGGAAAGAAGGAAAACCAGTTATCAAAAACATCCATTCATGACGGTTCAAATAAACTCCATGCGACATTCAACAATCTACTCAAAAACGATGCCCCCGATCCCTTTCTGCTGGCTGGTCTCTTTCTCTTTCATGCGGCAATAGTATAGGAAAACCAGCCGCGCCCTACGGTGCGTGGAAGGAAAAACAATATGCATAAACAGGCAACTGACAAGTAATATGCAACTTCTAATTCTTTGATATATTTCTTGTGGTATGCCACACAGGGGGACTGGAAGTCATATAGATGAATAGATTTACTCTTGCACCCAAGTATTTTGACTTCCCGGTTGATACCAAGCAAGTCAGTTTTGGACTGTTTACTCCGACACCGAGTCCTAATACTCGGTGCAAGAGCAAATCTACTTAAACTGACAAGGAAGACGACTTGTGATTTACTCTTACTCTCAGTTGATACCAAGGAAATCAGGTCTGGAATGTTTTACATCTCCAGTCTGAAATCACAACATCACTCTTGTTCACCATCCTTTGGATGTTCGTTATCCCTTCCAGCATTCCCATCTCTTTCACACAACCTAATACCTCCTAACATGCTGGTCAGTGCAGACAAGAAGAATATGCTAGAAGGAATGTGTTTTAAGCACTTGATTTGGCCATCCGCCACTAACGATGATTTCAATAGCAAATCTTAGAAAGTTCAATTAGCTTGTTCATAGCTCATTCTAGGAGAATGTACAAGCTGGCTTGTGGTAAGTCAATCTGGACTGTTTGCCTCTTTCGGTCGAGAAAAATAGCATCTCCGGTCCACTCAGTTAAGCATATAATATCATTTAGTTATCGCATTTTACCACAGTGCATCGCCATCACCTAGCTACAAAATTTTGGCTAGGTAGTATCTCCTCCAGGGCCTATGTCTCAAGTCCATCATATCTATTGATTATTCCTAATCTTACATGTGCAATGGACCAAATGGAAACATAATGAGCTGAAATTTCCTTATGGTGGGAAGTATATTTCCAGCGGTGACTAGGAGGCTCCAAACAGTCTCTCACTGAAACGTCTACCGTTATTGATTTAGAATGTGGATGCTTCCTGAAATCTCCACAACAACAACGGGTCAGGTTTTTTGTTGTATACTCTTTTATTTATCATGACTGATTAAATCAGTACATATTTCAGCTTCATCTACTAAATGTGAGTACTATGGATGAAGCTAAATAGTTCCAGAACTTGTTGAGGCAGGGAATATGCTCAGACCGAACTGTCACGAACGGTCGTCGCACACCCGCAGCAACTTCGTTCAACGTTCCGTTCGTCGCTTGCCCTTGCTTGTACATATCCTTGGCAGCGTGTTTTGCCATGTTTTGGTGTGTTTTTCCATGTAAAAACGTAGAAAACAGCAGCTGCAGCGCAGCAGAACGATCGCTCGCTGCATCTGCCTAGACATCCAAAAACAGCTCCGTTTTCGTGTGCCGCGGGCTGATTTCTGTAGGCCGCGGCCACGAGATTTTTGTCAGCCATCTCAGCACCCTGGAACCCCCCGGGTGGCACATGGCTGGATGGGGCTTCAGTATATTGTCGGGCGTTGAACACTTTCACAAGTTTGCACGTCAACTTGACGGAAACTTGCCTTCTCGCCCGGCACTTTGTCACGGACTTAGCTGGTTTTGCCTAAGCCGTGCGGCACCAATGCGTATCACCGCAAAGGTCAGCCTCCCCGAAATCTCCCAGAATCCCTTAGGACCTACGGAAGAGAGAACGGGACAGAGAAAGCGCTTCACACGGGATCCACAAGCCACTCTTTTAGCAAACACTTTATAGCCAATGCAAATTCTAACCATGCATATTACAAGCTCGTAAGCTTGCACAACAAAGGTATAAAATTGGTCCACTACGCATCGAATTCTAGTACAAGTAGGCACTGACGCGATCTTTATGTACAAGCCTACAATGGCTTACAAACTCACTCAAA
This sequence comes from Musa troglodytarum, assembly GCA_023547065.1. Classification (NCBI taxonomy): domain Eukaryota; kingdom Viridiplantae; phylum Streptophyta; class Magnoliopsida; order Zingiberales; family Musaceae; genus Musa; species Musa troglodytarum. The sequence goes on along the minus strand of CP097506.1, from coordinate 57,078,433 downwards.
TAGGGCATTTTGCCTTCGCAAGCCCTTTACAATTTTGTCCGTGACATTCTCCCCACTTATTCCTTCGACGCCCTCGCCGGAAGCCTTTCATCGACGCAACTTCTTTTCTTTGTTGGACCTTCGATCTTCTCACGCAATCGCCTCTTGGCTCCCAATTGCTCCACTTGTTGTTGTTGAGTCGCCGAACTTTATCCGCCATGCCGCTTCAACTCGCCAATAACTCGACTCGTGTGGGGTCGGGCGGTTGCGCCGATCCTTGCCGAGTCTTGGATTCATCCGATGAAGGGAAAAGACCATCTTTGATACGCATGCGCCTCTTCAAATTCTTCTTTGTCTCTAGAATCGATAGATGCTTGTTGAGCTTTAACGAGCATCGCCGCAACCTTTAAATTTTTCAGTCCTTCCTCCGTAAAATTTGCCCATCGAATCTTCTTCCACCTAGTTGTCTTGCCCAAGAAGGCTCGATCGATCGACATTCTGGGAAACGGCGCATACCTACTCGCAGAGCACTAATCACCGCTGTGAGGACTCGACAACTATTATCTTCCATTAGTTACTCAAGGGTCTTCAAATTTGGCAGAGCTCCTCCGCTGCAGATAACTAAGAGAGCTGGGTACTGATTCCACCCATTCTCTTGAGAGTCGAGAAGGCAAAGGTTACTTGACTTCGCCCGCCTCCTCGAGGTTGTACTTCGTGCATCAAGTCGGTTACTAGACTTCACCGCCGCGAGCACTTGAAGTGTTTGTAATCCTTGACCGAGTCACTACGATTCGCCTTCTCATTGCCCTCGAACTTCGAATGCAAGAAGTTATCACTCCAACTCGGAGTAAGTCTCCGATAGATCCGTCGCCCTTGGGATTGCATCGCCTTCTCCATCATTTCGCCGACTCTCCGAGTAGCAAAGGTACAAAGACGCTGCATCGCTTACTCCGATCCTTGGTCATGCACTCTTGCATCGACCAAGTCCTCACCACGGCTATCTTGATGGAAAGTCTATCGACACCGGTCTTACGGTTCCTCGGCTTCGCCTCTTCAACCTTGTCTTGGTACACGGAGTTTGCCAAAGCATTCTCCTCCTCCACGCCCATATCACGACCAAGTGCTCTCCTCTATAAGAGCAAGGGATCGATGACTCCCTAAGTCCCGCCTCCGCGGTACCATCACGGCACCGCAACGCCCACGGCACTACTATCCGTTGTCTCGCATCTACATCCCTTCTTCATGATCTGGCCCCACACGGGACCTCCCGGTACTTGCATCCGAACTTCTTCCTCGACAGGCACACCCCCATAAGTCGATGTCCAAGGCTTCCATTCAATCGCAACATTCGGCACGCACTAAGACCCGCCTCTTACGCATTTCATGGCATTCACCGCCAATCCATAGCTCTTCTCGCCGTGTTGTTCACCGACTTGGAGCTCCTGGTCGCGCTCCCGATCATACTGCATGATCTAGTCCCCACGTGGACTCACCGTGTGTCGACTTGCCACGAACCATTCCACCACGATCCATCGCATCATGTCATCGTCACGACATCTCCCCGCATTCTCGATCCTCGCGTATGAACTCGATCGCGATATCTTCATGTGTGGACTCCGCCAACACATCGCAAGGCCTTCGCCAGCCTTCGACATGTTCACCTTTAGCAATCGACCTTCGCCCACCCACTCTCGGTCACCCTGACGAAGCCTAGCTCTAGGATACCCATCGCCTAGCAACTCCTTTCAAGTCCCCGACTACAAATAGGTGCACCATTGTCTGATCCTCGGGACTCGCCCTCTACCAAAGATAACTCACGCAGACCGCTTCCTCACGGCAACTCAATAGCAACACTATGGCATATTCTTCAAGAGTATCCGCCACAGATCCTCTTGCCCTGTCAAGGCCTATTGACACCAACTCTTCTCAAAGAAATCAAGGCCGCTTAGACTCTCCCCAAATGCTTCATCGAGATAAGACGCATGTGCCTCAAAGCTCCTTTGTCTTCGCACTACGCAAGACGAAGTCGGCCCATCTCGAATACGAAACCCATGGAACGATACGATCCGATTCCTCGCCGCAAGAGTCCATGTCCTCGACCTGCCTAAGGAAAGCTCCAAGCCTCCGCTCCATCGTCTATCTTCTTCGCCAACTCCCTTCACGCGGCTTTGGGTACATCAACAAGTTACCCCAAGTTGTTCCGCTTCTCGACCAGATTACAAGCTAATGGTGGCCTCACGCCCACCATTCCACGGTCAACCCTTTGTTGAGTCCGATCTCACTATCGGCCCAAGTGTGCCTTCACTTCAGACGCTCGGTTGCTCCCCACTGATCTCGCATGCATGCCCACCAACGCATCACCATCGGCGAGATCACGCAATGACTCCTTACCACTCACTCGATCCATCGAGCTTCGGCTGAGGTACTCTCAACAAGTCCGCTCATCAGACAAGATTATCCTACGGAGCATCGGGACTTATCCTCATGGATATCCGTCCTGGCTGAGCAACTTCACTTTTCGCCTCCTTCCTTCGAGTTTCGAGGCCACCATCTCCTCGGACTACTTCGTCACAACAACCGCGGTCCACCGCCAGAATGCACTTGCTAGATCGTGACATTTCACCAATATACCGCATCGCCTCCGGGTCTAGCAACACGCCGAACGTCGCACACTTCACCACATACGAAAGTATCCCGCATACGCCAAGAGAAAGTTTTAATGCTCCATGACGCCGACCTTCTGGCCGCTTGGGACGACCGCGAACAATCCATCGTCCGCACGCAAAGCCTTGCATAAGTATCAATTTCGAGTTAACAACTCCTTCGATCGTTGAACAACCCACTCCACCTCGCAGACGGTCTCATCTTTCGCCAAGCACTCGGCCGCTCGAGCACCGCCAAGTTTGGGTGTTAACGCCGAGCCACCGTCGAACTCACCATCCCGACTCGCGCGCCCGCAATTCCTCTTAGCTTGTTGTACTCGTGGTGCCTCGCCAGGTCCCCACGCCAGACGCTAAGTGTTTGTAAGGCGGGCTTGTCCCGCTCGATCCCATCCGTCACGGACTTAGCTGGTTTTGCCTAAGCCGCGGCGCACCAATGCCAGATCACCGCAAAGGTCACCTCCCGAAATCTCCTAATCCCTTAGACCTACTAAGAGAGAACGGGATGCAGAAAGCGCCACACGGGATCCACAAGCCACTCTTTTAGCAAACACTTTATAGCCAATGCAAATTCTAACCATGCATATTACAAGCTCAGAACAGTTGCACAACAAAGGTATAAAATTGGTCCACTACAGACCGAATTCTAGTACAAGTAGGCACTCGACGCGATCTTTATGTACAAGCCTACAATGGCTTACAAACTCACTCAAATAGGGCATTTTGCCTTTGGCAAGCCCTTTACAATTTTGTCCGTGACAACTTGGGGAGTAGTTGTTTACGGACTTGCAGCTGCTCATTCACCCCTCTAAAGTCCTTGTTTTCCTCCTCTCTTTCTCTGCTTTCTAGCACTCCAAGTGCTCGCTCAATTGCTTGTGAAGCTTCCCTCTTCGCGAGACGTCGGGACTTGTCCGTCGCTCGTTCCAACAACTAATCAACTTCTCTTTTGACAGTCCCACGGACCGCGACGAGGTTGCACTTCTACCGACTTTCATGGACGCCAGATGTCGCAAGGGCGCCAAGACTTGTGCAATCCAAGCTAAGTCCGATCGGGGCGCTGGCGATTCTGACTTAGTAACTTCAAATAAGTCCTGGTCACGCAAGGGTGCCTCACCACTTAGACAATTCTTGCTAAGTGCGTGACAACGTGGTATCGTGAGCAGTAAGCACCTGAGCAAGCAGCTGAAAAACTTCGCAATCTCACCACGGCGAAACAACGTGGTGAATCGAGCAAGACGGGGCGTTTAATGTTGCCCTGCACCGCAGGAGGGTCAGATGTGCAAACTCGCCGCCGCCGCAGGAGTCGCTCGCGAGGAACGGGTAGTGAGCATGAGGAGCGAGAAGTGGGCTACTCTCCACGAGCGGAGGAGGCGCAATCCGAGCGCCAACCTAAGGAAGAGCCATGAGAGAGGGTCACGGTGGAAACCCGCTGATGTTCTTGAAGCGAGCTGATGAACTCTACCAAGGCCAAAGTAGGCTTCTTGGCGTAGAGCTCGCAAGAAGAAGTCAATCCTGACGACAAGGTCAAGCCTTGACCGCCTAACGGATGACACAAAGGACTCGCAACATTTGCAAGATTTAGTGACGGAACTCACTTCCAAAGCCGCAACGCTCACAAGGGCGCTGAATGCGGGGAAGCAACACTCGCTGGCCAACACAAAGCTTCAGGCACCGACCCACATTGTTACGGGGTGCTAGAGATGGGAGCTCGAGAATTTTCTGCTTGAGCATGGAACAAGATTTCCGAGCTACGCAGGCTGCACTCTAAGGACACCAAAGTATCAATAGCGACTACGATTCGAACGAGATGCAAAGCTGTGGAGAACCCGCTGGAAGAGATTCAACAAGGTCGTGTCGTGGACACATGGGACGACTAAGCGCGTGAGTTAAGAACTCACCTCGCCCGAGAACACCGAGTTCGCCGCAAGGAGGAAGTCGAGACAACTCCACCAAACAACTTCCATTCGGGACTACGTGAAGCAATTTTTCTGACCGATGTTGACATTCGTGACATGTCCGAAAAAGATAAGTCCGCTTAGCTTTCGATGGCTTCAAGCCACGGGCTCAACAGAACTTCATCGACGGAATGTCACCGATTGGTCGAGCAATTGCACCGCAGAAGGCTTACCGACTTTGCTTCCTCGAGGACCCGCGGAAGAAGAAGCCCACGTGAAATCACCAATCAAGGCACCTCCCGGAAGGAACCTAAAGTAGCAAAGGAAGAAGAGTTTCCATAAGGGGTCAAACTCAAATGGCAGGCCTCCAAACCTAGGAGATGTTTCAGGCAACTGACCACACAGCAATGGGAGTGCCCGCAAAAACAGCACTCAATGCCTTGCCTGGCCCCATCAAGACCCCTAAGCCGCATAAGGGCAAGGCAATCACCCTCGCCGAGTAGCTCCAGCCTGCAACGACGAGGAGAAGTCGCAAGGACCCCGAATGGGTGCGATGCGTTTGTTGAATGCATTGCGGGGCCAAGTGGGGGAGAACAAGCCGAAGCAACAAAAAGCAGGAAGCAGTGAGTTGATGTATGTAAACATTAGACTCAATGGCCAAACCACCCGAGCAATGGTGGACACGGGTGCTACTCACAACTTCATCGCCGACCGAGAAGCAAAGCGGCTTGGGTTAATCTTAGAGAAGAACCCAAGTCGAATGAAGGCGGTTAACTCAGAGGCTAAGCGAATCTCTGGGCTAGCAAAGGGAATCTCCATCAAGATCGGATCGTGGAGCGGACGCACAAACATGATGGCGGTGCCATTGGATGACTTCCAAGTGATTCTTGGGATGGAGGTCATGCATGCGGCAAAGTTGGTGCCGATGCCGTTCTAGACTCCATTTGTCTAATGGGAGGTGACAACCCCTGTGGTTTCTGTCACTCGAAGAGGAACCCGAGATCCCCGGCAACTATCAGCGTTGCAATTGAAGAAGTGCGAAGGAGAGTTAACCTTTGTGGCTGCGATGAAGTTAGAGTCACTTTCGATGGGGCCCGTAAAGAACCTGCTGCGGTGGCAAATGTCACGAAGGAGTTCGAAGATGTTATGCCACACGAGTTGCGAAAACTTTGCCGCCACGAGCGTAGACCATCTTATTGAGTTGGGCGGGGTGAAGCCTCCGGCGAGACCACCATACCGCATGCCCCCTCCACGAGTTAGCGAGCTCGAGCGATTAGATGAACTGCTAAGTGGTGGTCTCATCCAGTTCCAAAGCACCATTCGAGCTCGGTTCTCTTCCGAAGAAACAAGATGGGAGTCTCCGACTATCGTCGATTATCGAGCCCTTAATAAGGTGGCCGTGAAGAACAAGTATCCCATCCCTCTCATTGCGGACTTGTTCGATCAAGCAAAGCAAAGTATTTCTCAAAACTCGACCTTGGTCGAGGTATTGGCAGTGCGTATTCTTGAAGGTGATGAAGCGAAGACTACGTGTGACGGTATGGGCGTTTGAGTTCCTGGTGATGCCTTTCGGTTTAACCACCGCTCCAGCCACATTCTGCACTCTTATGAACCAGCTATTCAAGGAGTATCTGGACAAGTTTGTGGTTGTCTACTTGGACGACATCGTCGTTTATAGCCGAACACTTGAGGAGCATATTGAACACCTCAGAACAATCTTCAAAGTTCTCAGGGAGAATTCATTGTTCGTAGAAAGAGAGATGTGCTATTTTGCTCAGAAGGAGATCTTATTCTTGGGGCATCGGATCGGCGGCGGTTCCATTCGGATGGATAAAGCAAAGGTGCAGCGATTTGTGGGTGGCAAACTCGAAGAAGGTGCACGCGAGATCCTTCCTTGGGTTTGTGAACTACTATCGCGCTTCATACGGGTATTCGCGCAACTCCACTAAGAGTTCTTGAAGAAAGAGCAGCCTTGGAGATGGTCGACAAATGTGAGCGGCATTCCAAGACCTAAAGGCTGCCATTTGGAAGAACCGGTGCTCAAATTGCGGACTATGGGAAGCCCTTCAAGTCCATACGATGCTTGGACTTATTTATTGGGGGTACTATGCGGGAGGGCCATCGATGGCCTATGGCCGTCTTCAGCGAGACTGGTGGCGGCGTGTCAGTCCAGCCGATGCGATGAATGGTGATCATTTTATATCCACGGGTGTGGCATACGGTGTGGCGACACTACCTTCTCGGATCGCGATTTATGCGAGGGACATCGCTTTGAGTTACTTTCGGACTCAAAGAAACTCTCCCCAAGCGAGCACGATGGCAGGACTTCCTGGCGGAATTTGACATGGCAATGGAGTACAAACCCGGAAAAGCAAATGTCGTTGCTGATGCCTTGAGTCGAAAGGTGGAGTCGTGAATGCCATGCAACTAGAGGCGAGGCCAAACAAGCGATTGCAATCCAACTTCCTTTCCGGATCAAGGATGGGTATGCGGTGATCCCCAAGCAGTAACCTTGATGCAATTGATTCAAGAGGGCAAGGCACGGCGATTTTGGGTCGGGAGGGACTCGTCTACACAAAAGGGAATAGAGTGTATGTTCCTCGGGTGGATAATCGTGAGCTTTTGAAGGAGTGTCACGATTCCCTTTGGGCGGGACATCAGGATTCACCGAACATTGGCTCTCATGGAGAGGGCCTTCTATTGGCGAAGATGGGGACGGATGTGGAAGAATATGTTGGACGTGCCTAACTTGTCAACAAGACAAAGTGGAGCAAGGCCGGTGGGACTTTTAGAGTCGCGTTGCGTACGGAAAGGCCGTGGGAGAGCATTTCTCTGGACTTCATATCTAGCTTGCACGGTGTAGGGGACTCGGATCGATACTTGTGGTGGTCGATCGATTTTGAAATATGCAACCTTCATTCGCACCCCTACATTGTGAGAAGCGCGGTGATGAAGAATGTGGTGAAGTATTAGAGTCCCACATTATAAGTGATCGAGATGCTCGATTTAGGGCGGATTCTGGACCGAGTTGTTCAAATTATTAGGGTCGAAGCTATACTTCTCCACAAGCCTCCACTCCCAGACGGATGTGGCCAAACCGAGAGAATAAACTCACTCACTGGAGCAATATCTTGGCACTACGTGAGTGCCAACCAACGAGATTAGGTGAAGGCTGTTGGACATAGTCCAATTCTCCTACAACTGCTGGACTCTGCGTCCAACAAGAGCCCCTTTGAGATCATCACGGGACAACGACGTCTCACACTTTGGCTATTGGATATACAGGAGTAGTCCATCCGTATCATTTGGCAAAAGAATGGCATCGAAATGCAGATATCGCGCGGGCCTACTTGGAGAAGGCGCCAAAAGATGAAGAAGTGGGCGGACTTGGGAAGGCGACCCGGGAATACAAAGTTGGTGATTTGGTGTTGGTGAAGCTCAACCGGCATCACTCCAATTCTTTAGAAACAAGGTGCATAAAGGATTCGGTGCGCAAGTACGATGGCCCCTTCCCAATTATCGCAGGTGGGCAATGTTTCCTACAAGTTGCAAGCCGCAGATGCACAATGTTTTCCATGCCAAAGAATCAAAGCCTACCACTCCGATCCACAAGATGCTTCTCGAGGCGCTTTCAACTCGTCAACCTCCCACGAGCTTCCTACGAGAGTTGAAACCATTTTAGCAGATCGCAGGACAAGACTACCCAACGGAGTCAACAAATCGAATACTTGGTGAAGTGGCGGAAACTTCCCAAAACCGATTGGGAGCCGAAGACACCCTCCGGCATGAAGAAACTATCAAAGCCTACCAAAGAGTGTCAACGAGGCGTCGGCGACTTAAGTGGGGAGAATGTCACGAACGGCCGTCGCGACACCCGCAGAACTTCGCTCAACGTTCGCTCGCCGCTTGCTTCGCATATCCTTCGCGCGTGTTTTGCCATATTTTGGTGTGTTTTTCCATGTAAAAACGTAGAAAACAGCAGCTGCAGCGCAGCGAACGATCGCCACGATCCGCCTGACATCCAAAAACAACTCGCTGTGCCGCGGGCTGATTTACGTAGGCCGCGCCACGAGATTTTTGTCCGCCATCTCAAGACTCGAAACCCCGGGTGGCACATGGTCGATGGGGCTTCAAAGATATTGTCGGGCGTTGAACACTTTCACAAGTTTGCACGCCAACTTGACGGAAACTTGCCTTCTCGCCCGGCACTGGGAGTAGTTGTTTGCGGACTTGCACACCCCTCTAAAGTCCTTGTTTTCCTCCTCTCTTTCTCTGCTTTCGCACTCCAAGTGCTCGCTCAATTGCTTGTAAAGCTTCCCTCTTGAGGCGTCGGGACTTGTCGCTCGTTCCAACAACTAATCAACTTCTCTTTTGGCAGTCCCACGGACTGCGAGGTGCAGCTCGGTGACCCTTTCACGCGCGTGTCGCAGTCTTAGGCAATCCAAGCTAAGTCCGATCGAAGTGGGCGCGAAGGCGATTCTTGACTTAGGCAACTTCAGCTAAGTCGGTGGCTTGCCGCAAGGGTGCCTCACCACTTAGACAATTCTTGCTAAGTGCGTGACAGAACGACACTAAGAATGCAGCGCTAACAACTAAAGTGGTGCCCATGTTATGTCAATGACGACAAAGTTTTGGACGAACAGAACCAGGGGAAGGAGCAGTCTACTTATGGAGGCAGGGTTGGGATCACATCGGCCAGCTCATTCATGTTGAGTTGGCAGGTCTAAAATACATTCATAGCAATAAAGAATCAAAGGCTACACACTTTCTTCCAACAGGTTAGTAAAAGCTTGAGCAGCTAAACAAATTATTGTTATTGCATCATAAATCTGTTCCACCTAAGAACACCAAGATATAGATAAGGGACAAATGAAACACAACACAATCTAATGCATGATTCATGTGTACCTTACGCCCTTTCTTCCATTGTATTTTGTTACTTGTTTGGATGATGATAGCAGCATTCATATTGCTGATGGCTAGACCAGTGGCTGTATCTAATCTCAATTGTCATAAGAACAAAACTCCATTGTGCAAAGTACTCGAACTAAGCTAACAGAAAAAGTTATACGCAATTAGATACAATTACTTACACCCGAAAGTTCATGGTAATTCAAAAGATAGAAATCGGCCACATTTATGCAAGTAAGAACAAGATGGTTGATCCATGGAGCAATATATAAAGCTACCATTAGGAAAAACGTTAATGGACAAAATAGAACAACTGAAAAAAGAGAAACAATATATCAATACTTTCCAAGAACACTCTCAGAAGAAGTCACTCTCTGTAATGATACCTCAAAAAAGAAAAAAAAAACTAAAGCACGAACCAGTTGAAAGCTTTAAACAAAAAGACCTTGTTTTGAAGTCATTATAACACTCATTCGACCCAGTTATCTCAAGACACAGAACTATATGCAACACAAACTATAATCATTCAATCTTGTAACAAGAACTTCCCATACAACTAGTTAACTCCAGATATAGAGGAACAACCCATAGGGACAAAGCTCATCGGAAGAACATCTTTCCAAGTCATTCCCAACAAACATATAAGCCGGTTCAGCAAAATCAAATATAAGAAAGCAGAAAAAAGAAGTACTAGGGAACGAAAGTACGCATATCTAGATTCGGATTCAAAAAGGGGGGAGCAGCTTTAGACAAATCAGCATTAACCATAGTTCTCGAGTATTCAACTTCATCATGCTTCCAGAGATCAAACATGTTTCACTAAGAACATGTCAATTTGTAAAAATCAAAAGATATAATATCGACACGAATTACAGAGAGAAATGAAGGAAATATCCAGAGGATTATTACATTTTCATTTGAATGAGACAGCACCAGCAGCTGTCATACGAACATTTCCCACAAGCAACAAGTTTGAAAGTACAAACCACAGGTAACAAAGGTAAAACTAGGAGCTGAAAAACTACCACCTCTTTACATTCATAAATTCCATGTCTCTTCGTTATTTCTCACCTTAAGCTGCTAAAACACTCTGTTGTTCCTCCAGCGGTAACAAAGAAGCAACAATGGCATGCAGAGAAGAGACGAGAGCCAAGAGTAGTTACTTGCGATTAGAGGCCGTCATTTATTCAGAAGTTTTCCATCTGGATGGAGCTCTTGAGCGGGACGTACTCACCGAGATAGCCCCCCAGATGGTCGTACAGCGCGCTCTTGTCGATCTGCTGGTGGTGGTAGCTCTTGCAGACATAGTAGAAGACGCTCTGCACGAGCAGGCCGACGAGGTTGACCATGACGAGCACCGCGACGAGCGCACCACCGACGAGGACCTTGACGGAGACGCTGGTGACGCCGAGGCTGCCCTCCTCGTTGGGGCCCTTGACGACGACGGCACGGAAGAGGGCGCCAACGAGGCCGCATGTGCCGAGGTAGGCGACAACTAGGACGGCGGCCATGCGAGCGCGACCGCGGAGGAGGTCGCGACTCTTGGCCATGGCAGCGAGGCCGCAGAGGGGCTCGAGAACGGAGACGACGCTGGCGAGGTGCCAGAGGGCGGAGATGTAGACGTGAACAGCGAGGAAGGCGAGGAGGACGAGGGCGAAGAAGAGGACGAAAAGCGGGGAGGGCGAGCCCTGGAGCGGGCTGAAGAGGAGGAGGAGAAGGACGGCGGCGGCGAAGACGAGGTTGTAGAGAAGCATGAGAAGGGCAACCCAGAGGAAGGTGCGAAAGAGGCGGGGAAAGATGGGGCGAACTGCGACAAGGGAGGAGGAGAAGGAGACGGGCTTGGCGGCGTAGAGAGAGGCGACGGTGAAGACGACGGCGGCGGTGGAGAGGAGGGAGAAGGCGAAGAGGAAAAGGAGGTAGGCGAACTGGTAGAGGAGGAGGAGGAGCCAGTCGGAGGCCGGGGCGTCGCTCCTCTGCAGCTGGAGGAGGATGGGGTGGGTGAAGAGGGTGTGGGCGAGGATGGCGAAGGAGAGGGGGAAGACGAGGGCGAGAGTGATGAGGGCGAAGGTGCGGGGGGCGCCGCGCGGGATCGCCACCGACTCCCGCACCACGTCCGCCATCGACAGGGCCTGCAACTCCTCTAGCTGCAGATCCATTCTTTCCTTCTCGGTCGCTTTCGCTTCGCCTCTGCCCGCTACTCCTCCTCGGGGGTATTCATTCGGGTTTGGGAATTGGCCAAAGTGATATCGATTCGATGATGCCGATGGCCACGATGATGCAGGCCAAAATTACAGCCCACCGCTTCCATCGGGTCGGGTCGGGTCGGGTTTCCACAGTCCAAGTAGCGAACAAATAGGCCCAATCCGCAGCTCCCTGCCAAGCATTTAAAAAAAGGCCCGCACATCGCTGCCATCCCCGTGGCTGGCCTGCCCACAAAGCCTTCTCCCTCTTCTGGCGGCGGCGGCGGCGGCGGCGGCAGAGGCAGAGCAGCAGATAAGCAGTCAACATGCAATTGAACTATTTGCTTGTGGAGAAGATGACTTCTTGATCAGGATTTAATCTAACCAAACAGAACTCACATCATGTATCAGGCACTGTGATTGCTGCCGGAACTTAAAGAAGACATCATGGAGAAATTGACATCGCATATGGTCGGTCACCCCGCCACGGCAAGCTCAGTTGCTACACACCTTTGAAGTTAGAATTTCGACAATTAATTGATCTTTAAATTACGCAATGTCACGCTTGTGTACATACACATGTAGAAGCTACAGAAAGAATCCCAAGATGCCGCCTACAGAAGCTCAAACTCCTCCCATCTGACAACCCAAAAATAGTCACGACTGGAAGTTGATTGTAGTAACCTCCCTCCTGTGCCCTCGTGAATCTCAGCTGTGCGACGGCAGCAGAAGTAACCATAGTTGGCGACACGATCCGAAGCTGTCGAACAAATCATCAGAAGGATTATTCCAACCCTCCAATTTCTGTCCCCTCGAGGCATTTAAAAAGACCACCAAACTGATGATCCAATTCATCTCGACTCAGCACCGGTGGAGAGGCGCAGGATAAATGTCGAGAGGCTGATAATGCAAATGTTCGTTGACAGGTAATGATGGCCCATCCTGAAGAATAAAATAAAAGATGTTATCTAGCAAGATCTGAGTAAAGGAAGCGCTGGTTGATACAACATCAGAAGCGTTAGACAGCACCAAGGATTAAATTATCTAATCACATCATTGTACCAATATCCACAGCTTGATGCAGCATGCAGTGCTTTTTACCAAGTGTCAAATTATCAACCATCAGTTTTCCTGTGGTTTTACGACCAAATTTTAAAAAAAAAAAATGTACTAAAACCAGAAACATGAAATGGAAGCTGCTATTAGTCACAAAGTGTTGGTGCTTTCCAAGAACAAGCCAGGGAAGTCCAAGCTTAAGATTGTTTCCCAAAGGAATGGCATTGTTTTAGCTCTGGGCATGTAGGGTACACACCGCACATAACCCATGGATCCATGTCATTCGTACACTAATCACATCACAAGCACATGCAAAGATCACATAAAACGTAATCTTAACAATTGAAGAGAATAAACTAGGAATTTAGTTAAGATGGATGGCCATGAAGGTCTTGCAAAAAAAAAAATTTTAGTTATCTTATATCTATTTTATTTCTCTAATAAGAAGAGATCGATGAGGCACATTAAAATGGATAGGGTTGTCAGGAACTTTGTGATATCATTATGCAACTCTCAGACAAGGGTTTAAATAGGTGCTCGCCCAGGCACTCGGGTTTAGGAAAAGTTTATTAGAAACAATAAAAAGATATTTGAATGCTCTTTTTTAACTAAGAATAAAAGTGGGAAAAGAACCAAGTAGCCAATTCCAAGTAGTTGAAGATTCAGGCCATGGCAATCATCGAGTGAAAAGGTCAACAAGTTAAAACATGTTGGTAAAGAACCTTTATAATTGCATAACATAATGACCAAGTCATGTACGCAGATCCATAAGGCACTTGCCATATTGCACATGCAGGCTTCAAATAGACAACAAACAGCTTTTCAAACATTCACATTTAGGAGCTACATTTGTCACACACAGCACTGATTCACTATATGCTTATAATGGATATGATGCATTGCTGGTATCAATATACTTTAATTCAAAAAAATCTGTCTTGCAAATTCCTTTATGGTTGCTTAATGACATGTCAAAGCAAAATCATCTTTAACAGGATCTAGTACAAAGCTTTATCGATGTTTGAGTCTAAACCAGTTGGCTGCAATATTCCAGTAACTAGGTTTCAAATATTGGTCAGGCCAGTTCATACCAACTGGTGTGTACAGTCCAACGAAGGTTCCGACTGGTGGGTACGGTTCAAGCAAGGATCATACTGAGTCATATAGGTCAGCACTGATCAGCATATAACTTGTAATTTTTTTCAGTTATTTGGGCATTATTGGTCCGTATATCACCTGGTCAATACTGCGGTCTAAGTGGCTGCTGAAACCAGTGTTGGACCAGTATATAAAACCTTGCTGGTCAAAGTTAAATTTCTGAAAAGGTTGTCAAATTATCAAGTTCGCCATATGCTATTTGCAAATAGTCTAACAACATAATGCAAGGTAAAAAAAAAAACATTGACTGAATTTTAAAACAGAAAGTCATACAGATTCTTGGTTAGGTAAAGCTCAGAAACAGAATACTGGTAAAATTAATGGAAGAGGCAGCAGAGTACCTCATCCAAGTTAACTTGAAATGGTTGTGCCAAATCTTCAAACATTACTGGGGACATTTGCTTAACTCTTTCATCCGCTTCCTGAACAGAAACATGCGATTGACATGATTTCAAACTCTTCTATCAGAATTTGTTTCCTTGTGAAAAGATAAATAGCATACAACAAGGAGACCTTTCTGCAACTAAAATCTAAAACATTAGAACCAATTATAGTTGATAACCTTTTACTTTTTTGTGCCCAAGTATCTTTACATGAATTTCAAGCAAATACCGCAGCAACAAGTACTTCAAGAGAAATTGTTACATACAATATTTCCATAAAATGTCCCCCTAAAAAGTAATAAACTTATTGCCAGTTTAGCAATTAGTCATATACAAAACAAAGTTGTCTACAGAAACTACTAATCTAAAGCAAAGGAGAGTACAAAACATATTTGCAAACAGCACGGCTTCATGCAGCCTGTAGTGCATCACACAATTCAATTTAATTAATTAAAAGTCATTTAAGATTACCAACCACTAGATAGAAATGCAACCAAGCAAATCTGCAATTAAGTTGGTATTACTATGAGAGTTTAGATTGTAGACAACTTAGTCTGACAAAGCTGCACCAGTGGACAGCCTCGAGTTCCACTTGTTATGGATAAACTTAGTAGGCATTACTTGAAAGAATTTCCATGTTGTATGTACAAATATGTTGTTTTAAGTTTTAACTGACGACATTAGAGAAGGGAAAAACTTTTAGCAGAATTACATATAATAGAATGGTTTCCGCAATAAGTCACTAAGATACAGTCACAATATAGAAGGGAGAAACCTTCAGCTGAATTACATGGACTAGAAGAGCTTCTGGAATAAATCACTAAGATACATTAATCAGAGTGCTTAATATAGAAACATAAAATTTAACATGAAGACAAATATGTAAGTAATAATAAACAAAAATTGAACACTTAATAGTTAATACATTGTATAGAAATAAAAACAAGCAAAAGTTTGTTACTTGTGTCAATATGTCCTTCATTGAATAAACAAAAAGAAAGGTATATTATCATAATCTACTTCAATAAACCTACTAATGCATAAATCCATGTAACTAGTAGCAGAGCCCCTCATCTCTATGTACTAATGCAACCCACGATCAGCTTTTGATGTGCTAATCAGGATATCATAATCTCCTCCTAGAAACCAGCCTAGAGCCCAAAAAGGATCACTGGGATACCTATGTGGGTCAATTTCAAGAAAACCCTATCTTGGTAACCAAGAAATAATACCCATCTTGGCATGCATCAACCCATACAAAATAGCCCACATAGTTGATTACTTGCTTTGCAACCAATTATCACAATCTAGTTCAATAGACCAATTGACCTAATAACTTGAATAGAACAGACATAGGACTATGTAGCTTAAGATGATTAATCAAAAGTAAATAGTAGTAGACCCAATCAATCCTATATACCAGTGCAACCCACCATCAACTACCAATGGATTAATTGAAGTGTCACATATAATTAGTTGATGTGCAGAAGAACTTGAAGTACTCTTAAAAATGTAAGAGCAGGATGGTTAAAGTAGAGAGACATTATTGCCCCTTCCATAATTTCCAAAGATCTGCAAGGTCCATGGGTTATTTTTACATGACACAGATTGGTCCAAACATGCAAAGCAATAAGATGGTCACAACGGCCCAACTTTTATTATAATAGTATCAGTGATTTAAAAAGGCGCTCGGGAGCTCGCCTAGGCGCTCGGGCAAGGCAAGGCGATGCCCGAGCGCCTCGCTATACTTCCAGGCGGCGCGCTTCAAAGAGGTGCCGCCTCGATGCTCGCTCGAGCCCAAGCGTCGGGCGCTTCGGGTGAGCGCCTAAGTTAAACCAGGCGACCGAACCAAAATTTTAGGTCTGGTTCGGTCTCTGGTGATTTAGTTGGATCAATTGAACTAATTAAATCACTGATATCAACCTCTCTCGCAACTTCACCGACTTCCCCAACCCTACCCAACCTGGTTGCCTTGCCGCCCATCGCTTCCACGCGCCGCTTCTGCCGCTTGCCGCTTCTACTCGTTGTAACGCCACGCTTCCCGCTCACGATGCCGCTATATCGCCAAGTTATCGTCACGCTGCAGCCGCTTCAAATGTGCCTGGTTTCCTTCTCAAGTCCTTAGCTTCAATTTAGATATCACACAATATATTGTTGATAATATATTAATAGTATACTGTTAATAGTATATTAATAGTATACCGCTAACTGTATACTAGTAACAGAATTTTTATTTATTAAATTAATAATATATTATTTTGATTTTAATATTATTAATTTTTATTTATTTGAAATTATTGTTAATAATATACTATTAACAGTATTTATTTTTAATACTGTTAATAGTATATTTTTATTTAAATAATTATATTTATTAATTATATTATATATTTTTATATTTTAGTACCTCGTTTCGCTCGGACGAGCGACTAGCACCTCGAGCGATTTTAGACTTTGACGCCTTTTGACGCCTAGCACTTTTTAAATCACTGAATAATATAATCTTGTTGATAAGTTTAACCATCTTAGGTGTAGCAATGATATTATTCATAAAACTCTTGTTCAACAGAATCACTATTGAATTCCACCCAAAATCCTGCAAGTCGCATATTTCTAGGAAAAATTGTCCAACAAAAGAAATCTAAACAGTTTTAAAACCTTGTATATACATATCCTCTACGAAGCATCTCCTAAGGTTTTCATTGGTTTGTTAAACCTGAACAATGTTGTATTTGATAGATTACAAAACATAACTAAAGTTCAAAATTCAGGGAAAAAACTCTCATAACTCACAAGAAAGTTGGTTTAAAATGAAGAAAACCAAATAGCCATTCATTCATTCATTTCACTAGGTTTTTAATACACAAGAAATACACTCTATATTCACATACCAGTCCAGTGATCCTTGATTTTTCCAAAAGTTCTCTGGTGAGTGCATCCAGGATATGCCTGTTTTGCAATATACCTTTCATGGCAAGTTCTTCTGTTTCTTCAATATACTGCAAAGAAATTGAAGTTTAATGCTATAGAAAGTGATCGGGTTGATCTACAAAATTAACGATATCACATAAATGAAAAATGAATATAAGACGCTCATTACCCTTGTAAGCTCCCGGGTGAAAAGTTCAGACACCTCAGGGGTCATGTCAGCCGGTATTACATTAGGGCCATCCCACTAGAATTATGAAGAAATTATCAACTAATTAGATCACTCTCTTATAAGAGTTACATCTTTTTTTAGAAGAAAAGATTTACAAATTAAAGAGAAAAACCTTAAACTTGATCACTTCACCATCAGGATTATCTGGACGATCCATCCGCCCAACCTTCTTCACAAGGGTTGTCAGGCCCAATCTTGAATTTCTGGGGCTTATCACCATTTCTCTAGCAATCTGTGGTAAAATCACATTTGGGAAAGTGAAGTAAAGCATTGATTATAGCAAGTAAAACAAAACATAATATACATGCAACTAATATTTATTTGTGCCAAACAGAAAAACGAGAAAAGAGAATGGAAAACCTAGGAATTGAAAAAATGCTAAATGCACTCACTTGTAGGCATCCTTGCCTACACACACAATAGAAAGGCAATGCGGCCTTTCTCCTTAAGCTTGCATCTCTAAAAGGGCACTCGCTCCTATTTCTAACATATTGGTAGCCAGTAGGGACCGGATCCCAAACAGTTAGACTTCCAATAAAGTTTTCCTTGTTATCTGAATAAACATAAACCGAGTTACATTTTACCAGTCAATCCTCTCTCTCAATAGATTATTTGATCTTTTTTTTCTCATCATATGAGGCTTCATTCTTTGATTACATTTCAAACTTTAATGGACTAAACCAAGCTAATGGAGAAGAGAATGGCCCATAGGAATTCATGCTGTTGAGTTTAGTTCTAAATTAAAATCTAAGTAACCAGTGCAACTTTAAAAACAAAGAGAGAGATGGAGAAAGAGAGACTTCTCCATTGCACATATAGGCATCTTAAGCCATATGCATAAATATGATTGGCATTCCTCTGACCAAGTATGTGCCAACCTACATAGTTATATTACAATAAATTATAATTTGAAATCTAAGTGTTGTTGGAAGCAACGTTTGTTGTGTTAGGACCGAAATCAACACTAAGAGGGGAGGTGAATTAGTGCTTTCGATAAAAATGACGTTGATTCGAAGTTTCGTACGATAAAACCATGTCAGAAAGACGTTTAGACTTAAAACGTTTGTAAGCGTAATAATGAGCATGTAAAGCACTTGCAAAATAAGTAAACAAGCAGAGAAAAGGAGGCACACCAATTTTATAGTGGTTCAGTCTTCATGACCTACATCCACTTCCCGATTCCTCCTTCATCGAGGCCACCGGCCGGCATCCACTAACGGTCTTCCTTCAATGGACGAAGACCAACTATCCTCTTATAATCCTCTTCTCTTTTTCACGGGTTTAGGAGATAACCTTTATGAAGCCTCACACCTCTCTTAGTATGATCACAAGACTTTAAGTAGAAGAATGAGGACACTTAGCACTTTTTCATAATTCTTCCACTCAAAATCACAGCCACTTTCTGCTCTAATTCGTGCTCTTCAAGCAGGAACAGCTAAGGTATTTATAGACCTCAAATGGCTTCAAAAATAAAACTAAAAAAGGTCTCATCCTGAGTTTCCCGAGTCCTGACGGTACCATCGCCTGTGCTGGCCGGTACCACCGCCCAGTCTGGCAGTACCATTGCTTAACACAATCTCAGAGACTGTCTTGGAAATTGAGCCACTAGCAGTTTCACCGCCTAACCCACATTTTGGGTCACTGTTTGGGCCTTTCTCTTGGCCCAACACAAACCTAACTTAGGTCCAATAGGCCCTAATTAAGTTGGCCTAATTCCAACCCAATTACAACTAAAACTATTTCGATCTAGACAATTATTATAAAGCACGAATCATATATTATCCGGTATGTTATTGGTTCATCGGTGCTTCGTCCGATCCTTCGACGCATCGTCTTCTCTTGCGGCCTATTGCCCAATCGACATGTTAACCTCCGCAACTCCGATCTCCTTAGCACAATGTCTACTCTTCTTAGCCCGATGCCCGAACTCATGGTACGAAACCTTCTGCTGATATATCGACCGATCCGCCGACTTGATGTCCAATCTTCTGACCTGTTTCACTCCGATCCAACGTCTAATTCCTCCTGCTTTAATCGTCTCTCTATGATCGAAGCTAGTCCTGCATCACTCAAAAAGCATATTAGATCACAACTTTATCAATTGGTTTCATCATCAAAATCCGAGATTCAACAAGTTGTGTATAAGAATGGCACTGCCAAGTCTCAAGAATTATTAGCAATTCAATCATTAGCAACATGATCGAAGCTACCCTATTACAATCATCTTCTCCTTTTTACAGGTTTAAGAGATAACCTTTACAAAGCCTCACACCTCTCTTAGTATGATCATAAGACTATAAGTAGGAGGAGGACACTTAGCATTTTTTCATAATTCTTCCACTCAAAATCATAGCCCCTTTCTGCTCTAATTCGTGCTCTTCAAGCAGGAATAGCTAGGGTATTTATAGACCTTAAATGGCTTCAAAAATGAAGCCAAAAAAGGTCTCATCCCGGGTTTCTCAGGTCCTTACAGTACCACCGCTTGCAGCACTAACAATGGGCGATTCCACCGCCTATTCTGGCGGTGCCATCGCCTGTTCTGACGGTGCCACCGCCTGACCCACCTTTTGGGTCACTGTTTGGGCTTTTCTCTTAGCTCAACACAGTCCTAACTTAGGCCCAATGGGCCCCTAATTGAGTTGGCCTAATTCTAACCCAATTACAACTAAAGCTACTTCAATCTAAATAATTATTACAAAGCACAAATCATATGTTGTTCGGCATGCCATTGGTTCATCGACGTTTCGTCCGATCCTTCGGCACATCGTCCTCTCTTGCGGCCTATTGTCCAATCGGCATGTTGACCTACGCAACTCCGATTTCTTTGGTACAATATCCGCTCTTCTTGGCCCGATACCCGAACTCATAGCACGAAACCTTCTATCGATACGTCGACCGATCCTCTGGCTCGACATCCAATCTTCTGACATGTACCACTCTAACCCAATGTCTAATTCCTCCTGCTTTAATCGTCTCTCCATGATCGAAGCTAGTCCCGTGTCACTCAAAACGCAGATTAGATCACAACTTTATCAGTTGGTTTCATCATCAGAATCCGAGATTCAACATGTTGTGTATAAGAATGGCATTGCCAAGTCTCAAGAATTATTAGCAATTCAAGATCCATCCCACAAAAGGTGCAATATTAAGAAAGAAGACATAGGTCTTATGAGGGAAAGCCAAGTGGACCAATCATATTGTCCATAACAAAAAAATTAAATTTCAAGAGACTACATTTTCTTGTGCATTTAACTAATAGCAAATAAAGACTAGGAAAGTTCTACACGGATGAATATCGATCGACTGATCAATGAAAATATGTTATTCCTTTATAGCGGTATCATCTGAAGGTACATTATCCACTGAAAAAACTAAAAGGATGATTCAAGAATCGAAAGAAACACAATTACAAAATGAATTTTGTATCTTAAAGATATGGAAGTTGCATTTGATGAAAAAATAAATAATGTAACTTATGCTTAAAGAACCAGAAAATATAATCAACAATAATCTCTAATATGATACTGTGCTTCACATACTTTAGTGAGCTTTTCAAGATCATCTCTTCCTCCATCAGTGATGTCGTCACCAAAAACAATTCGTTCAGCACAACGTCCACCATGTGCAACTACCATTTGCATCTTCATGTACCCAAAAGTAGTGTATCCTTGATCCACCATGTCTTCCCTAGGATAAAATACAGATATTGCAGTCTCCTGCAAATAGATAGACATATTAGCAGGCAGAAAAGGACCTTTGACAACTTAATAGTGGAACCTGATCTGATGATCCTAGTCCCTTGCTGTTAACCAAAAATCATGAGCAATCTTCAAGCCTGTAATCAGAAATCATACCTTGCCACCAGGAAGTAGCTGAGAGAATGCATGCCAATCAAAGCTGGGGAATAAGTGAGCTAGCAAAATATGACCAGCTTCATGCACAGCCAACAGTCTCCTTGTCTCAATGGAAACCTGTTATATTAAGATTAATGAACATAAATCATAAATTATAGTTTGTAAAAACATTTGACAAACTTGAATACATACTGTTGCTTCGCATTTCTGTTGCTCTTCTTCTGTTAGCAACACCCCCATTCCCTCCAACAATTGTTTATCTAGCACATCAATGATGTCTTGCTGGGTTATCAATGAGTGACCCTTCCTTACCTAAAACCCATAGCAAGTTTGAGCTTCAGAGATATAGACATATTCTTCAAGATGAAAAAAGAATTCAAGATCCTTTTCTTCTCCCTGGAATAAAAAATTAAACTGAAGGTACACAAAGCATGAATGATAGGTTCGTAATATGAAGTAGAGGAACCAAACATCCTTAAAGCTTAACTTCATCTTCGATTCACTGTGAGCTGGGCATATCACTAAGTTCAGGATAATATCAAGTCCTTCAAGGTGACTTGCGATCTCCGAGGAAACTGTGAATGCTACAGTTAGGTAGTTTATTTCAAACTACAGGTGGTACAAGCAAGAGAGGAAGAATGCAAGTCATAAAATCTTAGTTTAATATTACACCACTGCGACTGGATATGGATGCAGTAAGAGTGGCTTAACAAGATTCTATCATATAGCTTAGTAGCAGAAACCCCGATGTGTCCAAAGTCCTAGAGAAATATATGTGCATTACAGCTCAGTCAAGTCCTTGATGCAATCCTGGCCCAATCATTTGAAACCATCTGATCCTTCTCATGGCCATGTCAGTTAAAAATGTAAACATAAGAAAGAGCTTCTAAGTGCTTAGTAACAAATCCAGAGCCAATTAGCACGACTGAACTGTTATCAAGGAAGTCAATTTTGACCAGTTCAGTTCATACCCGCTGGTTTTTACCCATCACCCCCATTTTGGGCGGTCCAGTCCAGCCTAATTAAAAAGAATAAGACTCGCTTCTTTGAATGTGAGCTAGCGTACATGAGCCCTGTCCTCTGTACACACGGAGCCTGCAACCCTGTTCTCCGTACGCATGCTGCCTGCTGCCAACCTACCTTGCCACCCACCATTTGCCACCAACTTTAGGTATGCTTCTCTGTATGCATGCTTCCGCCACTGACCTCCCTTGCCGCCCACCATGCACCACCGACCTTAGGTATGCTTCTCTGTATGCATGCTGCCCACCGCCCACCATGTGCCACCAACCTTGGGTACACCTCCTCTTCATCCTCATCCTCCACCGCTTCCTCTTCTTCCTTCCTCTTCCTCTTCTATTGCCTCTTCTTCCTCCTTGACCTTCTCCTCATCCTCTACCGCTTCCTCTTCCTCCTCTATTGCCTCTTCTTCCTCCTTGACCTTCTCCTCATCCTCCACCGCTTCCTCTTCTTCCTTCCTCTTCCTCGTCGTCCTTCTTCCTCTTCCTCCTCTATTGCCTCTTCTTCCTCCTTGACCTTCTCCTCCTCCTCGACTGCCTCATCCTCCTCCTCTTCTTTCCTCTTCCTCCTCTCCCTCTGCAGCCTCTCTTCTTCCTTCCTTTTCCTCCTTCCTTGTGCTTTTCTTCCACTGCACCCGTATAGTACCTCGGTATGATATTGCAATCCTTGGTTGTCCTTATTATTTTAGATGCAACCAACAGTTGGAGATAGCAAAATTCAATAAAGGCTGACATAATATGGACATGCACCGAGCAAAAATAGACGCGAATAGAACTATAAACTAAAGTCAGCATAAGGAACATGCACTGAGAACAAACTGACAAAAATAGAACTATAAACTCAAATATCCAGTAAAAACGCCTAGTATAATCTACCAATGTCAACAAACTAAAATTCTGATATATAATGAGCAAATATCCCCTATTCAATTTTGAAATAACTTTGAAGCAAGCAACAAATAGGATCCTACTTGAGCCCAATGCCAACTGAAAAACTGCAGACTGCCACAAATGGGAATCACATATTTGTCCAATTACATAAAACATCAAACTCAATTAAGCAAGTCTGAGCCTCTGAGGCACAAAGACATTCTATAATTTGAGTTTTAAGCTTCCACGTTAATGATCCATCACAGAAACGCAAATCATACTTACTATATTTTATTAATTCGGTGGAATATATTTTATTAATTTGCCAAATAATTTTTGTCCTCACAAGGCTCAAATCTGGGTTTAAATTACCAAATAATGTTTTTTTTAACACCAACATATTTAACGAGAACTTAGAAAAAAATTCCCGTGGTTTTACAGGGAACAGGAAAAAAAATTATTTCACTTACTGACATAATCGCTGCTTCATTGACAAGATTTCGAATGTCCGCTCCAGAATAGCCAACAGTACGAAAAACAAGCTGATCATCACAAAAGATCCAAATCAACAATTAGTCCCAAATAATCAGAATCTGCAAATTATATACGAAAGAAGCACTTGGCAAACACAATTGTGAGCTTCAATAATATAAAGGAAATGAAAGGTCAAATTTTGTTCAGATTTCAAAGCATAACTAGGCATTTCAACTTCGACACAATAATTTTGACAAATAATAACATTACATTCTGAGTATTGTCACAAAAAAGGATTAGTAGTTCAGCCAAAAACCCATATTTAACTATTTGATATAATTTTTTCAACCGTGGCCTCGGCAACATTGTTATCAACAATCACTCCGTCAGATGCCACTTTTCTAGTTTTCAACCAGAACCTTGAGCAAGCACAGTTTTTATCACTGACTCTGGGTCGCATATCATAAAAGCTAAAATGTACACGTACATGCTCATCAATCCCTCGGAACATCTATATTACATTGGAAAAAAGTAATGCACTAAGAAAAAGAATTCAGTAGAAAATGCACTGTTAAAAGAATATCAATTAGAAAAAATAGACCATGAGTTGCAACAAAACAATGGGTTGCTAACTAGCCTTTCCAAAGTCAACATCTTCGGCAAGGTTCTTTCCAGCACTATGTACACCAAAAATCCGTACTCGTTGTTTGGCATCAGGTAACCCAATGTATAGGCGGCGGTCAATGCGCCCTGGACGGACAAATTCAGCATCCAACTCGTCTGGCCGATTAGTTGCACAGATAAATATTACAGCTTGCCTTAAAGAAAAACGGTCCACACCAGTTTTCTCTTTCCTGTAATTTATGAACAACTGAGAAGAGGACATTGCTAGAAAGAATAGCTAGAAATTTTTAAGCAAAACAGGAAAAGGATTTGTTAGGTCAATGGAAGGTAAAGATAAAATTCATCTATAATTTACTTTTCACTGACACAATTCTGTAACAGGATCATCAATTCCATAACAGGATTTGCTAGGTCAATTGCATGCAATGACAATAGTAACATAAATTCACGGATGCAGAAGGGAAAGTTTAGTGCAATTGACATCTGTCATTACAAGATCTACCAAGAATCAAATATATGCAGCCATGCATCCAATATGCTGAAAGAGTGTTTTGCAGTCTAAAATAGCATTCACTAGGCTGCAATGGAGTAACATTAATTCATCAAGATTACCCTATACCCCAGCAGTTGTCCCTACATAACATAAATCTGAGTATTTATAATGAGAATGTCTATGAACCTGACTGCACCTCCCACCCACGACACTGCCAACTCAAAGATGGTCCAACCATGGCACTACAAGATCATCTCCTTTTTACTGGCATTCCATCCAACTCCAAGAGGCCCAAATGCCATTCCAATAAGCATCATATAACATTTCTAGTTTAACTCCAACAGATATGGTATGCCAAAATCTCTCCAAATAATCTCATCTATTTCAGCATTAGGATCAAACACCAACCTCTTCAGTGCCAGACAGATTCATTTACAGATAGTGTTTTCAGAGGCACTTCCTTCTACAAGTTTCTTCAAGTTCAGCAAGTCCTTATGGAAGACTTTTAAACATACCAATGCATAAGCCTCCCACCAATTGAGGTCTGGGTAGGGTCAAATATGTTTTAAAACCTGTCAATACCAAATCTTACTGTCCCTTGCAATTAGCAATATACGTCACATGAAGGAATTTCTAAAGAAAGGAGTAAAATTAGCATTGTTTCCACAGGAACCTATAGAAACCATCAATAACCTCCTCCTTTGCCATCTTGACCAAAGTATCTGGACCAACATCCTAGGCAAATTTATGATCTCTCATCATCCTTTAAAACAAAAGTATGCCTTGTCAACAAAGAGAACAAAAAGAATCAAACCCAAAGGAATGTTTTGACAATTATTTTGGCCTTAAATGACAGAAAAATGGCTTTTGGTTAGTACGAATATGACAATTGATTCTTGTAATTCTTTTGGGATTAATAAAAACATTTGATTTGAGAGTTCAAATTAGTTTATTTTTTGACAACTGAATGATGTTTTGCTTTGTATAACTTAAAATAGAGAGCAAGCCTTGGTAGCAGAAGACAGTTGGTTCTTCACAATCTAGGTGACTAGGATTGAAGTTAAGATACAACAACATCACTTGCAAATATAAGACTGTATACATTGATCCTCCCCAAGCTCCACATCGGCTAGAGCCTTATGCACTGATCCATACTTTTCTTTATGTAGTTTAAGGCTTTATAATAGCAAAGGAAAATAACACTGACAGTATGCTCTAAATCAGGCAACCAGCACATATGTGTGAGCAACCTCAAGAAAAGGAGTTAGGGTTCGTTTGGGAACACATTTGAAATGTGCATTGAAGGCCCAATGCACATTTCAAATGCGAATTAGTGTCTGGTAATTTTTTTTGAAATCACATTTGGCCTAGATGTTGTATTGCAAATGCTCAAATGCTAAAGCTACCTTATGATAGCATTGCAAATGTGAATTGTTGTTTAGTAATTTTTTTTGAAAACAAATTTGGCTTGGATGCTGCAATGAAAATGCTCAAATGCTGACGATATCTCATGGTTGCATTAACATTTCAGCATTTACGGGATGCTGATATAATTTTTCAAATTTCCAAAGGATCCTATGACATTATCTAAAATTACAAGATTGCCAACATGAATTAATGAGAAACCAACATGATTTACGTCTTCTATAAGGTGAAAATTTTTTTTTTCAAAGGTTATTTTATATTTATTTATATATTTATTTATATATTTATTTTTTATTTATTATATATCTGGGTCATACGATATTTTTTGTAAGATTACATACATTCATTTATTTATTTTATTTATTTACGTATTGATTTAAATGAAAAATATATATTCACTTTTGAATAAATATTAAAAATATTAGAATAGTAAATTTGTCATATAATATTCAATGGACTTTTGAAATACAATTTTACCAAACAATACTTATTGACACATTTATAATACAATTTCATCTATTGTTTATCAAACACTCAAAACATTCCACACTTGCACATTCATTCAAACCCCTTTTTCTAAATGCACAATAAAACTACAAATGTGTTTCCAAACGTAATTTTAGTTCTTACAAGTTTATGATTTTGTTGTTTCATAATTGAAATTTTGTTATTTCATTATGACAACTTTACAACATTAACTTCGCAAAAGGAATTTTAAATGGCAGTACTTTTAATGATTTCGATTTCTAATTTCTAGAACACTGGACAAGGTTGCAAGAAAATTTTCACTTGCTTCATGTAAATTCATATGTTTTGTTTCTTATAGTTCTCACGTTTGCTTGTACTTTGTGCATGATACCAACCATTCTAAGTATAATATGTGATTTCTTGCATATATTATGTATTTATTATTAGAAAAAAAATTCTTGAAAAACAACGAAATACAAACAAAAGCAGCATACTCTCCATCAAGCTGTGCAATCAGAGCATCAAATGTTGCACGTCTCCGTTTGTCCTTCCTTGCATGACGCCCAGCGATAGCATCAATCTCATCCACAAACACAAAAGAAGGAGCCTACACGAAAGATCAAAGTTTATCCACCAATGTTATTCAGAACACTAAAATAAATAATACCTTGAAAAAAGATCTATGAAGAGTAAAACTACATACTTTTATAACACACAAAAATACTAAAAGCACCTCAATGCTCATATACATTTTATGAATGGTTGAATGCTGCCTTTTTTAAGTGGTTCAGTGCTGCAACTAGCCACATGAATTCATGGATTGAAACACATCTAGGCATGATAGAGCTAAAACATTGAAATAGCAAACCATACATTGAGAAACAAAAGTAGAAGAATAACAAGCAATACTGCATTTAGTGGCTCCTACAAACTTCCAAGGTACAGTTGTATCAAGTTAAAAAATAATATCTGCCACTTTGAAAGAACAACATTACATTACTAGACATCAGTTTATAGGTCCACAGTGTATCCATGGAAGAGTTAAACATACAAAAGAACATCAACGTATGTGTTGGATCAAGAGGCACAAGAATACATACATTTCTTCTGGCAATAGAAAAAATTTGATTAATTCTTGCAGCCCCACTTTTTTCGCTATCAGTAAATTCAGCGCCAGATGCGAAAACAAAAGGCAGTCCACTTTCCTTCGAGATTGTCCTTGCAAAAAGTGTTTTGCCAGTACCAGGTGGTCCTGAAATAAGTACACCCTAAAAAACCAAGCACATATTATTAGCTAATATAACAATCACCAGTAGTTTAAGAAACCTAACTAATGCAATCCACAAAGAAGAGTAAAACTAGATAGAAATGGATTACCCTGACAAATGCAACTTGCTTTTCATAATATTCCATGGGATTGTTCATGTAAATCATTATCTCATCCAAAAGATCCCAAACATCACCACCTAAAACAACTTCTTTATACACAGATTTCATATCACCAGAACTTTCTACGGGCTGCATATATGTATATGGCAACTATCAGATGGCCATTTGACGAACAACATAGCCTATTAGATATAAAATATAACAAGAACAACTGGAAATCTCATGAAAATACTCACCAGTATAAAGTTTTCTGCATAAGCCATGTCATAAAGTTGGTTATACTTTTTATAAAGAAAGCGCTTATTTGTAATATACAAAAGCATCACTGACTCTCTGATGAGATACAATATAAGTAATCCTGGTAACAATGCAAACACAACTTTAAGGAAATAATGAATTTGCCGCTTTTGAAGGAGATCAACTTCGACCCCCGAACTCGAGACAATCTCAAACAAGCAAGGATCAAGCGGAATATCAACCTACACAGATGAAAAATTACTTAGAATTAAGTTTGCACTCAGATATGCAGTAGGCCAGAAATGCGCCTGCATCTTCTAATCATACACTACAACATAGAAAGCAAACAGTCAGACATACAATATACTCCAAAGGAAAGCCTTCTTTCATTGTTACATATATCTTCTTGAGGTCCTCAGAGAAGACAACAGCAGCAACCTGCTTTAATCAAAATAAAAGCAACTGAAATCTTCTGAGGTTTAAAAGCTTATTAATGGCAATTTCTCAAAGGAAAAAGACCCAAACAAGCATATGCAACTGGATGCCACATTCCGTAAGTGCCTAACCATGTAGAAAAATTCTAAAGATTAGGCTATAATATAGAAGTGTGTGCATATCTGAGTAAGTCTAGAACACTTAAAATTGTGTACCTAAAGTTGCCTTCAAATCTAAATGTTAATAAATGTCGGCTGTTAGAATGGATGGAAAATGATGATGCATGAACCAGTAAAGATATCACATGGTCTAGAGATAGCAACCAAGCAACATCAAGGAACCCTTATAAATCCTTAATCATGTAACAACAACTTGCAAATGCCACTAAAAGATGAGATACTTTAGCTAAGGTCAACAAGAAAAAGAAGAGCTTCCAGGTAAAGTTAAAATTGAATTATTGATCTAAAATTGGTGATCCAAATATTGATTGGCTGTACTGCATCTAAAGTTCTATCACATAAATAATCATATGACTGCAAATTCATTTACACATTCATTAAGTGGCACAAAAATCAAGCAATATGGAATTATTTAAATTTTCCACTTTAGGCAACTTAACAGATTGCCAAATGAACTTTAAAATTCAAATATCATGATATTTTTTTCTATGTGAAAGATTTTGAGAAAAAAAATTGATACCAAGTCAACCTGAGTCAAGTTTTGCTACTAACAATTATCCACCTTACTCATGTTGATCCGACATAAGGTTCTGTAGTCAAGTTTTTCATAACAAAAGAACCTGAAGCACCTATTGTTTGTCTGCTTCACGGTTCTCTTGCATAATTGAACAATAATCTCCCTTTTAACAGCTTCTACTAAACGATTTATTCATTTGCAGTGTGAACTTGCTCAACTCTCATCTTATCATTGCATAGTCCGAAAACTCTAGATTTCACATCCAAATGGAATAACTTGAAACTACTGATGATGCATAAAAGAAACAAAGAGATTTAGAAATCTGTTGCAGCCATTTGACTTGTAAAACCTTCCAAGGCAGCAAGCAAGAAGGATACAAGAGCATATACACCAAATTAAACCTATCTAAACATATCTACTAAGACAAAACTCGAGTGGTACTCACAAAGTTACAATTCAAACATCTGAACCTCCAAGGAATTTTTAAGAAATGAAACTGACAAACATATGAACAAAGGCACAAAGTTGGTTGACGACCATCATCCCAAGCCACTTCACTTGGGAAGATTTAAGACAATACTCATTGAGGTGCTGCAGTATATAAGTAAATACAAGTTAATTAATTTAATGTGGAAAACTTTTAATTGTGAATGTTATCTATATATCTATGCAAGTGTATGACTCAACTATGAAGTCTATCCACTTAATATATCTTAGTAAGATTCCAACATGTCACAATATCAGGTGTCACTAGAACTAGTTTCTCCATATTAAGCTATATCTGTCTACATTCCTCTCAAATTTAGTGTTCTCACATAGAGAAGATTAAAGACATATGTTAACGCTGAAATAAGTTCCTAAAGGTTCTTCTATTTGCAATAAGATAGAGAAACATCTAGAGAGAAAGGAAAAAAATCATACCTCAGAACTATCGAGTTTGTTGAGGAAATAGGTATATGGCAATTTTGGACGATAATGCCACCACCTCTTAGAAATCCAAAGTGCTCTGCTACCAGCTGTATCTGATGTCCTTTCTACAACTTCTTTACGCAAACTTTTTTCCACTTCTTGCATATCAAAATCAACTACGTACTTAGCATTAAGTGAATCAATTTGTTCAGTAAGTTTCTCCTTTTGCAGAATTTCTTTCCACTTGCTTAGTCGTTCTCGCCATGCTGTTGAACTCTCTTGTCCATCCACTGAAGTGCCAACAGCATCTTCATACCCAAAGAAAAAATAAAAAATTTTGAATTTTTGGAATTATAAGAGATAAATCATATCCAAAAGTGAGCATAATAAAGTAAACATATGTAACCTTTACATCAATGATTGTAAACATAGTTGCCTGGAATGTGGAATTTTCGAGGCCATTGAAAGAGTATAATGTATGTCACAACCATGCGGGGGATAGAATTAGTTGGTTCATTATTCTGGGTTCGGTACACACAGAATTTGTCGCTCATATCACTTGCTTCATTAGATAAGATAATTTAGACTTATTAAGTAATTAACAATGAATACAAACTGTTGTAGTAGAAGACCTGAAACATGTGAACTTAAACTTTTTGGCTGCTGGTCAGTGCTTTTGTTGTTTCAAATTTTCCTTGAAGGATTCCAGAGGAACAGTACCTCTCAATTTTATGTCTTTAGTTAATTTACATCCACTAACAAGAGTATTTTATGACATCAACAACAATAGATCCCATACCACATTGATTTGAGATGCAAATTATTGCACGTATGGAAAGGAACTTCAATTGTGATCCAAAAAGGGGTTACCGAACTCAAAATCTAACACATCATCATTGTGAAATATAGTATCACTGGATCCAGATTAGCCGATAAAGCTGAGCCCTATGCCAATGTTTTCAAAGGACCAATCCCTTTTACTGTAAATCCTGATTACGAGGATGTGCTGCTACAGTGAGGGTAAGCTTAAGTAGGATAAACAGAAGATGCAGGCTATGCCCAGTTTCATCATGGATCAAAGCACATAATTCTGATTGGAGTTCAACAACATTAAAAAGATCCTATTTAATCTGGTATATCTCAAAACAATAAATTGCTCATTTAAAACAATTAACTACTCACAAAGATGCAGGACCAAACGGTCAAATTGTTAAGTACTTCAAAATCCTAACCAAGCATTAAGTCAACATAGATAAAAAAAAGGAAAAAAGAAACCAACCAGAGATGCTTAAATTTGCTTTCAAGCTTTTCTTATCTTCAAGGCTCAAATTTTTGTCACTATCAATGATTTTAGATATAGTATCTTGAGGCGGCTCAGGATCCTCATCCCATGCATCTTCTCCAACATAAGAACTATCTTGAATAAGTCGTCCGCTAGGTCCTTCAATAAATTTCATGATTTTTAGTCCTTTAGGCGTTGTCTTCCTCCATACGCCCTTCTTAAATCTGCAAAGCAGTTGATATAAGATATCAAAATATACATCCATCCAAATACCGCCCATGAAGTGAGCATGGTGGTATGTCAAACACTCGAGTATCAGGTTCACACAATACAAAGTTACAAGGAAAAAGTAAACAGAGAACAAATGAACAGGAAAGTGCCACAGAAAGAAAGATTGAGAATAAAGAAGTAAAGCATGTATATGTTAAGAGCTTCAACAGAGCATAACAATCAGAATGAATATGCAATCTCCCCACAAATATCTATAATGTAATTACTAAAGAATAGCTGGTATAAATGTAGAAACAACAACTGTTTTGTGCAAATATGGACAAAGTTAACCTGAATCCAAAATTTAGAGTTTACATTCAATGCAAAATGACTCAGCTAGATACACTATCCAGAAGAAGGAAAGAAAGAAAACAGGATCAACGGATGAAGAATTTAGCCACTTAGTATGAAGAATTCAGACACTACTTGTAGGACGTCCAAAATGATTGAATTAATTTGCACACCAAAAAGTAAAAGGATAATATTCATGTCATCCTGAAAAAAGGATTGAGCATGAGTTTACAGTACCACAAAATATACAACAATCATGTGAATCAAGAGAGAGCAATCATGCCAATGGCAGAAGATAATAATGTACCTCCATCCATAAAGTGAAAAAAAAAAAAAAATTCTACCAACTAACCTTTCAGATATTTCCACATGCACAAGCAATCTTAACAGTGAACTTCTTAATAATGAAACATCTCAAATTTCTGGAAATGTATGCCCTTTGACCTTTCTAAAAGGGAACACCTAACAGCATATTAGTAAAAATAAAAGAACAGCAAATACTCATATAAAAGATCACTATGAAAGATACTCAAAGACCGAAAAAAATAAGTGCATTTACAAGCAGAGAAGTGCAACAAAATGAAGTGAACATACTGCTTACCTCCTAACATTAGCTGGAGATGGCTCAGGAATTAAAGCTTCCATATAGGCCTCAGTCAATTCTCTCTTGCTCTGTCGATTAATTTGGCTAGTTAAAGCCACATAGAACTTGCGACTTGAAATTGAAACAACAATGATGTACAGGATCAATGCCCCAATTCGTCTTGGTTCCCACTTTCTAAGATCCTAGGAACAATAAGAATGTATCAATAAGTTCTCAATCCAACAAAAGAATGCAGCATATGCGGTAGAGTCACAAAAATAATAAAAAATGATTAGCATACGAGAAATGAACTTAGGAACAAAACTATTAAAAGTAAACATGCATAAATCCTAGCCTTCAGCCACTTGCCTAGGTGAATTTTTTGCTTCACTAATCCGTCATTTGGCATCCATTTCAAATATTATACTACTATAATTTCATTAAGATCAGCTGGTTAGCCAATTGTACTAAAAATCAATGTTCGTAACGAGTATTTGAACAAGTTACATGGTGTACGGAGAAAATGTACGAGTTCGCGCAAGGGTTCGGGGTTCATATCCCAAAGATTAAACCAACAGCAACATAAATCGGTCTGAAACAAGAACTCAGGTCGAGAAAGAAGTCGGTCACCTTCCAATTCTCCCACTTGTTCCACTCCAAGAATTCCGGCAGCCACTCCGACCGAAACTGATCCACGGCCGCCCGTCCATTCTTGGCGGCGTCCCGGGTTCGTTCCACCAGCACAGCGGCCGTGGCATTGGCGCTCTCAAGATCGAACCCCGTCTCCTTCTTGAGGTGTTCCCCAAAACTGGAGGTAAACCGCGCCGAACCACGGCGGAGGGATTCATAGAAGCTCTCCCAAGTGAAACTCGCCGATCCGTCTCCGGCGCTCGAGGAGGAAGCACGGAAGACCGTCGTTCTTGGGAAGCGCCGCCTTCCTCGGCGGTGGGTTGGGGAAGGCGGAGGGAAGGGGCGGAGGAAGACGAGACTACGCGCAATCGGAAAGACGGGGGAGGGGGAAGGGGAGATTGGTGGTGAACGGGCTGCGAAGGAGCCCATTCGATATTTGGGGAGGGAGCGAAGAAGAGGATGGGATTGGGCAAAAAAAAAAAAAACAGACAAGCGATTGGGATGGAGCGAGTGGGGTTTGGGGTTTAATGGTTCTCGAGAAACTTTCGCATACACCCCTGTTCTTTCGCTAATTATATTTAGAGTCTCGTTTTGGCAAATTAAAACTCTTTCTATCCTCGAATTTTAATGTAGCTCAACTTGCCAATTAAATCCGCTTTATCAAAATTATGCGCAATGCCTCTTTAATCACGAACAAAATAATATCCACCGAAGGGTAGTATATTTGATTTAGTTATCCGAATTAACATGGAGCTTTTAACTATATTTTCTCTTTAAGTTTGGAAATAGCACGTTGATTCCGACCCCAAGTAAATAGTATTTTGGATGTTAGATTTCTATATATACATTTGTAAGGCGAATACTTATATATTAATAAATATTTTAAAAAATAAGATCATGTTAAGATTAGGCTTCTAACTGACTTGAAATGTGAAATATGGTTCATTATAAGGTTTTTTTTTTATATAACTCAGATTCTAATTGTTATTTTGATTTGTCTGGTCCAAGTTATCATTTCGATTCCTTGTTTGCAAAGAGTATTTATTTGTAGTATCACGTACAAAACTTTCTCATATATAATGAATTAAAATCAAACCAAATTAATGATATAATAATATATTTAAAAAATAAAAATTATGATAATGATTATAGATATAATCTTTTATAGTATCATTTTTATCATCATGGAATTAATGAGATAATATGCTATTAAGATGGTTGCTCATGTGGCATGTCGATAAGCTCTTAGTCATCTTTCTTAGTCATCTTTCGCACAACATGTTGTGTTCAATAATTAAGAACTAAAATCTAAATATTAATGAATCAAAAATTAATAATTTATAGGAGAAAAATTCACCCATAATCATAGCTTATTATGTGATTGTCTTATCGATATAGAGGGTGAGACCTAGACAATATGACAGTCACCTAAGCGTTGTAATAATGGAGAACCTAGAATAAAATTTTTATCCATATCACAAAATATCCCTTTCGGCCCAATATACTATTGTTAGGGGAAACAACTTTTTACCGTGACCCCGGGGCGCGCGGCGCGAAATCCGAAAACCGGGGGGTCGTCTCGGTGTGGTTTGGGCCCGTCGATGGCTCCTGCTCGCGCCCGTCGAGCTCTCCGAAAGGCGGCTGCGCGCTCCTCGGCCTCGGGACGAGTCCTGCAGCAAGGCGGGTCGGATGCTCCGCCCGACCCCTCCGACGCCGTCGTGTCGGCTGTCGGGAGTTCCTCGAGAGGAATTGCGGGGTGTCCGAGTCTACTCACCTCTCAGTGTTTTTGCGAGAAAGGGTTACGAGAGCAAGGATGAGAGAGATCTGAGTCGGATCGCAGATCCCCATCCTGTCCTACTGTTGGGTTAAATAGGTTGGACGGAGGAGTGCTCCGACCCATGCGTAAGTGGTGTGCAGTGCGACCACGCAGTCGGTGCCGTGGTCACCGGGCGGGTAGTTGGGGCGTCTTGAGGAGAAGCGGCGTCGGTCACATCGTGGGCGGTTGGAAGCGCGGAGAGGCGATAGCGTCGGCAGGTTATGCGGCGAAGACGGTGTCTCGTCGTACTTAATATCCTTATCACTACCCCCTCAAAAAGCCACTCCTGCGGGGGCAATTTGGGGTGGTGCTGGAAGAACGATTGCCGGCGAGATCTCGGGCGGAAGTTCTACCGTGTTGTGTCATGATTGACCAAAGTCGCTGCGAAGTGCAGTCGGCGCGCTCAAGACCAGCCATAGTCGCCGAAGTCGTTAGGGATATAGTCTTGAGCCACGCTCAAGGCCTAAGATCTGATGATCGAGCCGTCGCTCAAGATCATGTGCGAACTACCGTTCGGGATGAAGAAGTCGAGGAACCTCAAGACCCGAGCGTTGTCACGAACGTCGTTAGGGATATAGTGCGAGCCACGCTCAAGGCCTAAGATGCCGATGATCGAGCCGTCGCTCAAGATCATGTGCGAACTACCGTTCGGGATAATGAGTCGAGAGGCGCGATTCCGTTGCCAAGCCGGCGTCCGTGTCGAGGTTGAGACTCGCGAGTGGGCGATTGAACGATGGGTGGCAGCTCGAGGTAAGGGCGGCGATGTCAAGTCTCTGTACCGACCGTCGTTGGGTACTAGAAGTGAGTCACGCACCACGACTTGCAAAATCGTGATAGCGAGAACTGCCGTTCGGAAGGTGTGTGGCAGTGCGCTCGAGGCTGAAATCGAGTAGCGAGCCGTTCGGGATGTGTGTGGCAGTGCGCTCGGGGCCTATGGAACGAGAATAGCGAGCTGCGTTCGGGATAAGAAGTCGAGAGGCGCGATTCTCATGCCAAAGCCGGCGTCGGAAGGCGGGAGTTGAGACACGTCGAGTCCTTCACCTTGACCGTCATTTTGGTACAAGGGTCGAGTCACGCTACGACACGAGGAGCATAGTGGCGAACCGTCGTTCGGGATAAGTCGAGAGGCGCGATTCTCATGCCAAGCCGGCGTCCGGAAGGCGGGGAGTTGAGACACGTCGAGTCCTTCACCTTGCAGGCCGTCATTTTGGTACAAAGTCGAGTCACGCCTGCGACACGAGAGCATAATGGCGAACCGTCGTTCGGGATGAAGTCGAGAGCGCGATTCTCCTTGCCAAGCCGACGTCGGAAGCGGGGAGTTGAGACCGCGTCGGTCCTTCACCTTCTGACCGTCATTTTGGTACAAGGGTCGAGTCACGCCTACGACACGAGGAAGCCATAATGGCGAACCTCCGTTGGGGTGAGTGGCAGGCTGCTCGAAAGCTACGATGGAGCGCTCAAGACCTAGAAGACGAATAGCGAACCTCAGTTCGAGATGAAGCGAATAGCGCTCAGCGAGCCTAGAACTCCGGTGGTCGCCGGTGCAGAAAGAATGGGGGAAGCTGAAAGAAAACCAACGAAAACCGGCTCGAGCCGGGCGGCGGGATATGGATGGGCGCTCGAGAGCCTGAACTAGAAAATGGCGCCAGAGAAAAAGCTTAGGACCGATAAAACCGATGGCGCGCCGCGAGCGCCGCCCTGGGCGATGTGGCGGTGTCATCTTTGTCGCTGCCTCGGGAGGCGAAAGGTCGAGTTCCCCTTTTTCTATAAATAGGAGCCCGCGTCTCTACCACTTTATCGGTGGAGTTTTCTTCTCTTGTCTGCCGTCGTCTTCCTTGAAGTATTCTCCATGAGCTCGGTGCCTTTTAGCTTCTTCCAGCTTTCTTCCTTTATAGGTTAGTGCGATGGGTCTTCCTTCCACTTCCTCTTCTTACCTTCCTCCTCCTCCTCCCCATCGATTTACAACCCGTGTCGCGCTCTCCCGTCTCCTCCTTCGGCCCTTCCTCGGATGCGAGGCGGCGCGTGAGTTAGAGGCCTTGATGTGGCCGCCACGACCAAGACTCTATCTTGGGCGGCGCATGGTGGGGATTCTCCGGCGCTCGGCATCCGGAGGAGTTCAACCTCTGGCGTGAAGCGGGACAGCGGGCTTTGACCCGGTTCCCAAGGGCTTTGCCACTGTCGCGATGCCCTAGAGGCGGGCTGCGCCTTCCTGCACCCCACCATCGTATCCTGCATCTCCTGTGGCGTATTTCGCCTTCCCGGATAACCCCCAACTCTTGGCGGTACACAGTGGTTTTAGAGGGAATGCCACTCGCCAACATCGCCCGACCCGCAACCTTTTTCTCTTCCGCCTCTTCAAGGGTGGGGTTACTTCTGGCCGCCATACGACCGGGGTTCGGGTTAGCGGCGCCCCACCAATAACAAAGGGTGGAAGAGGCGCTTCTTTTTGTCGATGCGGGCAATTTGGGGTTTGAGGTTCGGTGGTCGTCAGGACCATCGATACGCTGCCAGTGAGTCCGAGGCGTGCTCACCTCGGCGGTGAGGTAATCCTCCCTTCCTCGCAAGCCATCCGCAATATGTCGGGGCGGTGGTAGTGGGCGGGGAGTCGCGCTCTCGGGGTAAGTGTCGTTGTCTAGCTTTCTTTTAGATTGCTGCCATACTCTATCTTCGACATATCATCGCCTTTTGCGAGGATGGTGAACTGCGATCCTTCACGACTCGGGTGCTCAGGGGACCATCTCCGCGCTCTCGGCGGTCTCAAGCGGGCGGGGTGGCTCCGCCTGCCACCGCCGATGAGGCGTCCCAAGAAGAGGCGAAGGCCAAGGAGGTGGTGGACACTGGAAGCGCCGATGTGTGCCGGCCAGGCGTGAACAACCGGGCGCCACCACTCTGCCGAGAGTCTTTGGTCCCGGCCGAGGCGGCCGGGAAGGGCGGCGTCCTCCATCCATGCAGGACTGTCTTGGGTCACGTCGGGGAAGGATCAGCCATTCCTTTCCCGAATGATGGGAGGTCCGCCGGGGCAGCGGGCGACCCTCTCGTGGCCGGTGGCATGAGTACGTCGGGGACAAGGTGTGGGTCGGGAGAGCCCTCGGCCCACTACCTCGGCGCTCCATCCAGGCATGGCTCGGGACCTATACACGCTCCTCGAGCGGTCGCTCAAATCCGCCAAGTCGGCGTTGTGGGTAAGCACCATTTTGCTTGTATCCTCTTGGTGAGCTCTGTTCATCACTTTCAGCGTTTTTTTGTGCGAATCTCCACTACACCTGCCCTCCTCGGCCAGGGTGCGACTCGGTCGTTTGGTCTGGCTTTGGTGGCGCAACTTGGGTTGCGCCCGGCTCGAGAGGCCAGCGGGTCGGGACCGGCGATTCTTCTTCTGCCGGCGTGGCGGCGGACATGGCGCGAAGTTGCGCGTCGACCCGCCGAGCTTCGAGGCCGCCTCGGCGGCAGGCCGGCTGCAGCTCCTCCGGACGGCGAAGGCGGAGAACGCCTCCGGATGGAGGAGGCCTCGAGGGTTTGCCAAGGCGACCTCGAGGAGGCTGCGAGCCGCCGAAGCCCTTGCGCGGTGGAAGAGTCGGCGAGAAGGGCCGGGAGGCGATCGCGCGCATACAAGAAGTCGGAGGGCTTCCTCCTCGGCTGGGCCGGACGGGCGTGTGTCCTCTGAGTATGGGTACAAAGTTGCCCTGGCGATTCGGCGTGTCCTCGGGCTCGATGGTCGAGAGGATCGCCGTGTCATGCCCCAGGATCGAAGTCGACATGCTGGCGAGGTTCCTTCGGCACGGCCTTCACGAAGCGGCACGAAACTTTTCTTCTTTTTGGAGGGCTTTCCCTTGCTTTTTGTAATGCTACTTCCCCACTTAGGGGCACATTTTGTAATCCAAAACTCTTTTGGCAATACAAATATGTTTTCTTCATATATCCTCCGACTTCCTTCCAATGTCCTGAGTTTGACATCGATTTACCTCCGTTTTGTCCTTAGACAAAATATTTCTGAGTTGTGGACGTTCCAAGTCCTCGAGCTGCTGCCCGATCATAGTCGCGGCCGGAGCGTTCGGTCGGACTACTTGGATTACTCGGTAGGGGCCTTCCCACTTAGGTGCAAGCTTGCCCTTGAGTGGCGGGGTCGCTTACTTACGCTGCGTAGGACTAAGTCGCCCATCCAGAAATTCGGCGCACCCTCTTGTTGTAACTCCACGGCTACATACATTTATGCGCCCGGCATTTTTACGTCTTGGCGTTGGCCTGCGTTCTTCTAGCGAGGTCTAGGCCGGCCGAACTCCACTGGGCGAGGTGGATTCCTCATAGTTCTCCACCGGAATGTTGGGATGACTAACTTTCGGCGGTAGGGTGCTTCCACGCCGAATGCAAGGTGTAGGGGACTCGCGGCCGTCTTGAGTAGTCGCGAGACCATAGGATGTTCGGGAGCTCGTCGACCCGGCTCGTCGGGCTTCAGTTCTTTTCCTAAGTCCATCCGGGATAGATCGGTTGGTTACCTCGGCAAGCCCGTTGGTGCGGGGTGGGCCACCGAGCTAAACCTCAATTTGGATGTGATAGGTCGCCTGAGAACTCGAGAACCGTCTTTGTGGCCCAGGTGCCGTGCTCGATGATGATAACGTTAGGCGAACGAATCGGGTCACGATGTTCTTCCATCTGATTCGACCCGTTCTGTAATGGTTGCGAGGCTCGGCCTCCACCCACTTGGTGAAGTAATCTATCCCCACAATAATATGTCTCCATTGGCCGGGCAGAAACGGCCCCAAGAGGTCCATTCCCCATTGGCGAAGGGCGGCGCGATCCATGGAGGCGGCGGGACGCGGGAGGCTGCGGGGCTCGGGCTGTGGCGGCAAGTGTCGCACCGCCGCGAAAGCCTTGGCGTCTCGGTGCGGCGTAGGCGATAATAACCACAGCGCGATGCTGAAGGCCAAAGTTCGGCGCCCATGTGCTCCCCACAAATCCGCCGTGGACCTCGGCGAGAATCGATTCGCCTCTTGGGATCTAAGCATCGTAGTAGGGGTGGGAAAAGACCTTTTGTAAGTCGGTCGCCGATTTCACGCGATTACCACGCTGAGTTCGGCGGAGCGCGTGCCTTGCCCTCATCGGTGGCGAGGATCCTCGCGTTTGTACTTGATGCTTCACGGATCACGTTGGTGGGGTGGTCGGGACTCGGGATCCCGATCTCCATGATGGTCACCGGCCGGTGTGTCGACTCCTCGACCTCGGGATGTCCCTGCGGATCGGCTCCGAGGCCGGTTCATGACTGATCTGCGCTCGTTACGGGACACAGGCACCTGGGCCAGTGAAGCGGGGAAAGTTAGAGGTTTGGGCTTTACCTCGGTCGGGTATCTAGACATGGTCGAGTCCGCGCGATACTCTCCACCAACTTGCTCGGCGACAAGTTGGGAATCCGTGAGAATGTGGATTGCTCCTAGTTGCATCTCGGCGCAGCGGAGGCACGCCAGCGCCTCGTATTCGGCCTCGTTGTTTGTGGCGAAGCCGAAGCGGAGAGCGCTGGCGTGTCGTCGGGGTCCTCCAAAATGAGTCGCGCCGGCTCACGGGAGCTGGAAGACCCATCCACGTCGGACATCCGGTCTCGGTGGATTGGCTCAGCGCCTTCGCCGGTGGTGTCAACTCCGAGATGAAATCGGCCAAGGCACGGGCCTTGATGGCTGTCCTCGGCTTGTAGCGGTCGAACTCGGATAGCTCCACCGACCACTTTAGGAGGCATGCTGCTACGTCAAACTTAGAAAGAACTTGACGCGGGGTTGGTCGTCGATACCTCAATCGTATGGGCTTGGAAGTAAGGGCGTAGCTTCCGAGCCGCTAGAATGAGTGCCAATGCCAGCCTTTCAATGAGAGGATAGCGCTGCTCCGGCCCACGGAGCACAAGGCTCGTGTAGTAAATCGGGTGTTGCGCATCGGAGGCTTCTTTCACAAGCACCGTGCTCACTGCATCTTTGGGATGCCGCCGGATAGAGGGTGAGTTTTTAGAGGACAGGGTAAGTCGGGGTAGCTCGGAGAGTCTTTGCCGAGGCGAAGGCTTCCTCGCACTCTGCCGTCCATTGAAAGTTCTTGGTCTTTGAGGACTCGGAAGAAAGGGAGGCACTTATCTCCGCCGACGAAACCGGATAGAGCCGCTATCCTTCCGTTAAGGCATTGAAGCTCCTTAAGCGTTGGAGATCTCATGTCGGTGAGAGCTCGGATCTTCGGGGTTGGCATCAATTCCTCTCGTGTATGATGAACCCGAGGAACTTGCCCGATGTCACGCCGAAGACGCACTTGGCGGATTCAGCGCATCCCATACCTTCTCGGTGTGGCGAAGGTTTCCGCAAGTCGTCGGTGTGCAGCCCCTGTGCGACTTTTCACGATCATGTCGTCCACATAGACCTCCATATTTCGCCCTATTTGTTGGGCGAACACCTATTCACCATCCTTTGGTAGGTGGCGCATTCTTTAGCCGAATGGCATAACTTTGTAGAAGTAGGCTCCTTGGGGTGTGTGGAAGGCTGTATGTTGCGATCCTCGGGGCCATTCGGATCTGGTTATGCTTAGGAGTAGCGTCCATGAAGGAGAAAGCAGGCGTACCAGGTTGAGTCGACGGTTGGTCGATCCTTGGTAGAAGCAATCGCCTTGGGCGAGCCCGATTTAGATCGGTGTAGTCAACACACATCCTCCAGCTTCCATTAGGCTTCTTCACGAGGACTACATTGGACAGCCACTGAGGGAACCGGACCTCCTCAATGAAGTCAGACGCCAAGAGCCTATCAACTTCCTTCTGCACAGCTTGTTGGCGCTCGAGGGACTGAGGCCGAGGTCTCTGTCTCACCGAGCGGGCGGTCGGGGAGATGTGTAGGTGGTGTTGGGAGACCTCGGGGTCGATTCCCGGGAGGTCGGCAGCTGTCCAGGCAAAGACATCGGCGCTTTCCTGGAGGAGGCTGATGAGTTGCGCCGCTCTTGATCACCCAGTCCGGGCCAATCCCGACCGTCCGTCGGGGCGGTCATCTTGCGTGGAATATTAACCGCCGGGTTTGTTGGCTCGGGATGCTCGGTCGGGCGCTGCGCCCGCGCGTGTCTTGGCGATTCGGCCTTTTCCTCTTACCGAGGTCGCCGTCAAGTAACACCGCTGGACTCTTGAGGATCTCCCGCACCTCGACTCCGTGGCTGGTAGGGAACGTCCGGTGGTATGTGACGAAGCGGCCCTTAGCCGGTTGAGGTGGGTCGGCCCGAGGATGGCGTTATGCAGTGATGGGAGAGTCGACCACCGGAAAAGTTACCAGTGAGTTTTGGCCTTGAAGTCGCCGAGGGTCAATGGTAGGGTTTCGCACCCGGCGAGATCGAGTCGCCGATGAAGCCGGTGGCGCCGAGTGCAAAGGCTTTAGGGCTTCCTTCGGCGACCCGGCTTGAAAGGCCTCGAAGTAGAGGATGTCGGCGGAGTGCCGGTGCTCGACCATGATCCTTCGGACACGTGCGTTGGCAATTCGGGCCGACACCACGGCGCATCGTCATGCTCTGTTGCTCCCTTATCCCCGAGGGAATGTGATCTCGGCTCGGAGGAGGTGATATTCCCGATCGCGGCGGCTCGGGCATAAGCCCTTGCCGGCGGCGCTATGTCCCCAGGCGGGTCCCCGGTGATTACGTCGATATGTTGCTCGGCCAAGACGCCTTGAGCGCGAGGATGGTGCATGGTCTGGAGGTATTGATCGAGGTGACCTCTTCGGATCAGCTCTTGATTTGTCGCGGCTCGTAGCATTGCTCGGTGTCATGCCGTTTGCCGATGGCGGCAATCTGTCTTGTCGGCGGTATCGCCGGCCCTTCATCCGTGGTGGCGGCGG
The DNA here is from genome assembly GCA_023547065.1 of Musa troglodytarum. Lineage (NCBI taxonomy): Eukaryota > Viridiplantae > Streptophyta > Magnoliopsida > Zingiberales > Musaceae > Musa > Musa troglodytarum. Next base: position 57,035,460 of record CP097506.1, on the reverse strand, counting down.
CAGGCATTCCCGCTCCTTGATGCGGAGGAATATTTGTGTCGAGACGCCTTGAGGGGAGGTGGCGGCTCGGCCGCGTATGGGTCGGGCGGCCCATGCGGCGCCGCTTGGTGCGGGGACTCCGCTGAGTGCCGATCCGTCGGGGCGGAGTAGGATGCCCCTCGGTCGTTCTTCCTTCCTTCACGACATCCGAGGACTCGGCGTCACGCGTCTTGACTTGCTCATTGAAACATTTTCTGCGATGGGCGTGAAGTCGCTCCACCAGGACCAGCGAGAACCTCGGCGGTCGCACCCCATCATGAATGCACTGCACCAATAGCGGCAGGTGAGCATCGGATAACTCCGTACCTCCGTGGTGAACCTTCGCGCGAAGTGGGAGAGGTTCGTCCTCATACGCTTCAAACCCGGGAGGAGCGCGGCGGAGGGCTTTGGTCGCGCAAAGCGCCAGCGTAGCTCGAAGTCCTTGGCGGTGTTCGAAGGATGTCACCGACCCGCTTTTCAAGTCTTGTACCATGCGCGGGCGGATCCTTTCAACGTGGTGGGAACGCCCGCACATCAAGGCGTCCGAAGTTCCATATAGGGCCATTTGAGCCGGAAGGCGGCGGCGTGATCGGGCTGGATCACCGACCCCATCATAGAGGTCGATGGAGGAGGCGGAAGTTCGGGGGCCTTTGGGTATTCCGTATGTCGGTGGCGACGGGGACTCCCGGTGGGACACTTCCCTCTGTTCTTCTTTGGACTTCGGGCGTCCCTTTGCACCTCCTCCAAAGCGTGCGATGGATGGGATCGAGCGAAACAGTCGTCGAGTGCGAAGACACCGCCTCGAGTTGGCGGGGCGTCCAAGTTTTCAAGAGCACAGGTTCCGTCTTTGAACCCGTGGGAAGCTGGAGAAGATGGTGCCGCGGCATCGCCTCGTGATCTTTGGGGAGAGGTTCCGGCGTTTGAAGGGTCGGCTCTGCGCCTCTGGAAGCGGCGAGGAGGGCGGCACAGGCGATGCTACGCGGTCGGACACTGTTGGGAGAAGGTCTGAAGGCCTCCACCGTGACGGTGGGAAGCGGTGGAACACGACTGGCGGGTAGAGCCGGCGTCGCTAAATATGTTCCAATAGCGATCTATAGTTGCCGCGGTATCGTCCCTCCGGGGTTCGGAGGTCTGCGGGACCTCCGCCGAGGTGCCAGCCGGAAACGACCTTTCGTCCATGTGTCGTTTAGGGCGGAGCAGGTAGTTTTTAAAGCAGAAGCCCTCCTTCTAGCGCCAATCTGTTAGAAACAACTTTTTACCGTGACCCGGGCGCGGCGAAATCCGAAAGCGGGTCGTCTCGGTGTGGTTCGGGTCGTCTGCTCGCGCCCGTCGAGCTCTCGAAAAGCGGCTGCGCTCCTCGGCCTCGGGGCGAGTCTGCGACAAGCGGGTCGGATGCTCCGCGAAACCCCTCAGGCGCCAATCGATGTCGGCTGTCGTGAGTTCCTCGAGAGAGAGTGCGGGTGTCAGTCTACTCACCTCTCGGAGTGTTTTTGCGGGAAAGGGTTACGAGAGCAGGATGAGAGAGATCTGAGTCGGATCGCAGATCCCCATCCTGTCCTACCTGTTGGGTTAAATAGGTTGGACGGAGGAGTGCTTCCGATGCGTAAGTGGTGTGCAGGTCCGACCACGCAGTCGGTGCCGTGGTCACCGGGCGGGTAATTGGGGCGTCTTGAGGAGAAGCGGCGTGGTCACATCGTAGGCGGTTGGAGCGCGGGAGGCGATGGCGTCGACGGTTATGACGAAGACCAGGTGTCTCGTCATACTTAATACCCTTATCAACTATAAAGATTATTAATCTACTATCAACAATGTTCGCTGGTATTCACTCGTGACACTACTTTTCATCTAAGTCATAATTTCAATATCGGAGAGATCAATTAGGTACCCCATCAAACTTCAACCTTCTTGTAGGTCGACCCCTCGAGGGGCACTGGAACCACCTCCTCGATCATCTTTGGACTCTTATGCATGCAGCTCAAGGTCGAGTTGAATTGATAAAAATGTAATTAATAATCATATCATCATTTTGGTAATAGAAGAAAGGCTCCATATTACAAGAAAGTCATACTGTTGATCTGCTCAACAAGCATTCAAGTGAGGGTGCTTTGCCATTAACCTATGATACATTTACATAGGGTGGTCGACAGTCGATATTTCTGACACTCAACACCTCTACCTTAGCCCTAACTTGTATGCAATGCAAATGATTGTTCAACGACATTAGACGCTCCTCTCTTATGACAACATTGACTCACATATTGGTCCCTACAAACCTCACATAGTAGGTCGATACACTAAATGGGGCTGCAACACTCTAGGCTCTTTTAGTCGCTAATAAAGAGACAATCAACCACTATGCTTGAAATATCAGAGACCTGACCAATATATTGCTGCTAAAGCAACGATGGTCGAGTGACATTAAAAGTTACAAAAGCACACTGATAGGGGTATTAAAAATGACGTGACACCTGGTCTTCGGTCGTACTCCCGGATGACGTCATTGCCCCTCCTGCGCTCCATTAATCCCACGATTTGATCGCCCGACGTCGCTTCTCCTCTGCTATGCCCCAACTACTCGCCAAGTTGACCACGGTATCGACCTGCGGGGTTAGGTCCGTATCCCACCCACAGACGTGACCGGAAGCATGCCATCCGACCTATTTAGGCCGAATGGGTAAGAAGGAGAAGGGGAGGACGAAAGGTGGGGAATGAACCAGCACTCAGGAGAAGAAGGGAGAGGAGGAGAAGAAAAGAAGGGAGAGGAGGAGAAGAAGGGGAGGACGAAAGGTGGGGAATGAACCAGCACTCAGGAGAAGAAGGGAGAGGAGGAGAAGAAAAGAAGGGAGAGGAGGAGAAGAAGGGGAGGACGAAAGGTGGGGAATGAACCAGCACTCAGGAGAAGAAGGGAGAGGAGGAGAAGAAAAGAAGGGAGAGGAGGAGAAGAAGAGGAGGAGAAGGAGGAGAAGGAGGAGGAGGGGAAGAAGACTCTCTTAGCCACTCTCTCCATCGCTGCATAGCAGCCACCTTCTCCCACGCTGCATGGCAGCGGCCGAGCTCCCACGCTGCATGGCAGCACCATAGCTCCCACGCTGCATGGCGGCGGTGAAGCTCCTCGGCGCATGGCGGCACCATAGCTCCACGCGCATGGCGGCGGTGAGCTCCCACGCCGCATGGCGGCACCATAGCTCCCACGCCGCATGGCGGCGGTGAGCTCCTCGGCGCATGGCGGCACGAGCTCCCATCGTGCATGGCGGCATTCGAGCTCCCATCGCGCATGGCGACACGAGCTCCACGGCGCATGGCGGCACCAGCTCCTCGGCGCATGGCGGCACACGAGCTCCATTCTTTGGCGTGCGTGAGCTCCCATTGTTGCATGGCGAACCGACCTTCCATCACGGAGAGGTGCGGCGGTGACTTGAGACCTCGGCGGTCAAAGGATCTCTCTACCTCTCTTTCTATGAAACACTCACTCACTCCCATCCGACACCGACTTGGCGTCGGAGGGTCGAGCGAGCATCCGACCCGACTTTGTGTCTGCGAGCAGGGGCATGCGGCGTGGCCACGGATGAAGGAGCCACGGCGAGCGGACGATCAGCTTCTCCCGACCCAACGTCGGCTTCCAGCCTGGAGATTCGATGAGGCGACCCTTGCGCATTCGGACCCGAACCCAGCCGCGACGGCCCCGCGGCCACGGTAAAAAGTTGTTTCCCCTAACACACACGAAGTTGGAGCATGTGCCCTTTGCCTTAACATAAGGACCCTTGATACAGAGCACTTGATTGTTCAAGACACTCTTGGTTAAGAGCTGACCTATCCCCTCTCAACATACTCAACTATAAAAGGCAGTTACTCAGCTATAAAAAGGGAATTGCCTGACTTTATTATAAGGGTATTTGACTAAGGAATTGATCTCGATAACTAGATCTCCCAAAAAACTGTGATAAGTGGCCCAACATGCTCTAGAGGAAAGTTAGCTCTCAATTCGGAAGAACCCAATTGAGATGATCCAAAATGGTGTTAGGATCAAAAGCACCAAGTCACCCCCCCTTCTTGGTGCCTTTACGATTTAAACAATCGGTATCAAAGTCATATTCTCTCAGTTGGTTTAACATCCAAGAGAGATTAAATGACTTTTTCGAGCAATCAAGAGGGTCATCCTACCACTCGTCCTCTTATGTTCAATGGGACAAACTACACGTATTGAAAAATTTGCATTTGTATTTTCTAATATGTGTAGTCCATCCCACTGAACATAGGAGGACGAGTGATAGAGTGACTTTCTTGATTGTTAAAATATTTTATAATATGTGCAATCCATCCCACTGAATATAGGAGGACGAGCGTCCCAATCTACATCAACACCCAATTCCTCTTCACTCGAGGTCATCGGCTTCCGCTACTAATCTTCTTTCCATCGAACGAAGATCAACTATCCTTCTATCTTTTACGAGAGACCTCACACCTCTCTTATAATTCAATGGGCTCGAATATCATATTCATTATTTATCATTTGACAAAATTATTATTATTAAATAAAACTAAAAAGTAATGATTTATCAATCAATATTAATATATGATTATGATGTATCAAAGCTTCACCGATTAGGCTAATTAGTGCGTTCAAAAAATATCTTAATATATTTTAGTGGTTACTGATGAATTTTGAATTCGAATTTACTTAAGAATATAATGTATGATATAATAAAAATAAATATACAAATAACATATCACTCTCGTTAAACCATGTCCTCCGCCGCTTCGTAATCTCCACCTCTCGTCGCTCAGCTCCACCCAAATCACCGAAGCCTCGCTCTCCACCGCTCCTCAGCGATAAGAAAAATCCGCAAACACCCCGTTGCCGTCCACAACACAAACCCCCTCTCCCTTCCCTTTCAGTCCATCACTCCTTGGACGCCCTCTCTTGCTCTCGCGAAGGTGTGCAGATTTATGGCTTCCACCGCCGCCACCTCCTTCTCCCTCCTCCCAACCTCCTCCTCCCGCCGGCGAGCGGCGGCGGCGGTGGCGCCGTTTTCTGGTGCGGTGGCTCTCCGGTCGCCGTCCCGGCGGCTGGGGTTCGCTGGGGCCGCGGCTGACTCGCTGCTGGCGGCCCACGTGGCGGCCAAGATCCGGACGGTGGCCGGGAGGAGCGGTAGAGGGCCCCGCGGGGTGGCGGCCATGGCCAAGAAGAGCGTGGGGGACCTCACTGCTGCGGACCTCAAGGGGAAGAAGGTCTTCGTCCGGGCTGATCTGAACGTGCCCCTCGACGAGGACCGCAACATCACGGACGACACCAGGATCCGGGCGGCCGTTCCTACCATCAAGCACTTGATCGGCAACGGGGCCAAAGTCATCCTTTCCAGCCATTTGGTGAGATGCTTCCTCTCTTGCCTCGACTCATTTGCTTATTGATGTTTCCGAAGACTGTTATCGGGCGCTTACTGTAGTGATCGGCAAGCACATTATAGTACGTATACTCATTTATTCCTTGTTTTGTTTCTGTGAGAAGGCATTTCAATGTTCGCATGCACACTTGCTTGTTCTTCTGGTTATGCCGTAGGATTTCTGAAGGAAATACCCGATCAAGTAGATATTCGGCACTTCATTTTGTAGATTATGTGTTCTCATAGAGTTTCAAATGATGTCAGTAATGTTATGGTTTTCTGGCTCTTAAGCTTTTGTCTGCTCTGAAGAATTTCTTTGTAAAGCAATCAAAATTGTCTGTGCTGCTCCATGATCGTATCTCATTTCAGTGTTTTCCTCAATAATCTCAAGTGATAAACATTTAACTTTGACAGTGATGGATATGAACTGTGTCAACATCAAGTTGATCACAAGGATTTAGTACGTGATTACACTTGTAGTTGTAACTATCTTTTTGTGAGTATAATACTTACACAATGATTTGTGTTCTACTTTAATGGATGATGCTTTATTTTGTATTGCTCTTTGATAAGCTGCATAGAGGTATTGACTCTGAACTCACACCTGAATGATCTGAATAACCAGGGACGCCCGAAGGGTGTCACACCAAAATTCAGCTTGAGCCCTATAGTTCCTAGGCTGTCTGAACTCCTTGGAATCAAGGTATTTTCATGTTCCTGATTTGTACGTTTATTTGAAGTGCATAATTGTATTAATCGACCTTTGTGGTCCTTACCGTGAGTTCTTTTACGGCAAACAGGTTGACAAAGCCGATGATTGCATCGGGCCAGAAGTTGAAAAATTGGTCAACGCACTGCCAGAAGGTGGTGTTCTACTTCTCGAAAATGTGAGATTCTATAAAGAGGAAGAGAAGAATGATCCTGAATTTGCAAAGAAGCTTGCAGCACTAGCTGACCTTTACGTCAATGATGCCTTCGGAACAGCACACAGAGCACATGCTTCAACAGAGGGTGTGACCAAATTCTTGAAGCCTTCTGTCGCTGGTTTTCTTTTGCAAAAGGTCAGTATCAAACATTGAGGTTGTATGTAATGATCTAAAATTCGTTCTTAAGTTCATATGGATGAATTGGTTAATCTACTTGATCAGACCGATACATCGGGCATCAAGTTATTAGCATGCGTGTTTTGTTTTCCAATCTTAGTACTTTTGTAAAGTATGGAGCTGATGTCGAAATTTGTACTTTTTATTGTGCAGTACCATTTGCTCTAGATTTGTAGAATGGAAACACTTTTACCTTTTGGTTCTTGTTATATACATATTTTTCCTAACCTTCCCTCCATGCAACTCTAGGAACTTGATTACCTTGTTGGTGCTGTTTCAAACCCCAAGAGACCATTTGCGGCAATTGTTGGTGGCTCGAAGGTGTCATCTAAGATTGGGGTGATTGAGTCACTGTTGGAGAAGTGTGATATCCTTCTTTTGGGCGGAGGGATGATATTCACATTTTACAAAGCACAGGGTTTCCCAGTGGGTTCTTCATTGGTAGAGGATGACAAACTTGGGCTTGCGACAACACTTCTCGCGAAAGCCAAAGCTAAGGGCGTGTCTCTTTTGTTGCCAACTGATGTTGTTATTGCCGATAAATTTGCACCTGATGCACAGAGCAAGGTTTGCTAATTTAATGCCTATGTTTATAGATCCAAAATTCCAACTTTAATGACATCACTATTTATTGTACATCTAGTGTCCCTTTCAAAGTAGTCTAAACTTAAGGTTCCCATTTATAATGGATTGTGGATAAAAAGGCAAGCGCATCAACTATATTTTATTCATGAAACAAAACAAGAATAACTAAAAAAAGATCATTTCTGCAGGTTGTGCCGGCATCTGAAATTCCTGATGGTTGGATGGGGTTGGATGTTGGACCAGATTCGGTTAAGACATTCAACGATGCACTAGATACAACCAAGACCATTATTTGGAATGGTCCCATGGGAGTTTTCGAGTTTGATAAGTTTGCCGTTGGAACCGAGGTAAACGATAATGTCTTCCTACCTATAGTGGTCGGTCGATGTCAACTTTGGAATGTAAATTATGTTGAATACAGTTGGCTTTATGATCTACACGCGTATGCCAAGTAGAAAAGCTTCGCTGATTGCCTTGATTTGACAGGCAATCGCAAAGAAGTTGGCGGAACTTAGTGGGAAGGGTGTGACAACAATCATTGGAGGTGGAGACTCTGTCGCTGCAGTTGAGAAGGTTGGAGTAGCTGATGTAATGAGTCACATATCAACCGGTGGCGGAGCTAGCTTGGAGTTGTTGGAAGGCAAGGAGCTTCCAGGCGTCGTTGCATTGGATGAAGCAGTCGTCGTAGCCGTGTGAGTCTAACCATCATCGCAGATACTGGCTTATGTTTCCCATCAAGAAGAAGCACATCATTGTGATGATTTCCTTCACCTCAGTTTCGACCGAAACAGAACTGGTGGAACTTTTAAGAGTTGCTGGGGTCGCTCATAACAGGTGGATTACCCTGTTGTAGTTCATATTTTGTTCTCCAATAATGCTTAAGCTTGTGTCGCATTCATTCGATCAACCGATGATGAGTCTGTTTGATATTATGGTGATAAATTTACATGTGCCATGCGAAAACCCTCCTGCCAAATTGCATGTCTTCTCTATGCCTAATTGACTGTGTATGAGGTTTTTTTGGCCTCTGAGCTGCCAAAGTGAGATACTTTTAGGTTGCCAATTCCCATTTGATGCATCATTTTTCTTGATCTATCTATAATTACCAGCAACCCCTTGCAAGCTGAATGAACTACTCGAGCTGTGGTTAATGTGTTATCGAAAGAAATGTCTTTTAACTTCACGGGTGGCGTATGAAGAATGTTTTGTTTCTAATCAAACTAATTAATGTCGCTAAATGGTCACGCATATGCGAAGCTTTAAAATTATGGTTCATAACTAATGTTCTGGCTTGTAATTATTGTACATAAATAATCTTATGCGGACACGCACACGACGCTGCTCTCCTTCGCGCCTGTGTTTTAGTTTATCCCGCTGTGCCGCGGCGGAGTCTTCTTAGCAGCCGCCCATCTCTCACCCCCGATCCTCACCATTCGACCTCACAAGCATCGGCGGATAGGAAGAACGAGAGAGAGAGAGAGAGACAGAGAGGGGAGATGAAGGCGACGGTGAAGGGCCGATACGAGGTGAACAAGAGCGCCACCGCCGTCGCCACTCTCACCACCAATGCCGGCGACGCCCGCCTCAAGGCCTCCGTGACGGACGCCACCTTCGTTCGCGGCCCCTCCCTCAACGGCCTGGCCCTCTCCCTCGAGAAGCCCGGCGCCTTCATCCTCGACTACCACCTCCCCACCAAGGTCCACCATCTTCTTGATCCACCCGCCCGATCCTTTCCTCGCCCTGATCGATCCGTCGACTAACTATTCTTCATCTGTTCATCTTAGGATGTTCGGTTCCAGTTCATGAATTCGGTGCGTTTGATGGAGAAGACGGTGAATTTGACCTACACCCACGCTCGGGGCGACGACCGCACGGCCCTCGATGGCTCCGTGGCCTTCGATCCCTCCAACAAGGTCTCCGTCAACTACGCCTTCGGCACGCCTGGCGCCTGCAAGGTGAGGTACGTGTACGCGCACGGGGAGCTGCGGCAGACGGTCCTGGAGCCCTGCTACGACGTGTTCAAGAACACCTGGGACTTCGTCCTCACCAGGAACTTCGACGGTGGTGACTCCCTCAAGGCTACCTACCACACCACAACTAAGAATCTCGGCCTCGAGTGGAGCAGGGACTCCAAGGTCAATGGCTGCTTCAAGGTAATCCATGACCAACCTTCTCGGCATCTCTTCCCATCTTCTTCTTCTTTTCAAATTTGGCAAAACAAATCACTGGAACGCGTGTAGCCTACTGGTATGTTGCTAAGTCTTAGTCTCGAGTCAGACCGTCGGACAAATGCTTTAGATCAGTGGGCCTTGATTGAGGTCTTTTGTGGCTCGGATAGGTTTCTAAGAAACCATAGGATTTTTCAAGTAAACAAAAACAAAAACAAAAAAAAAACGATATGCTCCAGACGCTCTATTGGAAGTAAAATGGGACATGTTGTTGAACACCAATGGAAACAGGCTGTGGTCATGTTCACATTTTATTCAGATTGGCTGTTGATTTTGCCCTTTTTTAGTTCAACCATTTGCTCTCTTATGATCATAGATGGTGTTCTAAGCAGAGTGTGTGTTTTCTTATTGATACATCGGTTATTCTGTTGCATCTCATGTTTATAACTTCACTAAACATTATTTACATTAAGATAACCTCCAAGCCAAAAATCATACAATTTGAGAAACTTCTGCATATTCATCAAGCCAAACAATTAAAGTGAGGATCTAGACAATTCACCTTGGCCTAAAGATATTAAAGTATATATACATGTATGTGTATATGTATTTATACATACATACATACATGTATATGTATCTATATATACATATACATATAGATATATATGTGTGACACATCTAGCCCTGTGCCACCTAGGGGATTTCAAGGTGCTGAGCTGGCTGACATTTCGTGCTGCTTGCTGTGGTCGTCGCAGCATGCCGAAACAACCTAAAAACAGGCCAAAACAGGCTATTTTTTGTCGTGCAAGCGAGCAACAAGCGACGGAAAGACAATATATGTATGTATATGTATATATATGTATATATATGTATATATCCATATATGTATACATATACATATACATATACATACACATACATACATACATACATACATATATATCTGCATGTGAGTTGAGCTGCTATCCTATTTGAGAGATTGTTCTCCAGGTTATGATGGAATTCATCATCTGTCTTTTATGTTTCTTACTGTGGTGCTTCTTATCATTGATCCTACAGTTATTTTGAGAATCATTAAAGAATCCTTTCAAGAGGTGGATGATATAAATCATCTAGTGAAAGACTTGATCATTAAAACTTACTGCACATATTTGCTTTTTCTCTAGAAAGTTGCTCACCATAGATCCAATTCATCTAGTGAAAGACTTGATCATTAAAACTTACTGCACATATTTGCTTTTTCTCTAGAAAGTTGCTCACCATAGATCCAATTCAAGGTATATTATCTTGCATAATCATTGGCCAAGTTGAAAACTAAAAGCACACTTTGATAAGTGATGATGTAGTTCTTAAGCTCTGATAGCACAACTTTTTGTTGTCTGTACACTTATAGTTCTTTCATTAATTTAGCATCTTTTCTGAACCGCCAACTGCATATTAGATCTAAGGACGGTCATTCTAAGCCTATAAAAAAATTTGATCACCTAGATGTGAGGGTTTTCCACATCTTCAAGACAAAAGGTGTACAATCAGAAGATTGTCCTTCAACTGATATGTTGTTGCAAGCTTTAAAAGCTGTAATTCAGAGGGATTGGAGAAGCTTAAGTTGAAATTTTATTGTTATTGTAAAATTTGGCTGAAATTTCAGTGGCCTTTCATGGTTGTGTAAAGACAGCTCTGGGAGACATCAAGGGTGGACATGGGTTGTTTTTCAAATGTTGTGAATGGAAGAAGGCCGAGATCTAAAATGGCTTTAGGCTGATGGGTAGACCTTTCATTACCTGGTTAATGTTTGGGGTACGAATTTATATGTTTTTATTTGATTGTTGGTTTTCTGGTTTGATCTGCTTAGAGGTGACCTGGTTGTATAGATTACGACTGTGGTTCTGTTTTCTCTATTTGAGATATATCCACATAGCACATATTGTAGTCGGCCGGTTGTCGTATCGGCATTATTTGTGGAAGAGGGAGCCAACCATTAGCAAGGGTCCTAATTACTCGAGAAGCCAAGAGCATAGAGTCAGCGATTAATAAGTGACGCATACGACATCCTTCCACAGTCGCTAAAAGAAAGTGAAAAGAGAGAGAAAAGGAAAATTCGAAAGTACGATAGGGAAGTGTTCTACTGTGGTTAAGAATCTGAGGAGGTTTTAGACTGTAAAATGTAATAGAAATGAGTAGATAAGTTTGTCAATGTTTCTGATCATCAAGTGAAATTGAATTGGTCACGTTGAAAGCAATTAAAGTCTTGATCAAGTATTAGTCTGTAGTTTTCGTTCATTCCATTATTTGGCTTCAATTTGGCTCCTGCTACAAAATGTTATATGATGTGATGTATCTTGAGAATCTGCCACCTTTATAATTTACATGTACCTTGCCCAGTCGTACCATGTGCCTATTGTTACAATTCTTCTATGAACTTGAGCATCTTCAGTTACGTAGTGTTCCTTGGCTATATTCACAGCTTTATGTTTGTTCAGTGCTGCATGATTCTTGAAATTTGAAAGCATAAAAAGATGGGACGTCTTTTGTGTATGACACTCTCTTCGAAGCTTAATATTCATATCTGCTGGTGGCTTTTGCTTGGTTTGCGATACATATGCTTCTTTTCTTTTCTCTTTGGATAAAGCATGTGGTGTCTGCATTAGTCCCTTGGACTTAGCAAAGGCCATATCCAGACAAACTTTTTATATTTCCCAAAGGTCTTGTTCTTCGTGATCTGCAATGGCTTATCGGTCATCGGTCAAATCTAATTCTTTTTTTCGTCCGACAATTGAAGAATCATATCTATCTCATTTTAGCCTTAGGAGGTTTTTGTAACTTCCAGATTTCCTATTGTTGATTTTTTTTCTTCTTCAAAACTTAGGGTAAATTTAGTGTAAAATTTAAGTCCTTAATGATGTGACAGTTACAGTTATTATCTGTTGTCATTTAGTGCACGTCTATCTCTACTGTCGGCATTATAGTAGGACAGATGTTAGTTCTTTTAAAATGCACATGAAATGCTGCTTAATGTAATTTATGGGCCAATGCTCCTTTTGCCTATGCAGATATCTGCAACTGTCAATCTAGCAGAGCAACAAAAGGCTCCAAAGTTGATTGCTGAGAGTACATGGAATTACGAGGTGTGATCTGATTTATATGCTTTGAGGAAATTTGGACCAAACAATTACTTTTGTCCATTTTGTTCCTTTTCTTCTTCGATTTCTGATTCATATTTTATACTCTGATTACGCCATAATTAGACCAAAATGCTGATTACTGTAAGTATCAAAGTCCCTTTGTACGGCAGAGATATTTCATTTTAATCCTCTAGATTTATATATTTGGTAATTGCAATGAATATTGAGCAAATTTTTAAGAAAATCCATCTTTTTAGGGTTTTCTTAGCAAGTGCTCCCATTTCCAGAATTTGCTAACTGTGCCTTTTTTGTCCTAATACTTGAAATACCTCAGTCCATCTTTTTTTTTTTTTCTCTTTCTTTTCGTATGGACCTATCCAATTGTAATGTTTTTTTTCACTGCCTCACAATATCATAAAAATGCTATAGTATTTTTTGTATTACATTACAATCTTTTTCTACTATTGCTGAAAATACTATAACATTATATATATATATATTACTTTATAGTGTTTTTCTTGATATTGCTAAAAATATTGTGACATAGGGTAAAAACATTGGATGGGTTCACCCTATAGAAGGATTCACAGGGAATTAGAGTAAATTAAGTAGGTTGTAGGCGGTCAAAATCAGGAATTTTAAGTATTAGGTAAAAAAAAAAAGAAGAGATATTAATTGGGAATGAGGACACTTTCTTGAAAAAGAAAGGTTTTATTTGGAAATTTGATGTGGTTGCTTACTCATCTTCTTTAAAGTTAAATCCTTATAATGTTTTAGGAGGGCCCCTTTTCCTTGATATGTCCTTGGTGAGGTATATGTTCCCATCTGTCCCCATGTTTTTCTGTTGTTATTTATTATTATTTTTTTTTGGGGGGACAAAGAGTTTATTATTATTATTATTTAATTTTAGTGTTTGCTTTGAGTAAGAATAAATTTGATTTCAGCAGTTTTCTCCCCACAGGCAGGCGCATGGAAACATTCACAGTATCTTTTAACATTCTTATGGTTCGTAAAGCCATCGATGCGAATTAATTAATTAATTTTTTTTACTAAAATGCTAAAATCACGGGTGTTTGTGCGAGTTTTGGGAATGGGAAAAAAGTTGTAGGTTTTTGGTGCTGCGGGGGTCCGACACGGTGAACGCGGCGAGACCTGCCGATGCGGGCCAATGGAAAGGCGCTCTTCCCTGGACGGTGACCTGGGTAAGGCAGGAAAACGACCCATCCCTTCTTTTCCTCGTGGCGGTCAAAGCCGGAGGGGACGCCTGCCACTTCGACGTACTTGTCAGGTTCGAGGTCACATGACTTATCTGACGGGGATGTGGGTCCCAGATGCCAGATTTAGCCTTGTCACGCCACGTTTGAGGTGGGTTTTCCAGGTCCGGCGCCTCGGGCCGTGACACCTCATCACGTGAGATGTGGTCTCGTAAGCATTATAAGTATGATGGGTTCGGCTCCTTTTGGGTGCCCTCCACCGCCGCGTCGGACGCTCTCTTCATTATCGAAACCCTAGCGCGCTCAGATCTCTCGCTCCGTGTCCAGGTCAAGCTCTGACTTGTTGCCATCTCGCCATCCACCTCCTCCGCCTCTCCCGTCCTACTTCGCTGGAGCGCGTCCACCTGTGGTGATTAAATCTCACCCTTCGCCACCCCGATGGGTTCGCCCAAGGAGAAGACGAAGACCACCATCGTTTCCTCCCCTGCCAAGACGCTGCCGAGCGCCTCTTCCCAGCCCACGCAAGAACCGCCAACTCCGGTCCCGCTGGCCACCCCATCTATGCTCCCCGAATGGTCCGCCTCCCTTCAGGCTTTCTACGGCCGCGGAGCCGCCGCCGCCATGATGCCCCAAGCCTTCTACCCCCCACCCCCCATCGCCGCCCCGCAGCCTGTCGTTTGGGGAGCCCAGGTTCGTTACTTTCCTTTCTGTCGGTGGGTTGGTGGGGTTGCAAGCGAAAATAATTGTATCGTCCATCATAAAGAAAAATATTGTTTTGCATACCTTGATTGTTTTGGGTGATCGAACGACCAGCAAGTGATGCCGCCCTACGGCAGTCCGATTGCTTACGCTTCGTTCTACCCACACGGAGGTTTTTTTCCTCAGCCCCCGATGAATGCGGTAAATCTATTTTGAATTTCTTTTCTACCTTGTATCCTCCTTACCGTTGTGTTCAAATTATAATTGGGTTCTCGATCGGGGGTAATTACTGTTACGGGTCTTAGGCCATGGCCTATCGCACCCCGGAAACACAAGGAAGGCCCCCGGAGGCTAAGGACAAGCAAATCACAAGCAAAGGGACTTCCAAAGATGGAGGGGAATTGACTGGAAAATGGGGCAACGGTGGTAAAGGAACATCTGGTGCTGCTGAGATTGCCTCACAAAGGTTAGCTTTACCAGTTGAATTCATGCTAATTGTAAATTTTGTTCAACTTTCTGTTATTTTGCACTTTTGAGCAGCGATGACAGTGCCACAGAGGGGTCATCAGATACCAGAGAAGACGGTAGCCAACAAAAGGTAAGCAAGTGGTTTGTTGGCTTCTGGCTAATCTGTTTTTGATAGTTAACCTGTCGCCTTGTTGGTGGTGACACTAGGGACCACGTAGATTCCTTTTAAGATTTGCACCTCTAAAATAATTTCTTTTGTGTTACATGCTGAATTATAGGACTCCTCTTTTTTCTTTTGCATGCCTCTGTTCATGCTGATGTGATTGAGCACCACTAAACGTAGGTTACGTTGATGGTGCTATTGCTTGGCATCCTTGTTTGTCATGTGAATGGGTACTTTATTCATCAACACTAAGCTTTCTCTAATATTTAGGATCATTCTTTAGCCAGAAAGAGAAGTTATGGAAACATGACTGCAGAAGGTAAGTCTCGTGGTTGATGATTATTCTTCACTGGTTTGCAATTTCGCGGTGACACTCATTTCTGCTGGTTTTGCTCAGGTGAAGCTTCTCATCCGCTCGACACTGCTGAACATAGTGGTGCTAATGCTGAATCAACTTATAGTGGAAGGACGCGGACTGCCAAAAAGCTTCCAGTCTCAGCCCCAGGAAGAGCAACATTACCTGGTTCCCAAACTAATTTGAATATTGGCATGGACTTTTGGGGTGCTTCCCATGCTGGATCTGTACCTATGAAGGTGATGAGATCAATTCTGGACCACTATTGGTAGGACGTGAGGATGTCATGCTGGACCAGATGTGGATCCAGTTTATTTTGCTAAGTCCATGCTATCATGGACAGTGTTACATGCTGTGTTTAATTTCATATCTGTAGTATCTATCTTGCATATTTTGATTTTTCCGAATTAATTCTTTACTGATAAGTATTGTCTTGCCAGGATGAACGTGAAATGAGGAGGGAGAGAAGAAAACAGTCTAATAGGGAGTCTGCTAGGAGGTCAAGGTTAAGGAAGCAGGTGTGGTTTCGGCAAATCAAACTTATGTGCAGAAAAAGAAAATGAAAAACTTAACCCTCTTTATGTTCTTAACTTTTACTTTCTATTTTCTTTGGTTAATAGCAATTTTACTGGATGTAGATATGTGGTTTATAATTCCTATTAAGGTGGATGAGGGGATTTGACTAGTTTGGTTAAGTAGAAAGTACATGTCAAATTGTTGGACTTGAATGACTTGATGGGAGTGCACAGTTTAATGATGTTTTTGATATGCCTAAAGTAGCTAAAATTAAAATTTGTTAGCAGTAAGAATGATGTGTTATATCTATTCTCTTAATTTTTTTAACAGAATGATCCAGGGGCTTGATCTTTCTTCATAAGAATTACCCGGCTAATTGCTTGTATCAAATTATAAAAATTCGAAAGTATGGTTCATTTTGTTTGAATTGGTAAATTTTTTGTTTTTGCTAATGTACTTGTTAAAAGAAAGATGGTTATACTGTTAAAATTCTTATCATGGAGATTCAAAAAAATGCTTTCAGGTATTCTGATTGATTGCAATCAGATAAAGCATTATAGTATCTCTTTTTTTTTTTTTCTTCCTCTCTCTTCCATGTGTTATCAGTTCTCCAACTTTATGTCCAGGCACATGGATATTTCATTTATCTCCAGATGGTACACACCACTAGTTGGTTCTTGTTCTAGACCAATTACATAGTTTTTTTTGTTGTTTCTCCATTTCTCCCATTTCTTTTTCTTGAGTGATTCAATTGGTATTATCTTTGTAGGTGCATATTTTCTCTCTTTTCCATGTTTTATCAGTTCTCCAACACTATGTCCAGGTGCATGGATATTTCATTTATCTCCACATTATATGCCACCACTAGTTGGTTCTTGTTCCGGACCAACCAGAATGTTCTCCTGTTGTTTCTCTATTGCTACCATTTTAATTCTTTTCCTTGAATGATTCAGTTAGTATTATCTTTTAAGTCGTTATGATTTTCCTTTGGTGAATTTTTGGACACAATGTTTTCTGAGTTTCTTTTGTGGATTGACAATTTTGTCTTGTCGATGTGAACCTTTGGCCAGAGCATGAAAGACTGACTTTGACTTTTACAACAACCTGACTGAAACTATGATACATGAATTTTTGTGGTTGTTTCTGGTATACTTGGTTGCAGAATGCTTTGATTACATCTTTATCATTCACTTAGCAAACTTCATAAAGTAATTTAATTAAGTCTTTTTATTGTGAAGTCCTTATAAGTCTCTTGCCAGACAAGTTACGATCTTGAAGGAGTCCTAAATGTAAGAACAATGTCTGTTGTAATTAATCTAGTCTGGTTCTGGCTGAACTAGTCATCTTGATGTAAATATTAGTTTATTAAATGGTGAGAGTACCATTCAAATGTTGCACAAATACTTATGTCAGCATTATTACCTACCTGCTACTGTTTATCGGAGTTGATCCTAGTGTTTAGCGGGACAGAATTATCCCACTTCAATGGTTGTCAATGTTTTCCACTTAATGGCTCTTCTTTTAGGATGATATATCGGACTAAGGTTTCTGTACTAGTTCAAGAAGATACATCTGTTTCTCTTCAGAAATATAGAGAACTATACTCTTTCATTACATAGTAAACTCTGGTTTGGCAGATAAAGGTCATTAGTTTTCTGTTCTTATCATTAGCTTTTTTTTTCTTTTCTAATGTCTGTGGTTATTACTTGTAGGCGAAGGGTCTAGTTAAATGTTTACTTGGTTATTGAGTTTTGTAATGTGTTCTAATCATCAATGACACTTCAAAGGAAGTTCTTTTACATAGGTAATGCTTTTGTTTAGAGTATGGTTGAGGTATATTTACATTGTTTTCATTTAATGACTTTATACATTGATTAATGTACCCTTTCTGCAGCACGCTTTTAGGTGTTAGTGCTTTTATGGTTATAATTGCTGTTCTTGCATTTTCTTAATTGATGATATAATGGTTAGTGGCTTATACAGGAAGAAGTATTTTGTTCTTATTCTTTAAATGTAGAGTGAAATAGCTGCATGGAGTTGATTGTAGATAGCATCAGATCATTACCACTGACAGCTTTCTTTCATCATCCTCTATTGCAGCAAGAATGTGAGGAATTGGCAAGGAGAGTGACTGATTTGGAGAGCGAGAACAGTGCACTCGGAGTAGAAATTGAAAGTCTCAAGAAATTGCGTGGGGAACTGAAAGCTGAAAATAAATCAATTATGGTTAGTTGTTTTATTACATGTATTATATGTTTAGATATCGCTGTCATTTTACATGTTGACATGGAATAGGTTCAGTTTTTGTCCATTCGTGGTTTTTGCTGGTCAGGTATGATCCAAATTGTGTATAGTTAATCTACGATTGTTTGCTACTAATATACCTGAACCAATCTTGTGGATCAGTTATGGGCTGCAAAAAAGGTTAGGTTGATAGGTTTTGAATTTTCTGGTTTTTAAGTGTATAATCTAGTTATCTCCTAAATATCATTAAACATTCAAAAATTATGGTATTGATCATGTATCTTTCAACCAGATTATTATTGTGAATGCAATGATCATTTATTGCTATGTGCTCACAGTTAACATGTGGGGACGGATAGGATTGGCATGACCTTGTACCAGATCCTTGTAACTGTATGGTGTAACCAGAATATGGGCGAGCAATGCTTTCTGTTTATAAGATAATATGTTATCGGTGGTTTCTATGTCCATATACATTGATGCACCTTCATTACATTCTCATTCACGACAATGAAATCTTTTCATTTTAGGGAGGGACTAATTGTGTTTATATGATTCATATGTGATGTACCCCTTCTTCAGTCCCATAATAATGTTTTTTTTTTTTATATATACATCGGTTATTTTGCTGCATAGCCGAGTATCAAATAGGACTGATTGCTCACAACAAAGTTAGGGCTGGTTAGGTGGTCGATGATCCAACTTAACTAAATTGGGATCTTGTTTCCTCAATCATCTTTTGTTATTTTGGAGTTGATTTTATTGGTAATTCTCGTTGAAAAATTATACTTTGACAGAGTAGTTTTTTTATCTTGCAATCTGGCTGCGGCGGTGTGCTTCCTTTTTAGATTTAGTAAGCAAAATGTATTAGGCCTTGTCGTTGCATTGCAATAGTTTGATTTCGTTTTTTGTTGGCGCATTAGTTAAATCATGAACAGAGCCCTTATACATATCCCCCCCCCCCCCCCTTCCTCTTTCTTCTTGGGTAGAATGCTTGTGTTGGACATCACATCACTGTCTATTTAGCTTCCCTGTGAATAAGTGCCTATTGCTTATGATGCAATTTTGACCTTCTTTACTGGAACAGGAAAAACTGAAACAAAGATATGGACCTGAGAATTTTTCCGAGCTGGGCATCAGCAGTGACCCATCAAAGCTGGAAACGGACGGTGCCAGTGGTTGACCTTTTTCTCATCCATGTCAGATTAGTTGTAACTAGTGTAGTGGGCTTCCAGAATGCTTGCTTTGTTCCATGTCCACTCCACTGGCCTTGGATCCTTGACGCTTTTTTTGTTGAAGGAGAGGGTCCGCATATACTCGGGGAGATCAAACCGAAGCTGTAATCCTTTTTTAGTTCTTCTTTTATTGAAGCAGTTGCAGTTTGTTCTGCAAAAGCGAGCCACTTCTTAATGTAGAGCATCAAATATCTAATCCCCGAAGTTGCTGGTGTGTTTGCTGACTATGATGTAAGAGTGCAGAGAGAGAGAGAGAGAGAGAGAGAGAGAGAGAGAGAGGGAGAGAGTATAGAAACAGAAAAATGGACTTGCTATCCTGTTAGCGTAGTGGAAGTCTGTTGTTGTTTTTTGATTGTGGTGTAAAGTGACTGTCGAATTGTACCACCTTGAAATATCGATATTACATCAAAGGTTGCTGTTTTTGCTTGGCAATTTCACACCAAAATCTCCCAGATTTGGATGTATCAATGCTTTGGTTTCCTGCTGTTTCCGTAAACTCTACATTGCTTTCCCCGCTATTGTTTTCCTCTCTATTTGCCGACCGCGTGCAGCTCAACAGGGCCAATGCAAAGGATTAAACGGCGAAACAGTCGCTGATCACTGAGCCGGTGTATTCGTTTGTTCTCTGCAGATGGCAGCGAGTCAAAAGGCGCATCTCCGGAGTCGGTGTCGGCGCATGGACACCGCCCAGCTGCTCCCACGCCACTGGGTCGGGGACGACGAAGAAGAGGCGCTTTGGACGAGAGCTACGCTGTCGCGATCCCAGCGACGTGCGCGTCGCTCTCCGGGGCGGGGCTGTTTTGTCACGGCGTGGGCGTTGTGCCGTGTGGGGCGAGACGACCGGTTGGGCGCCCGCGTCCGAGTGCCCTGTTTCGACAGCCATGGCGTCACCGCCCACCACCCCACCCCACCCCGGAACGCACGCAGTCACGGGGACGCCACAGATGGAGGCCAAACGTCGCGATTGGCCATCTGCTTCGCTTTCGTCCACAAATACGAGCGCACCGATTCCACCGACAGCGCATGGTGGTGATTCGTGGTCGAGCAGATAGCAGACGCCATCGCTCTCCTACTAAACTAATGGTCACTTTGGCTTCCCCACCACCATCTTATCCGCGGATTCCTCATACTAATCTCTTCTCCTGACCTGGACATGTTGAATGATCACAGGCAGCACCACCATCACGCCACCACCGCCGCCGCCGCCGCCGCCGCTGCTGCTGGTGATGATGATGATCACGAAGAAGGCCCCAGCGACGGCGCCGAGTTCCGCGACATCCACGAATTAGCTCCCCGTTCCCACCCCAGCCAAGGCCGGCGGGGGGAGCTGTGGGAGGGCGGCAGCCACCCATCGGCCTCCCTCTCCACCGGGAGCGACGCCGCCAACGACGGCTTCACGAGCGTGAGCAGGGAGTTCAGCGCGATGGTCGTCGCCGGCTCCGCCGTGCACAACGGCGGCGGCAGCAACCCCGACAACCACGCCGACGACGGGCTCCAGAACCAGCTCGCGCGGATCGGGGAGGACGAGCTGGAGGAGACGAACCCGCTGGCGATCGTCCCCGACAACAACCCCATCCCCTCTCCCCGTCGGCCGCTGCCTGCGGGGGACTCCGGCGCCGCCAACCCCGCCGACGGGGTCCCGGTGCACCTGGTGAAGAAGGAGGAGGTGGAGTCGAAGATATCGGCGTGGCAGACGGCGGAGGTCTCCAAGGTCAACAACCGCTTCAAGCGCCAGGAGGTGACCATCAACGGGTGGGAGAGCGAGCGGGTGGAGAAAGCCACGGCCTGGCTGAAGAAAGTAGAGGTACGCTTCCCGTCACACACCCCCATCACACTGTCATCGAAGCGACCGAGATGATGCAGCTGCCGCATGAACAGAGGAAGCTGGAGGAGCAGCGGGCGAGGGCGACGGAGAAGATGCAGAACGACGTGGCGAAGGCGCACCACAAGGCGGCGGAGAAGCGGGCGTCGGCGGAGGCCAAGAGGGGAACCAAGGTTGCCAAGGTGCTGGAACTGGCCAACTTCATGAGAGCCGTGGGGAGAGCTCCGTCCAAGCGCTCCTTCTTCTAGGCAACACGCACCCCCTCTCTCAGCCCCCGATTCTGGCATAGGATTGTAGGATCTGAGAAAACCTTGGCATGTCCACGAACTTGTCGCCAGCAGATCGATGAACGGAGCCGGAATCGTATGTCTGCAGGCGGATTTGTGCTGTAATATTATGACTCGGACGCTTGCGTTTCTTCCGGCGACTACATGCTTCGTCAAAGAGCTGTGTCACACTTGTAAGCTCATCTCTTCTGTTCAGCTTTCATCACAGGGAAGTAGTGGAGGATGAAGAGCTGCGTCAACATGTCTGCAGTCTTGGCATCGGAAAAGGTTGCAGAGAGAACGAAGTGGCCGTGACAAAAGACGGCCGTCGCACCTCTTCCGGCTCCTCTCTGCAATCGTGCAGAGGAATTCCTGTCTATTCTCGAGAAACACGATGGATGGATGATCTAATTTACCACTTGGATCCGTTTAAGCATGTCGGCCATGCAAGGAGGAAGTAGAAATCTAGCCGAGATCAGGATTGAAATAGTACGATATAAATCATCTCATTCGATCGATGAAACAGTTAATGATAGATAGTAGATGTATTAAATCGGTAGCAACATCGATGAAGCCTAATGTTTTGGTGAAGCTTTCGGGTTCCGCTTTGGCTCGCAAGTATTGGATCCGAAGCCACTCGGAGCTCCATCTAATAAATAAATAAATAATAATAATAATAATAAAAGGCGAACTCCGTCGTCACTCGACCGATCGAGGAATCCAATTCTGATGCCACTTCCCCAACTTCCTAAAGGGAATCGAAGCCGTCCACCAGGTGCTGGTGCGCCGACCTTCGATCGGCTCCGGGAGATCGGGGGGGTGGGGGGGCGTTTTCCATGGCGGCTCATGTTCTTCCTGGTGGCTCTCGTCTGCTCGCTCGCCCGACCTCTCGACGGAGGGGCTCCCACGTTACAAGAACGGCACCACCTGCCGTCGGCCGAGGGCAGAGAACCGGCTGCAGGCCTCGCGGGCTAACCGTGCCTCGACAGGGTAGGGTTTCTGCGCTGGCGTCGCAGTCCGATGGTCTCTGGCTCTCGGAACGAACCAGCCCGGAAGAGGTAGCCTTCTTCTCTCTTGACCTCTCCGTTCCGTTAATCGGAAAGATTTGTGTTAGAAATGCTTGTGATTGAATCAGCAATGGCGAATCCCCTTGCTCTGTTGTGAGCAATGATGGATCATTCTGAACTGGCTCTTCTGTGCTTGTTCAAAACCACCCGCCCGTTCTGTGTTCGAGGAAATGACCCGGACCGAGGCATGCCCACCAGGCAACGATTAGGTCTTCTCCTCAGGGCAGTACCGCATTTAAGGCAGACAATATATCCATGTACATATCTATATTTCGGGAAATAAAGCACAGGGCGCTGAAAATTTTTGCTTGTTGATGAGGATTAAGAGTTGGCCATAATCATGTCTCATAGTCAACACAATTCTCAATTTACATAAGGAACTTTGACTTGTTCTTGGAGTCATGAAAGAAAGGGGGTTGGTCCAATGCATGAGCTTGGATTGTTTAGTTTATGAGCCTCAAGTTCTGCATAGAGTTTTCTTTGGTGAGGGCTATATTTGAGTTGCTTGCCGCTCAAGCACTTGCTAGGTTATGTGGTGGACTCACTCCAATCTCCAGTTCATGTCATTTGGAAAAGCATCATATTCGCGATAAGTGCATGCCAAACTTTTCTCTGTGTTTATGAAAAGTGAGCAATGTGAATTTCCAAAGTTCTTGTGTGGAGGATATTTGTAGATTACAAACTATGGAAATGTTTATATGCTGGTTTATCGAAGGACATTAAAAAGAACAAGAAAACCAAGCTCCTTCTAGAGATCTATATCTAGTTTGGCTTTGCTTGGAACAAGTCCTCCAATAACTCAAGGACAAACTTCAATCTATGTATCTTGCTGCAGCAGATAAGTTGGCTCTCTTACACTTTGTTATTTTTTTTACCGACTTCCATAGTTTGGCAAGTCTACACAAGATTATCATCTTGGTTGGGAATAAAATTAAGAAGTCCCGGATAATTATCTATAGAAACTGATACCAGGGTTGTGCTTTTCGTGGTGAAAGGTGAAGAGGGAAATACAGAGCTGCTATGGACTTGTTCACAAGCTCGGAAGGGGAGTAGTGTATCTTGGTTCATCAAGAGTGCAGGCGGGCCATCCACATTACGAGCAAGCGGTGCAATTGGCTAGAGAGGCAAGCTATTTTTCTCCTTCTATATATATATATATATATGAATGTATGTATGTATATTCATGGAGTAGTGTAGAGATACCAGTATATTTCTTTACTTTCGATTGCTGACTGTCACGAATCAAGAATTGGAGGATTTTGACATGCATTAGTGTTTTTTTTTGCTCTGTTGTTTGTTTGGGGACCATCGCTTGAGATGCGCATCGAATAAAACTTGACATCGTGATGGTCTCTAAAGCCGACTGACAAAGGCTTGGATTTTGTTTGTGTTCTCTTGCGTTCAAAGCTTGGCGCGTAGCAAATTTACCATTCATGTGATCGTCATGTATTTTCACATTTCACTTGTATACTTGGTGCAAGCTCGTCATGTGAAGCTAAAGTTGCACACTGAGCCGTGACGTATCCGCTGTCGTGCAGGTTGCTCTACTTTTGGACTGCACTACATGGACCGGAGCTGGCCCCGGTCTCATGGATGCCGCCATCAAGGGTGCTCTCGAAGCGAAGAAGCCGGTTGGCGGATTCAAGATAGCAAGGGAATCGGGCGAGTGGACGTCCTCAAACTTCCATCCCTACCTCCCTCCTGAAACATATCTCACATGCAGGTAGTGTAGCTACACAGCGCAGCTGAAAGTTACAGTCCCCCTACAGTTGAAAGCTCACACTGATGCCCAAGGGAAGAGCAGGTTTTTCTCGGCGAGGAAGCACGGGCTGGTGGATGCTGCGGTGCGGAACAAGCCATCCGACATGACGGCTGTCGTCGCCTTACCCGGTGGAATTGGAACCCTAGATGAGGTGTTTGAGATTCTTGCCTTGATTCAGCTGGAAAGAATTGGCTCCAGGTTCCCGGTCCCCTTCCTGCTTATGAATTATGATTCGTTCTACTCGAAGCTGTTGGATTTCCTAGACGACGGTGGAAAATGGGGCACGGTCGCAAGAGGAGAGGTTGAAGCACTGTGGAAGGTATGCGGTGGGAACTCGGAAGCCTCGGACTACTTGGCAGAATTTTATGGGCTTCCTCAAACCAGAATAGAATGAATAATAACAAGATTAGCGAAGAGGGGAGTGGATTCATGGAGTGACTTGCATTGTTATTACACGAAAATGAATTATTATTCTCCGGTTATTTACTGGTTATATGGAACATTGCCTTTCCCTCGGAATGTGTCTTCAAAGAAGTATTTACCAAACTTGTGAACGTATTAATGTATGTAGTAATCTTTGTGCATGCATATATGCATTTGTTGATGTGGATGTGCATCTGAATGTTTATATTGCCTGGGTGGGTCATCATATTTCGAGATGGGGTATGGGCAAAAGAAGGTCTATTATGCCTTGGCCTACGGACCGAGGGGTATTCTGTTTCCTCGATGACCACTGTAGTTCCTAATTAATAAAAGATTTTTCCAAAAAGGAGAAAAGAGAATTTAAAAATCAATCTGGTCACTCAAACTCAATTCCAAATGCGAAAAACCAATTGCATATTTGAATACAATCGTAAGCATACTTGGGGATTTTATAAATCTGTGCCAAAAGAGCATACCGGCTGGCTGTCGAGAGAGAAGACCCCAGCGACGGAGGATGGAGATGGTGCCGAGGGAAATCCCAGTGCACACAAAAGTAGTAGCAAATGCGCGTCACCAACAAAGCCTCTCACATTATAGAGAATCACAATGCCACAATATTTAGCGGTCTTTATCATCATTTATCACGCTCATAGGTAATGTAGAGAAATGGAACAGAAAAAGAAGCAGAAGCAGGGGCATACCTGACAATAAGCAACAATCATTATTGTCAGGCGATTGCAGCAGTTTCCGATCTGAGATAACACTAAACGTCTATTTGGCCTGACGCCTGCATAAATCCCGACCTTCTTCCGAATTGTTTCTGCAATCATATTTTACATCTCAAAATAAGACCTACATGTGAAACTTGATCCGTATCGCAAAACCTCGGTGTTTCAAATATCCCAATCTTAGTTACTGAATGTCCTTCTTGTTGTTAGCTCTATATAATTATTTTCCTGATGCATATAATATACCACGCAAGTAAAACCCGCAGATCGTTCGCTTGTCATGAGCTTAGCTCTAAGTAGCAATTCCTGCACAAAAACAGAAACCAACAGCCAATCTCAGGAAAACAAGAGAAATCGAAACTCCTAATCACGCATACGAGAAGAGAAAATCTTCCTACATACATACATTTTCACACTAATTCTGCTCCACTCTTGATAAGAACATATCTAACAGCGACAATGTGCAGGCAAGGATTCAGCTCTCTGTCAAAATAAATTGCAACATATTAGAATCTAAAAGAGAAAGGCAGCCCTTCGTGCAGAGAAACTTTTCAGAGAAAAGCAATAGCAGAGGTGACCAAGTTTTCTTCTTTTGTTTTTAACCTTCTCCTGAGCAAATTCTGCTAATGCGAGCCTAAGTTTATTAACACAGCGACACAACCGTAAGAGCAAATTATAATCTCATATGATATTATCTATTATAATCAGGACAAAAAAGAAGCTTTGAATTCAAAGAACCTAATTTCGATAGGCATACGAACCACGTAGATCGATCTTCGAGGAACTAATGTGTCGACATGCTTCTTTTTTTTTTTTTTTTTTGTCTCTTACACACCTAGGAAATAAGAAATACAGAAACTGCTTACCTCTAGCTGGTTGCCTATTGTTGACATTATAACCAGCCATATAATCTGCAAAGCCGTTGCCTGTGACATCCGAGTTTGAAGTATTGAGCTTGTAACTAAAAGAACCAGTGCCATCAAATTCTGAGGATGATGATCCCCAAGTCGGGTCTCCATAAACCGAAGTACCACCATATAACTTTGCGTAGCCTCCTTCGTATCCCGAAGATGAAGCAATAAGATTAGTGTCAAGGGAAGTAGGAGAGATTCTTCTATCAAAACTGTTGCGACCCAAGCCAATATACCCCAGATTTCCACTGGTATAGCTTGAGCCACTCCCCACAAATTGGGACGGATTGGGAGAACTGCCCCAGCTCAAGTTACCGGTGCCAAAGCTACCGAGGCTCCCGCTCCTGGACACCATGGATGCATTTGAAATTGCAGATTTTGTGGCATGGTTGAGGGCCACATTTTCCCATACATTGCGAGATGTCAAACTGAAAACTGAGCTAGTACTTCCATTAGCATCATTATATGGAATGAGACTACTGTACCTACTTGAATTTGCATTGTAGTAAGGATTCAAAGCCCGTCCATATCCCAGATTAGTGTTGAAGCCTGGGTTTCCTACAAAAGTTGAGCTCAGAGGTGGCTCGTAATCCATTCCCATTCCAAAGCCAGGGCTAAGCGAAGCAAATCCATTTCTGCCACCGGCCAGGGAGCCTAATCTATCATCCAGCCTCATTCCATAGCCACTTACCGAGCTCGCATTGTATCCCTGGGCATACGCATTCACAAAGCTGTTCACTCGATTCAAACCATAGTTATATCCACCGATCGAGGAGCGCATGACGGGCCCTGGGGACGGCTCTTTCGGAACAGCCCTCTTCACCTCTACCATCTTACCGTTCAGCTCGTGAAAGGCATTGAGCAACACCTTGTCCACAGCCACCTCTGAGTCGTAGGTGATGAATCCGAACCCCCTCGGCCGCTGGGTGTTGTGATCATACATCACGACGACATCCGTGATGGTTCCAAACTGATCAAAATACTTCTTGAAATCGACCTCCGTTATGGTAGACGCTAGGCCTCCCACGAAGATCTTCTTCGTGTGGCCAGGGGCAGGAGATCCATGGACACTGCTGCTGTTTTTATTGAGGAATTGGTGATCATCCCTAGGAACAGCTTTCTTCGCCTCCACCTGAGAAATCGACAGAGAACTATCATTTGAGTTTAGGCCCCCGAGGATTAGCACGACGGACCCAGGATTCCGAACGTTAAAAGCGCATTAAATGTGTGACGAAGAATCGACGAGCTGTTGGAACGAGAAGAAAGAGGGCGGAAGCCAAGCGGTTACCATCCGACCATCGATCGTGTGCTTCTCCGTCACGACTCTTTCCGTGACCGCAGGGTCCGCGAACACGACGAATCCGAAGCCGCGAGCGCGGCCGGTGGCACGGTCCTTCATGATGACCGCCTCCACCACCTCTCCGAAGGCGCTGAAGTACTTCCGGAGGCTATCCTCATTGGTGTCCCACGAGATGCCGCCGATGAAGAGCTTCCCCAAATCCACCTCCATTCTCCTTCCTGCAAATGAGCCACCACAAGAACGATCATCGTCACCACCATCATCCCAGCAATTGAAACAGCGAGGATCGTCGAATTAGATCACAAATATAATTCGAGTCGAAACGAGTAATCTCGAGCAACAAATCAAAGAACGATCAACTCCCAGTCGACAAGTCATGTCCACATCCAAATAGATCGGAAGGCAAACACGTTATACAACATCTTGGAATCCGATGAACAAAGGAGACATACATATAAGGAATCGCAAAACCAAGAAATCACCGGAAACCGAGCGAAACCACCATCAATCGGATCGAAGGAAGGTCCATTGGATCGGAACCGGTCGATAGGAATTCCACGTAGTATCGATAGGGGAATGAGACAGGAATGGGCTCACCGATCTGGAGATTGCCACTTGCTGCCAGATGCGGAGACGAGGAAGCGGATTGGATTCTAAGATCTGGGAGGAGGAAGCATCAAAAGAAGAAGAACGAGAAGAAGGCATCACAAGGAAGCCTCTTCATCCCTCTTCCTCTCTCGTGTCTTCTCCTCCTCCCTATAAATAACTTATAGGCGATTTCTTATTCTTTGCCCGTCTTAAAGGTGGTCGGAAACCATGGACAAATATTACATTTTGGTTTTTGATAAGCGATGCGGTGACATGGCATACGTCGACAGGTGGATGAGAGGAAACGCGATGGGGGTTCCTTGGTGTGCACGAAGGTTTCCACCCCCAGACTTTCTCATCCTGCGTGGCTTTCTCTCGACCCCGATGCCTGTGGGCCCATGCGTCCGGTTAACCAGCCATGTGAGACGAGTGGGAGTTTTGGGGAAATTACGGATAGAAGAGCGTTAAATTGCTTATCGTCTATTTTATATCATTTTTTTTTATTTTCTTTGAGCTTTTTTTCTCTTTTTATATCAAGAAAAAAATAAAGTCAAAAAAAAAAAAAAAAAAGAAGAAGAAGATTGAATGATTAAACAGTGTTAGATTTGAATTTTATTTGCGAATTAGCCATAATTTTGACATTTAAATTCTCCGCTGTTGTTTCGAACTCCGCACATAGCCTTCGTCCTCCTCCGACCTCTCGTCGCCCCGTTCGTAGGCAAAGCCTCTCCCTTCGAAGTCTTGCTCTCGCGAGAGTCCCCGCGCGATCCGTTCCGGCAGAGTGCCCGAACATGGTTTCTTCTCCCTGGGTGCACGTGTCCACTTGAATCCGTGCCTCCGTGGTTATTTCGGTGCCTATGCCTATCGGAGATCGATGATTGCTTCTTCTCCTCCCTCCTTCATTCGGGAAGATTCGAGACGGGTTCCGTCTTGTTCTCGTCGCTATTGCCCGCGCGACGTTCGCGGTAAGGTCCCAAAGGGTTCTTGATGTGGAAGGGTCTCCGGGTGCTGCTGCGATAGGGGTCTTGAAGCTACAGTAGATTCTTCGTGTGCTCAAGGAACAAGGGTTCATTTTGGCCACGCTTCTGGGTCCGTCTGCGCTCTTTTTCGATGGCGGATCACTACATTGTGGCCATGGAAGGTACGTACACAGCCTGCCCTTACTGCTCACATGTCGAGTCCAAAAAATCGATATTCTCTCTATGAAATCATATCTGGTTTTGCTTGCTGGTATGCAAATGAATGAGATCGACGTTCTCTGTTCACGATTCATAGTGTCTCTCTAAGCGATCCGATTGGCATTTATCTATATGCCTAGTTTACCATTTATCTGTTTCTTTACTTGTTAGTGTATTGTGGCCCTTTTGTCGCCAAATTGACAATACAAAGCAACAGCAACCCAGAGATCTGTTACTCATTCTTGGATCACATTCAAACTTGGTGAAGAAGATGGTATGTAGACATTGTATTTTAGCAATTTTCCTCGAGTTGTTAATCCGTGCCTTACACACTGTTGCATTAGTGTTGCTCTTCTTGTCGTTGTCAACAAACAGTAATTGTTGAGACAGATCTCAACTAAACAGGCTTACTACCATATTCTTCCTCTGTTTGCTCTTTCATGCCTCATCTCTACTGCTGTATTCTGCTTTTTACTGTTGTATCCATCATCAGTATGCCGTTTTCGGTGTGGTATTGGATAAACCGTCGTAGAATAGGTTTGATTTAAAAACCATTGCTGTATCCATCTTTATACGAGACGAGGACACATCATTTGTTTAACTTAGTGTTCTCTTAGTATTCTCAGAGGATCTGTTCTCATGCTCAAGTTCATCGATTAATTGTAATAATTTGGTTTATAATTCTGATGTTGGATGCCTTGACACATTAACCTGATTATTATTATTATTATTATTATTATTATTATTGAGATCCGATCTACATTTGACTTCGATTATCGAAATTTGGTCAAACAATATACTGCTTATTTGCTTGTGGAACTCTAGTTTCCTACAGTTATCTTAGTTTGTGAAAGATAATTTTGTTATGTAAAACTCATCTACTATATGGAACAGGCATGTTTGCAATATAGAATCTGCTGTTTCAATTATTGGAGGAAGAGCTCTCACAGGAGCCGCCCCCATAAAGCTTTTGCCACATCTGATGTCATGAACTACATGCAGATGCTTGAAGCTAACAAAAGAAAGTTCGATTTATGCCAACAGACAGTGAGCCTGAAGAAGACTAGGATAACAAGTGCATGAACCGAGTGGTCTCTAAAAGAGTGGTTAATCAGAGGAGGCAGACTGCAGTGAACCAGACAAGCATGATAAAGAGATTGGAGAGAGACTAGAAGATGGGTGTTCTTGCAAGACAACTTTACTAGAGGAGGAACTGCAGCGTGACGACTCCTTCATTCAGGCCATGGATGAGAAGGCAGATAGCATTGATCGAAGTAAATGTTAACCACACTACATTTCCAATGCTTATTCTTCTCAAGGCAGACAGAGAAAGAGAGGAGAGGAAAATTTGTGGTTGGCTGGAGAAGCAAGTACGACCACTTTTACAGGTGAAGAGAAGTGTCGACTTCTGTTTCATTGGACATCTTAGAGGCATGCATGCTAACATCACTGGACCGCAAGCATAATGAGAGAGAGGTCTTGAACGACTGGATTTCGGCGCAGTTGGCATGGTACTCGGCCTGAAGGGACGAAGAACCACACGGTGGCCCGGAAGGATGTGCCAGGTCAGGGCAGAAGAACCACTTGGGTCGCTCAGCTTCAGCAATCATTCGCAGTATCCGCTTCTCCTCCCTCATCTCTTTGATTCGCTGCAGCTGCCTGAACCTCTCTTGCAGCAACGCGATGGATGAGCAGCGGACTGTAGCATCATTACTTTGCCTTCCCATGGATGGACCGAGATGGATTCCACGATCGGGAATGGGTGGGCTGTGTCATGAATTTATAGGGCGCACGAGTTGTCTTCTTCCTCTCATCCGTTGCATGTCTCCGTAGCACTCGGTTGATCGGGACGAATGCAAAAGAGAGGGGAGAATCAGCATTGGAGGTGCAAAGTCCAAGAAGGCAAGGCTTTTGTGGCTTTCTAAGGAGTTGGGTTCGGTTGATTTGGATCCATGCAAAAAAGACCTCTGAGCGGGGAACAGGATCGGGAGACAAGTCCAAAGGCCGGTGGATTTAGCATTTGGAGGGGCTTCTCCGCGGGAATAACAGGTAATTTCTTGCCTCTCACTTTGCCATGCAGGAGATGGTACTTTTTTGTTAGTGCTTGTAAGCGTGCTCTTGCAGGTACCCCGTAACTACGTCCAGACATCGTTGATTCATGTCTTCCGGCTTCCATGTTGATGTGTGAATATTTACACAGTGTTGGAAGGGGAATATATCTTGGGTCTGATGATGTCGTGTGGAGAAGAGTGTAGCAGGCCGTTCCCTTTCCAAATCTACGCACATCTTTTCTCCCACTTTATTTTGTCGGGTGTGATTGGATGGAGATGGCATGGCATGGCATGCAGCCTCCGCAGAGCTTCCTGGTGGACTGTGAAAACTAACAAGCCCCCTGCTTTTCTATCTTATCCTGCCTCCATTCCATTCCTTGTTGCCAATCTCAAGAAACCCAACCTCCTTTTTTTTTATGTCTTCGATGGGAGGCTTGGAATCCACACTCTGATCATAGGCTTAGTCGGTGGATGTTGATCTCTTTTTCTTCCGAACCCGGTTTCCTTTTGGCTTCGGTGGAGCGCACAATGTGGTGCCTCCCATGAGATTTCAATGCCTCCTTTAGATTTTGATTTCTGAATTGCTGCTGGAAAAAGTGAGTGAAAATTTATTGCTTTTAACGGGATTGGAAATCTGGCTTGGATTGTCGCTTTGGATTCATTCACCTGCATCTTTGTTGAAAGGAGTGTGTATTATATATAGATGTAGATGTAGATGTAGATGTGAAGGCCTTCAACACTTGCACTAAGTCGACCATTAACTGATATCACTATTACAGGACAACACAATCGCATGATGGCTCGATTGCAGCCTCCCTTCATGTGCCGTTACACCACCATTTTAGAGGACGACGATGACGTCAAAGCAAGCAGGCAGGCAGCGGGAGACGATCACTTGCCGGGGACGAAGTTGGTGGCGTAGGCCCAGGCGTTGTTGGCGACGGGGTCGGCGAGGTGGTCGTAGAGGTTCTCGATGGGGCCCTTGCCGGTGACGATGGCCTGCACGAAGAAGCCGAACATGGAGAACATGGCAAGGCGGCCGTTCTTGATCTCCTTCACCTTGAGCTCCGCGAAGGCGTCGGGGTCGTCGGCCAGGCCCAGGGGGTCGAAGGCGCCGCCGGGGTAGATGGCGTCGAGGCCCTCGCCCAGCGGGCCGCCGCCGACGCGGTAGCCCTCCACGAAGCCCATCAGCACCACCTGGCAGGCCCAGATGGCGAGGATGCTCTGCGCGTGGATCAGGTTGGGGTTGCCCAGGTAGTCGAGGCCGCCCTCCGAGAAGATCTGCGCCCCGGCCTTGAACCACACCGCCTCCCCGAACTTGACGCCGTTCTTCGCCAGGATCTCCGGGAAGACGCACCCCAGCGCCCCCAGCATCGCCCACCGCCCGTGGATCACCTCCAGCTCCCGGTTCTTCGCGAACGTCTCCGGGTCCGCCGACAGCCCCGCCGTGTCCCACCCGTAGTCGCCCGGGAACTCGCCCGTCAGGTACGACGGCGTCTGCTCCGAGAAGGGCCCCAGGTACTTGGGACGGTCCGGCCCGTACCTGTCAAAGATCGGCGGAACACCAATTCAATGGCGGAAGAGAGAGAGAGAGAGAGAGAGAGAGAGAGAGAGAGAGAGAGAGAGAGAGAGAGAGGGTGCACACCAGATGCTCTTGGGGGTGCTCGCCGCCGTCCGGCGCATGAAGAAGCGGCCTCTGGAGGCGCCGACCCTGCGGACGAGCTCGTTCTGCTGCTTCAGAGCGGTCTGGCCGGCGAAAGCCGATTGCTGGAGCGCGGAGGTAGCCATTGGAGTACCGATGAGGAAACCTGCCCGGACTGAAGTCGAGTGCTGATGCCGCGATGAGGAGGAAGAAGCGACTGCATCCATTAATAGGAGAGAGAGGAAGCGAACTAGTGGATGTCGAGAACGCCACGTCGGCAGGAACCCCATTGGCTCTCCTCCGACACCAAGATATAGTGAGAATCCGGGGGAGCTGATTTGTCTCGCCCAGCACCAATGCCGCACAGCCACGTCGGCGCTTCATATCCTTCGCGAGGTCAAACTCGCTAAGTCCCTGAAAAAGATCTGCAACCGCCATCTTCTCTCCACGCAAGGATAAAAGGATAAAAAATAATAGGTTCAGTGAAATATTTATCATATCAACATCTATATTTGTTCATCGCTCAACCCCGGGATTATTTCTCTGTTGCTGTGCACAGAGCGAAGAACACACTGCTGGTGATCTGGAGAGACGAAGCGATGATGATGAAACCGAGCCCAAGTAGAATCTTTATCTCTTTGCCATGATAAATTTGCCTTTTACTGCTAGTGTTGTTGCACTAAACATGTTCTTTAGTCAATGAACAACATTTTCTTAGATGTATACCTCATAAACACGTGTAATCCCGCATGTAGATGTTTGGGATGGAAGCAAAAATACAGTATCAAATAGCAAGGAAATAACTACATCAGACACTCCTTTCATTACCAGGAAGCAATGAAAGGGAAGGCGAAAACAAATACCCTAAAAACACAAACATAGAGAGAGAGAGAGAGAAGTAGACACCAAACACTGCAAACACATCAACAGAACCTAAGAAACAGAGACTCCTCAGCAGCTTCATCTCCCTCTCAAACGGAGCGCTTTCTGATGTCCACGATGCACTTGTACACATTGCTCGCATGTACGTGATTCTTATACGGGAGCACGAGGCGTTCGAGGAGATCGAGCAGACTCTGGTGGAGGGGACAACCTCGCTGCAGAAAAGATGGCGGTGAGAGACAGCTTTAACGGAGCGAGAGATGGGTTGTGAGGAGAAAGTGCTTCACCTTGAAGAACGCCAGCGCAGTCTTCAGCACATAGTTGGCGTAGTAATGCTGAAGCATGTCCTCGAGGTCTCCCTGGCTCAGACAAGCCAGCGCTCGGATTATGTGGTGCCGCCCCGACGACTCGAGGCATCTCTGCACAACGTAGCTGCCGTTCTTGTGAATCGACAGCTCCACCAAGCTTCCTGCGAGATCAACGCACATCTTCTCCGCCGCCCAGGCCACGTTCATTTTCAGGGCACATTGCACGACATAGTTTCTGCGGCAGAGAAGACCAGAAGAATTAAAGATCACTGAGAGTATCTATCGATCGATCTATCTATCTATTGTGCCTGACGTTCTTCTGTACCCATAAATGTGGCTAGAGAGTCCAAGTGCAGCATCTGTAGTCTTTTTCAGCAACAGGTTCCGGTGAGGATTCATCGAGTGATCCATGCAGCTCGCAAGGGCCGAGCAGCCGCATTTGTCAAATGCCAGCTCCATGAAAGAGTCCAGAGCAGCTTGAATAAAGACCTGTTGGCATGTAGATGTCATGGCCAATGCCGAGAACACGCAACAATCGCTACTTTTAGCTTGAACGCAGACCTACCTTATTGGCTTCATAATTCAGATGTTCCAAGCAGCAATCAAGCACCGATTTCCCATTCTTGCAGGTCATAAGTTGCGCAGCGAGATACTTGAGAGCCTTCCCTACTGGGAACTTGACGATCTTGACGAGTTCTTTCACGCACTCGCTCCTGAAACCACGAGGAGATCAGGCAACCAAATTCGTCAGCGTCCCGTCAACGCGTAATTCTTGAGATCCAAGATTGAGGAGGAGCATTACCCGTTGGAATCCTTGGCAACCTTGAGAAGCATGCGATGATCCTTCCCGACGTAATCCACCATTTGCCTCCGCTGCACATCATCGGCGGCGTGCAACAGTTTCAGTATGAAATCGCTTCCTCTGGAGTTCATCATCATTTCGTACACCGAGCACCGAAGAAATCCAGTAAGGGCTTTCCGGGTGATCTCAGGTTTTCCACCATCCAAGAATTCCTGGAAGCATCGACTACATGGTGGCTGTTCCAGAACTTGGTGAATCAGTATCGGACGTCCCCTGCACAAAAAGCAGGAGCATGTCGCCATGACTACCGAAAGGTCGATGGTTTCATGGAAGAGCAGCGACAGCAGGACAATTTCTTTAGCTTTCGGGCGGCTAATGGAGTAGCGAGGATAGAAGCGAGAAGATGGATATAGGTTGAAGAATAGATCGTAATGATTGGCTGCAGCAAGAAAGGAGTGAGAAGATAAAGTATCTCGTGAGTCGGTGGATGCAACGTCGGAAGTATAGTAGAAGAGGCTCGGGTGTGCATCTGAGGCAGCAGGTACCGAGCTCTCGTGGTCGTGGCTTCTGCGACTCGAGCTCGGCTCATCGAAATTTAAAGCTCGCATGAGATCACGACCGATCAACTGGTAGACATCGAAGCCGTCGTTCCATTCCTCGTCGTACAAGTCTCCTCTGCTCGACTCCCCGGCATGAACTTGATGGCAGTCGGATGATTCACCGTCGCCGAGTCTGTTTACAGAGTAGTGCGTATCACCAAGGGCTAACACGGAAGACTCTCGTTAATTCCACGGCGGCTACTTCACAAATAATTTAACAATTGAAGGGACGGAGGAGAGGTCGTACCTCGGCGGCGGTGGTCATCGTTTAAAGGATCTGCAGCTAGGCCATCGCTTATCATGCCACGAGCATTGTCGTCTTCCATGGGAGCACCGGCGGCGACGGAGTCTACGACGCGACGGGAATTGTCAGCTTCCATGGAGCACCAGAGGAGGAGTTGTGGGGTGCTATCTCCTGTGCCTGTCTCTATACATAGAGAGAGGAATACAATAAGATGAGTCGGAGTCAGAATCGGAGTTGGAGTTGGAGTCGGAGTTGGGAGTGGGAGTTGAAGTTTCTTGTAGGAATTTGTGGAGACAACCATGGAGGAGTGGACTAAAACGACAGGGGATATCCATTACCACGACGACTCTGACGCCGCCGCACCTGCGACGGTTGCATGATCGCAGTCCGACTTTGATATGGACTCCTGCTGCTGCGCCGCACACCTGCGACCGGCTGCGGCCAAATTAACGGCCTCTTTTACGTCAAGCGGCCCAATTATAGGGCATCAAATTGGGCCGAGCCTATCGTTAGCCCACTTCAATGGTTAAATGGCATGAGATGAAATAATGGCCCTCAAACGTGGATATAATTGCGCATATATCCTCGTCCGCTCTACATCGCCAGGTTCGAATTTGGCCGATACACCCCCCAAGTTGGGCATATTTGTGTATACGCCCACATGTAGATGTTATTTGATATGAAACCTACATTTCCGTGTTCTGAGCATCTGATTCACTGCCTTCATTGCTTCTACATTTTTACAGTGAATTGGAAGAACAGCTGCATCCAGATTTGGCAACAAGACAAAAACAAAGATGAAGGTGAATCATAGAACAACACTAAGCGTCTTCTGGATTGCCCCCAACATATAATGATGATAGCTTACTTCAACCCGTTCCTTCTCCTAATTCCTCTTCCTACGTTCTCCTGCATATGGCAGCAACTCCCACGTACTTGCAGAAAGACCGCCGCTCCCCTGCATGTGCTCATCCGCCTACAAGGCTCCAAAATCCCACAGGTGCAGACCACTCTCGTCGGCCCAAGCAGAGACGTACCGGTCAGTGGCAGCAGCGACGGCGGCCTCGCCTATCCGCTCCCTGAAGCTGTACAGGTACGCGCCGGTCGTCGCATCCCACACCCGAACTCCGCGACCGGAGCACACGATCGCGTAACACCAGTTCATGCACGCTTTGACACGCACCGTCCCCTGCTGCTGCTGTCCCTCCACCCTCCTCCCGGTGCCGAACCTGCATAGCTCCTGCAGCGCCGGCACCTCCCGCACCTTCGCCAGACCACGCGAGTCGACGGCCATCACCCGGCCCTCGCACGCGTCTACCGAGTCCACGACCGCGCCGTGCGGGAGTTCGAGCTGGTAGAGGACCGTGCCGCTGTCGTTGAGGTCCACCACCTCCATGCTCGAAGCGGTGCACCCAACCACGAGTCCTGGCTCCGCAATCCTCGTGCGGGCGAGCACCGGGCGGGCCAAGTCGGTGAGCATGTGCCAACCCAGGATTGCGTTGGCGTCCGTCAAGGTACCACCCACGTACACCAGCTGCTCGGTGCCGACGTCCCAGATGTGCCACGACCGCCCGGGCACGCCTGCGAACAAGCCCACCCACCACCGAGCGTCGCCGGTGAAGTCCACCAGCGTTCCGTCCTCCATAAGGTTCCCGACATGGGCACGCCGGGCGGAGCCCGAGACGTCGAGGCTGGCCACGTGGATGTCTCCGTCCTGGGAAGAGAAGGTCAGGCAGACGTCGGGCTCAGCGAGTACGATGATGCCGGAGATAGCCTGGGAGAAGCGGCCGAGGCGGTCGCGGTGAGGGTCGGCCCGGTAGGTGGCGAGCAGCTGTCCGGCAGGGAGATCGAACAGAAGGACGGAGCCATCTTGGAAGCCGGCAGCAAGGTGGTGGTCCGAGAGGGCGACACGGCGGCAGGAGAGTGCGTCGTCGGAGGCAGGCAGCAGCTGGGAGTAGGCACAGCGGCGGAACCGGAAGTTGGCGGCGGTGCGGTGGAGGCGAACGAACTCGTCGCGCCAGGACGGTAGCGAGGAACGCCGACGGGACCAAACGCGGCGGCAGAGATCCTGCCACAGGAGCTCCGAACGGGAAACTCTCCACGAGGAGCACACCTGCAAGTCGCCATCAACGGCACCACAACTCAAACATGGAACTGAGCAATGCCCTAAAAATATAGCGTAGACTTGAGCACTTCACAATGCTTTCCGTCAAATCCACAGCATGCATTGCATATGTCACGTAGAACACAACTTGCGTGTAGTACAAGAATGTTATCACAGAGAAATTGGACAAGAGAGATGCAGTGGTCGGATGCACATTATGACATTTGTTGCAAGCAAGTAGAAGCGAAAGCATGCGAACTCGCTCCATATTCAATGCGGAGTTTGGCATGGCTGGAAGGCCAGAAACTGATGCTGCATTAAAAGCTCAGTCTCCGCCGAACTGACGGTGCAGTAAAAGCTGGGGTCTCAGCGTATGGCTTGTGCAGTTTACTATTGCACTCGTGAATGACATTCCAAATAATAGCATGACTATTTGACCTCTCGCTCTACCTTTTTTTTACTTGCAAGAAAGAGAAAGAGAAGATCGCACAAGGCTTTAAATGGAGCCGAATAACTCATAAAACAACGTCCACCGCAAACTAAGGCGACCACAGGATAAGAGATTCCAGAGATGAGGATTCATGTGCAGACATCAAGCTTGAGAAAGCAAACTATGCATGCGAGATTACTACTTCAGAGTTCCTAGAAAGTCTGACGAACAAATTTGACCATGAATCCTTCCTTTCTAGTCTGCGAGATCGATCGACAGACTGTTCGACTTGTCACAAGTCGCGCGTACAATAAATACTTCATCAAATCATGA
The DNA here is from genome assembly GCA_023547065.1 of Musa troglodytarum. Lineage (NCBI taxonomy): Eukaryota > Viridiplantae > Streptophyta > Magnoliopsida > Zingiberales > Musaceae > Musa > Musa troglodytarum. Next base: position 56,996,746 of record CP097506.1, on the reverse strand, counting down.
TCCATCGAAAAAGACAACCAAACACTCGCCCACATCGCCCGGTGTGACGTTGAACAATTATCCTTGTTCTACATCTAAGCAAATTTCCAATTCAAATGGTTTGGAAGCCTAGAACATTGTTGTTTCTAGACGTTTAACAATCGTGTACATCATAAACACTCGATGTAAATTGATAATATGCACAGGATTTCAAACACAATCTGAACCAGAAAATACCTATCTGGGAAATCAAACGATCTGGCTTCATATCACAAACCAACAATGAATTCACAAACATACATTTCAAGAAAAGATACTAAGATAAGTCAGAAAAAAAAACACTCGATGTAAAATTATGCTCTAACAATTCATTGTTTGTGTTTTTTATTCTTTCGAGCGGTGAGCAGAGATGCCAAAATTAAACAATCACATAAAATATACACACACTTCCAAGGATGAAACCATTCATATGCATGTGTATACATACTAATGTAGATCCACTCCTTGAATTTTGCATTTTCTCACAAATTCTTATGTTAAACAAGAGTATTTTTGCCCTATTCTCATGATGGCAAGAGCACAAAGGCCCCTAGCATTTCTGCGCATGACATGTTCATCGAAGCACATCAAATATAGATTCGGTATGAGTTGTTGACCTGACCTGCATCTTCATGTACAATGAAGAGTAACTACTGCGTTGTCAAAAGTGTGAGCAGATAAAAAGGCAATTATTTGATTATGTTTCTTTGCATTGAAGAATATAGATATCTAGAACATACAAAGAAAGCAAAATGACCCTACCTCCACAGTTTTCAGAGTGTCAGCTAAAACCAATGTGAAAGTTGCAGGTGAACTACAACACATCAGCGTACGCTACTGGATCATCAAAAGACCCCTTATCATACGACAAAAAGATTGATACAAAGTTCAATCTTTGTATGCAATGTAACGCAATGTAACGCAGCAACTCGAGACTGATGCTCCCTACTCGCATTTTAGCAAACAGGCGGCGTGAGAAGGCAAACATCCATCTTGTTCCTCACACGCCCCTCGTCGGAGCACCAAGAACATAGCCTTCGGTCGGAGAAGAACTGGTTTTGCCGGATCCCTTGTGCATGTTCAGATTATGCTGACAACGTTTGGCCGACGTGATGAACTTGTGGTGTGCAGGCCGTATCACGTCGGAGACCATGATGTATAAGATCTTAGCACACCTCCCTAGATCTCTAGATGACATACAAGACACAGATTTCCGACGATAAAAGCTCGTCAGCTTGGCAATGAAGGACGAGCATTGAAGTGATTCTGAGCCTCACTTAACTAATCAACACACACCACCCCCACAGACCCTCTGCTTCCGCTCCATAAATGCTCACGAAACGGAGCTCATGGTTCGAAGGCCGAGAGCTGCAATTAAATATGATGGAGCAGCAGAGGCAGCGGCAGCAGCAGCAGCAGCAGCAGCAGCTTTAAGACCTTTCGTCAATCGTACCGTAGGAAAGAGAAGGCCGATGTCAGGCCAAAGACAAGGAAGAGAAGGCAACCAACATTAAATTTAAGAAGAATCCACCAGCCTCATGCATCTGTTCCTGTTATGATAGGACCCCGTGAATCCCTCTGGGACGACGCACGACTGCATGTCAGGCCTCACAGATCAGGGCACATCTCCCTGAGTTGTGTGTGTGTGTGTGGGTGATTTGGGTGGATATATATATATATAACACAATGCTGTAGCTAATAAAACTAGGATCACAAAACGCACAGCAATCGGCCCGAGGATATTATCCGGAGGGATCTCTGGTGCTCGCATGGATGTGATGAAAGGCTGATTACTTTGTAGATCAAATATTGTGATTCTTCCTAAATATCAGAAGAAATATTATCCCATGTTCTCCAAGGCAGAAATAGTTGAGGCTTTATATTATTATTATTATTTGATGAGGAATAAGTGACAAAGATAGAATTTTATCTCACAATTAAGCCAGTTGATTTGTTTCTCTTTTTTCTTGACAATGGAAATTTATATGAAAAGATTTCGAACATTGAATCTTGAATAATTCTTTGCAAAAGCAAAACGACAACTGCAATTAATCCGTTGATTCGATCAACGGCTTGTGCATGTCGCTGTGGTGCTAATTTAGATCACGCAGACTACTTGACGGAAGAAGGACGAGCATGAGAGCAACGCTGGAATGCAAACAAAGCAATGGCAAAGGATCTCGAAGCCATGACATCAAACGAGACTTGGTCGGGTGGCGTCCTCAGTGACCCAGCACCACCAGTTCCTGCGCAAAGCCTTGGAACTCTTCCATGTCGTCGGGGGCCCCCCGTTTTAGCCTTCTCGACCCCGGGCGGCAAGTTGGTCGGTGCCTCCTCCTGGTTCTCCGGCTGCGGGCGGTGGTCGGATGGCGGTTGTTCGATGGTTAGGAGGAGGAAGGAGTTTAAAAGGAGGAAAGAGAGAGAGGTTTGTGTTGATCGAGCCACGCATGAAGTCACGGAGGAGATCGCTTTGTGCGCCAAAAATAAATACATCATTATACACAACACTCCCATCAATATGATAATTATAATGCAACTAAATACCTTAACAAGAATTATTATACAATTGCATCCTTTATTTCTGTGCTTCGGATATTAATTACTAAATTTTTTATTAATATTTATAATTAATGATATATTTAAATTTTAACATATAAAATTTGGAGGTAATTTAAATTGCATGATCCAAACATTTTAAATAGAATATTTCTTAGATTTTTATTTATTCTATTTAAAATGTTTGGATCATGCAATTTAAATTACTTCCAAATTTTATATGTTAAAATTTAAATATATCATTAATTATAAATATTAATAAAAAAATTTAGTAATTAATATCCGAAGCACAGAAATAAAGGATGCAATTGTATAATAATTCTTGTTAAGGTATTTAGTTGCATTATAATTATCATATTGATGGGAGTGTTGTGTATAATGATGTATTTATTTCCTAATAATTCTGTTTTGGGTTCGCACGTTTTGGTTGGCGCGGTCAAAGCGGATCTCCTCCGTGACTTTGCGTGGCTCGTATCAACACAAACCTCTCTCTCTCTCTTCCCCTCCTTTTAAACTCCTTCCCTCCCTCCTAACCATCGAACAACCGCCATGGCTTCTCTCCGTGCATGGATAATTCTCGGCGCTCTCACCTGCATGCTTCTGACGAGGCCGGCGACGCCCAGGCGACTGCATCGCGACCACCGTCGGGGGCCCGCAGTCGCCGGAGAACCAGGAGGAGGCACCGACCAACTTGCCGCCCGGGGTCGAGAAGGCTAAAACGGGGGGCCCCCGACGACATGGAAGAGTTCCAAGGCTTTGCGCAGGAACTGGTGGTGCTGGGTCACTGAGGACGCCACCCGACCAGGTCTCGTTTGATGTCATGGCTTCGAGATCCTTTGCCATTGCTTTGTTTGCATTCCAGCGTTGCTCTCATGCTCGTCCTTCTTCCGTCAAGTAGTCTGCGTGATCTAAATTAGCACCACAACGACATGCACAAGCCGTTGATCGAATCAACGGATTAATTGCAGTTGTCGTTTTGCTTTTGCAAAGAATTATTCAAGATTCAATGTTCGAAATCTTTTCATATAAATTTCCATTGTCAAGAAAAAAGAGAAACAAATCAACTGGTTTAATTGTGAGATAAAATTCTATCTTCGTCACTTATTCCTCATCAAATAATAATAATAATATAAAGCCCCAACTATTTCTGTCTTGGAGAACATGGAACAATATTTCTTCTGATATTTAGGAAGAATCATAATATTTGATCTACAAAGTAATCAGCCTTTCATCACATCCATGCGAGCACCAGAGATCCCTCCGGATAATCAGCCTTTAAACCATACCAAGGCATGACGTACTGCCGCCGGACTTACTGTTCCCGCAATCCCTACCGCCACCTTCACACCGTACGCCTTCGTACGCTAGAGAATCCCATTCATGGTGGCTGATATCATCGTTCAGAAATGGAGTCATGTGGAGGTCCTCCTGCCGAAGGCGATGATGCTCCAACACACAGCAGGGCGTTGGGGTTTGTACACATGCGTGCCTAACAAAGCCTGAGACCACACCGGGAGCCGCCTCCTCCTCCTCCACCACCACCACCACCACCACCACCACCACCGCACCCAAAAATGGAGGTACCGCCCGTGAATAGTACCACGGCATGTAAGGCAAGACCCACCAAAAAGTTGGGCTTCGGGGGTGCAGTCACCAAGGGCGGCAGGGACAGCAGGGGGCATGGTGAGAACCGTGCGAGATTGCTGAGATTTGATCGACCCTTTTCTCTCTCCATACGCTCCTTTCGATTCCGTCTGTGAAGAGTACTTTCGGTCTGATTTGGCCTGGGCTGGATCCTCACATCCCATCAACAAAAAGGAAGAGGTGGTAAACGCCAAAGCCACTGGGCGTTGGACTTTGCAGTGCGACCATGTGCGTTCAGAGGTGGTGGGACTTTGAACAGGCTTTTGCAGTACGGAACTCCGGCACTGTCACCTCGCGAACGTTTGACCTCCGTGTAAAACTATATATGACCCAACACGGTTTAACCAAGCAAAGCAGGGGAGACGAAAAGGGAGGGAGAAATCACGTACATTTTCCTCTTATGCAGATTCCGATGGCAAGCCGAGCTTACAGAACCCGCACTCGAGCACGCATGAAGAGAGGAGCGTGTACAAACAATGGTTCTAAGAATGAGGCGTGCATGTGCTTGAGAAAGAGCTGTCAGCAGCAGAAAGCAGCGGGTGGATAGATTTTTGGATGAGGGGCGACGAAGACGATGTCGCTATCCCCGACTGCAGAGGATAAAATGGGAATTCCAGCACCCCCCGCCCCCCCGGGGGCTGCTGCAGCCTATGGCCTCTCGGTCTCAGGGAGGAGGAGGAGGAGGCGGAGAGAGAGAGAGAGGGGCATGGAGGAGTTGAACCATGTCGTTGGAAGCAGCGAAGGTTTCGTCCGCCCATGCAACAAAAGGCACAGGCTGTGCTGCTTCTTTCCCCCGCACTTTCATTTCCGAGGAACGCCATTAAAGAAAGCACGCCCCCTTCTCCGCCAACTCTCACTCTCGCCCGACGATTCCAGCCATACACAAACAACACGACATCCCCGGCTACGGCTGAAACTTAACCCAAAGGACTGGCATTGAGAGCCCTCCATTCAAAAGCCGGTCAACGCAACCACCCCTTCTCCTCCTACTTGCCGTCCAATAAAAAAACCATCAGACGCGCGAAGCAGAAGAACGAGGGGGAGACGGGGGAGGCAAACTCCACAGAATTGGCAGGAGTAGGAAAAGAGGGTGTGTGTTCGTATGCTTCCCCTCTCCCCAATAAAAAAGGACCAAAACGGAACTGAAAGGGACGCGCGTCTGCTGACGGCGCCTGTGCCTCCTCTCTGCCTTATTCTATCCCATCACACCCCATCCCATCCGCTGTACGCCAACCCCGAGCTCCCTTTCCTTCGATCCTTTCCGCGGGGGGACCGGCTGAACGTAAGCTGATAAAGCAGCGACAGGGATGGGTCGAGGGGAGTTAAAACGGGCACAGCGCACAGGGAGGGGTCAAAGGAACAGAGGATCACACGCCATCACCCACCACTGGTTCTGTGCTCAGACCTCCCGTCAGGGAGCGGTGCACAAAGGTTCTAAGAGAGAGAGAGAGAAATAATGGATTTGACAGAGGAGGAGGAGGAGGAGTCCCAGCTGCTGCTGCAGCAGTAGAATCGCGTAACGCCGTAGAAGATGTCGACAATTGCAAACCCGATCAGTCCAGCAAAAAGCCAGCCATTCGATTGGCTCCGAATGCGGGGGGAGAGAGAGAGAGAGAGAGAGAGAGACGCGATAGAGAAGTGAAGTCGAAACCCAGGTAACTACGCAGAGCTAGCCGTCGTCAGAGACACAAATAGTTGAAGGAATGCTTATTCTACTTCGGTAGCACAAGGGTGGTACTGCACACAATAAATATAACCCAAACGAGACCAAAGGAACGAAGAAATAGCCCAAACAAAAGAGTGATCCGAAGAACACCTATACGTGGAACCACTCCACGGAACCTCTCCTCCTACAAGAGCAAGTCTACTGCCCATTGCTATTCTAGCGATATTGTTACGCACTGTAGACAACTCATCCGGGTTTCGTGGTTCCAACACAGTTATTATCATGCTCTATCCATGGTTTTCGTTGTTCCAAACTCAATGTTCATCAGATGTTGACAACTAATATGGAACTGCCGTGAAGCCAGAAAATAATATGATAGAGAAACTAATGCGTCTGCTGGGATAACACAGCGGAGATGTAAAGGAGGAGGAAAGACCTGGAACACGGCGACGACGGCAGGCGCGGCGGCCAGGCGCCCGGCGGAGCGACTGGCGTCGACGGCGACCTGGGCGGCGACGGCCTCCACGAAGTGTTCCGGCCAGACCTCGTCGGCGGACCTCTGCCGCGACGAGGAAGGATCCCCCGAACGGCGGCGCCCGACGCCAGCGGCCGCGCGTGCTCCGGGGGCGGCGGCTTCCTCTCCCCTCTCCCCCTCGCCCCCGCCTCCGCGTCGTTCCGGCGGCGAGCTCGACATGGATGCCAGAGCAACAGGGCGCTAGAGAATTGGAAGAGGGAAGCAAATGAGACCCCGAGAAGGCGGTGGAGATGGGGGGTTTAGTGCCGGGTTTTATAGGCGTGGTGGCGCTGTTTTTTCCGGGTATTATATTATTTAGTGCTCATAATCGTGCTTTATATATATATATATAGAGAGAGAGAGAGAGAGAGAGAGAGAGAGAGAGAGAGAGAGAGAGAGATTTCCTTGTTGGGCTTCGGTGAACTTAGTGAGACCTGTTCGAATGTGGGCCGGATTGTGGCGTCCGTGGCCCACCAACAGGAGCTGTGAATGGGTTGCGGGAAGCATTACTTGGCGCACTATGAGACCATGTATGCGGTCAAAATTCATGTTCCATGGCATCTGCGCCATATACATACATACGCGCCATGGCATATCTCCTTCGTTGACGTTGAACAAGGCGTTTACAGGAAGATGAACTGATGTCCTTTCCACACAAACAAGAATGACTCCTTTCCATATAGTTTATTCAGTGCTCCTAAACACACACGCACACACGGCTTGCAATCTTTGCTCTGTCCTTTACATCGTCAACCTTAAAGGACCATGTCGTTCGAACTACGGTAGAAAGGGTTCGTCGGCGGTAAGACGGTGGTGCCTACAACACCGGACATCCTTTTACTGATATCCCAGGTTCAGTGGGGCATGATGCCAACGGACAGTGATCGAGCTCTGTGCCCCACCATCGCAGATTGTGTTTCGCATTCTGGAGAGCGAAGAACAGCAGCACACCCATGAATGCTGTCCCTGCATCCAGTGCGGCGGATAGAACGTAGTTGTACTTCTGCCACCATCCCTTTCTGTACCTGAAAACAAAGTAATTGAAGATGGTTCCGGTGATGAGCCAGCTCGCTATGTTGGTTGGGGTTGCAGGAGGCATTCCGGCGAAGCCGTAGGAGATGACCGGTATGTTGATCAAAGGAATCCACTTCTTCTCCGGAAAGATTTTGCTCAGCGCCCACACAGGAACGGGCAACGCTGCTCCGACGAGGAACAGCCACACCAGGTTCCGGTACAGTCCTCCATGCGCGAAGAGGCGGCCGGGTCCTACGAGGCCCCAAATGACAGAAGCGTCGAAGGTAACTCGGTACTTGGGGCAAGTCCATGGGCTATCGGGGTGCAGTGCATCCACGTCACAGATGTTCTCAATGCTTCCCAACATCCACCACGCCACCGCAAGGTTGACGACGCCGGAGACCACAGTTCCAACGAGCTGAAAGAAGATGGATGTTGAAAGTTTAGGCATCGGCCAAGTAGAAAGGGATGCGAGTCTTCAGACGAACGAATGATTGCGTCACCTGAGCGGTGTACATGCACCTGGGTGGGATCTTCATGTAGTGACCAAGTTTGAGGTCAGCGAGGAAGGAGAGTGCATGGATGGTGCTGATTCTGCCATATATCTTGAACAGCAGATTGGCAATGGGCTTCCCTGGAAGTACGTAACCGATGATGAATTGGGCTATAATATCGAATCCAGGTTGCTGCAAGGCGTCAACGGCGACAAGATCAGTCATTAACCTTCCGTTCGATTCCACCTTCTTCTTTGCATCGTTCTATCCTTGGGAGAAGATGAGGGAATTCATAATAAAGCTTGCTTACCTGGTTTGTGGTTGCCTGAATGACCCCAATGGGAAGAGTGACGAGCCAAGCTAACCCGAATGCAAATAGCAGCCCCCACCACGGCAGCTGCACCTCCTCTTTCCAAACAAACGACATCATCAGTGACAAGATGGCACTTCCTGCTAGTAGAACGAGGAACCACCACTGAGGAACTTGTTTGTACTTCTTCATTAGCTTAGCATGGATGTCCACCTTCGCAGAGTTCATTGCCGACTTGCTCTGCCTCCAAATGTCGCTGCAAGGCAGAAGAAGCACTTGCATTACCTAGAGAAATCACAACTTCCTTGCAAGAAATCTTAATTCAGGGTTCGCTGAAGCACAAGAATGGAGCTGGATAAGAATCTGACACCTGACAGAGATTTCTTTGAGACCGTGAATGCAGTGTGTAACATCCTATGAGAAACAATTAGCCAGTATAAAGAGAAAAGAACTTGAATAGCATCTGCTCTACCTGCCATGGAACAGGAGAACATGGACGATGGTGGCCGTAAATCTTGCAAAACCTGATCCGATGGAGAGCGCAAAAAGTGGACTCAGGTAGAGCTTTCCATAGCTCTCGTACGCAGCCACATTGAGATCAAAGTCGGGCGTCAATATTTTGGTAGTATCGTACTTCTGCCCACTGGTAGTGAAGAGCTGATTCGAGAAGATGGGAAACTTGCGGGCATCAAAGGTGTTGAATTTCCAGTAACACAGTGGTACTATGATGTAGATGAACATGATGAAACCAACTGCCGTGTTCAGAATGGAGAACCATGGAGCGACCAGAGGGCTGCCATGATATGCAGAGATCCCCGCCCAGTCCAGCGTGAAGGCACCGACACCAAGGCCGTGGTAAGCTGACCCAATCTGCTGCGCAGTTATGCTGCGAGGCCATGTCCAGCAGATCCACGAGAAGAACGTCAGTATGGGTAAGAGATAGCCGGGCAGTGTGTAGTATGCAAAGCTCGCAACGAAGAACAGCAGGAAGAACTGCATCCTGGTGAGCCCTTTCGACCTCGAATCCCTCTCGTGCAGTGCTCTGCATCACATATTTGACAGGAGGTAAAGTTGAGAAGCATCTAAAGTATTTGTTTACAGCTGTTTGGACTTTTCAGATTCTAGGTTGCAGCAAAGCAGTTTGGTACGCTAATTCACAGTGATCAATGTATCAGTGGAGCACAGATTCAAGTTCATGTGTCAAAGAGAATGATGCAAACAGAATGTATAGTTTCTCTCAGTTGCTATCATTCAGTGTGTAGAAAGTCTAAAGATGTTGTCTCTGTCAACATCCCCACAAAATAAAGCTTCTCAACTTTTTCAAGTCAAAGTGATTCAGTCTCCTTCTGCATCAAGAGTTCACACTCCACACCAAGTTATAGAATAGACTGCAATAGCCAAAGAAAAAAAAAATGTACTTTTCTGCCATCATATTCTTCATGATTTCTTTAAGCTTCTTGGAAAATCATACAAGCATAAATTTGTTAAGCAAGCCATGATATAAGCCCATGAAGTGATGTAATGATCAAAGCCTTCCTCAGACTATGGATGTTTGCACATAAAACCTTACGATGGGTCGATTAAAGGAGACAGTAAAGCAGACCTGAAGAGTGAAACCTGGGCGAGGTTAGAAGGCCACCACATTTCAGCAGGATCTACAAGGTATCTCCTCAGCATCCCTGCCCATCCATAACCAAGTATCTGCGAGTAAAGTAATGCATTCCTTCCATGAAAATATAGATTTGGGACAAAGAAAAAGAAGAAGAAAAAAAGGAGTGATCAGGAGAAGAACAAGGTTTCTTTCATAAGTCAAATGATCAAGTGTTGATTACTTCCAAACAACACCACCAAGACACCACCGAGCAAGCTTACATTGTTTTGATGTTTTAGATTTAGTAGATAGATTACCAGAGCCTAATGTTGCAGCTATGTCTTTGCCCTCGGAAACATGTAAGTCGAAAGAATAAGAAAAAATCTTTACTAGGAAAAGAGTGTCTTTATGTACAAACATAAAAATTTCTTCTTTTCTTGATGTTTCCTAAGAATTAAATACAGAAATATGAGGTCGATTTTGTTGAAGGAGAAGTGCTTCCTATTGCCCCTAATCGAGGAAAAATCTTCCATTCGACTCTGTACCACACCATTCAATTGACGGAAGAGATGGTAGATGAGCGTCGGGCTAAAGAGAGAAAAAGGTGGACTTCTGTTTCCGTTACCTGAGTGGTGAGCACAATGATGAGCGCGCAGAGGAAGCTCAAGCTCTGCTTGTAGTACGCCTTCATGACGGTGATGGCGCCGATGGAGTAGGCATCTCCGCCGCCGATGGACACCCCGCAGTTGGCGAAGATGGTGATGATAACATGCTCTTTGATGTTGAAGGGGCCCGGGTTGAGGTTGAACCCCCAGTTCCGGAACACCCTGACCTCCCGGTTGGGCAGCACCGACGCCATGAAGCGACCGACAGGGAGCACCGTGATCTGCGCCAGGATGGCGGAGATGGTGAGCGGCTGCGTGCGGTAGGTGAAGAAGGTGTTGAGGAAGATGAGGATGGTGCAGGAGGCGATGCCCAGGAACCAGGCCCGGAATGTCATCACCGGGAGCGAAGGGTCGTCGGTCTCCGGCACCACCAGCGCCACCTCCTCCACCGGGCGGTAGTCCTTCTCCACCCCCTCCTCCTCCGCCGCCCCTGCCACCTCCGGCGCCGACTCTCGAGGTACGGAGCTCTTATTGGACGCCATTGCTCTCGAGCTTCAATCTTTGCACCGATCTCGGAGCGTAGCGACCGACATATATAGAGAGAGAGTGACAGAGCGAGTGAGAAGAGCAGCAGCGACGACAATTTGACAGAGGCTTTATTAGTGTATATTTCTTATCATAATATGTAGATATGCCGTATACCAAATCAATTGAGTGGTCAATCAAATTATTGGGTTGACTGAAGGAGACTTACCAACAAACATGACTCGAACTTATGGCTCAAAGTGACATGAATCGCTAAACATGGATGACATAGCAGGAACCTTGTCGCTCTTATATGGGGTTGATGATTGATGACATGGCTAAGATAATAACATCATGCTCACGTAGCATAAGCTGTCGACGTGGCAAGAAATCAACACCAGCGGCTGCGCATGGCTTTCTTCGTCCGAGAAAGCAGAAAGTGAAAGCTGTCCTATCCGTTTACTTGCATGTCAATGGAAGCGGCAGCTTCTTCGAGGTTGGATGGCAAGATCGGAAGCATCGCTGGCGCCGCCCGCAGAATAATACTTAATAATACTTGAGTCGAAGTTGGAAGGACTCGGGGGAGGCAGAAAAAGAAGACGGGTAGAACAGGAACAAGCATTTGCTGGACACACACGAGGTACAGCTCAAAAGCTTTCTTCTTTCTCATGACTCTCTCACAACCATAGCATGTAGAACTCACAGATGAGGTTGCAGCGTCCTCTTAGGATTAGATTCTGTGTGATCAGCCAATAAGCATGCAAACAGAGGGGTCAAAGGTCTCCATCTAATCAGTCAAGAAACGTAGTTTTGTTTTCTTCTTTATGAGCAGGTATCTGTGAACCTCATGTGCATATATTGTTTTCTGTGTAATGATCTGTTTAGGGAAAGCACTAGCCTTGTCCTTTACTGGGTATGGATGATGAAGGTTTCAGGAGATCGAGAGGGCTGCTCTCCGTTTCTTGTGCCATCGGTAGGGAAGACCACGAGGTGGAAAAGTCTGCTGTAAGGTCTTGATCAGGCCGTGGACCATGGCTTTTGGAGATGCCTTCGAATGAGATGGCGTGGCTTTGTTCCACGTCAATCACAGCTTGGATCAGGGAGCATGGTTGTCTTTATTTATTTTATATATGAGTTTAAAACAAAATAAAAGTGTTTCTGCTTCTAAAACTTCCATATCCGATCTTACAGAGCAGACCCATGCATGAAAAGAAGTCTACATCTAAGATGGCGTCACTCTGCACTGGTGCTTAAGATAGGCTTATGTGCCAGGAATCAGCTCCCCTGGTAAAGACCTGACATAGCTGGTGGCCATACCTACAACATGATTTTGATGTGCACCATTAATTGATCTTGGAAGATAGCAATTCAGATGGCTGTTTCATAAAAATATACGAAGATGCAAACTTCTCGATTCCATAAATAAATACAAAGGGAGGCTCGTTTCAGTGAAGGTGGATTGGTGACAACTACTAAGATGCAAGCTTTCACTTTGGTGATGGCGGTATACATCGTCTTCTTCCCAGTGGTTTGTACACGGTAATTGCCATGTTTTCATGGCGCAATAATGCAGATTAATTACTGCAGACAAACCCCTTTGTTCATCGAAACAGTAGACAGTACACGTTCTGTGTAAGCTAAACAACGATCATAGACAGCCATCTCTCTCTCTCTCTCTCTCTCTCTCTCTCTCTCTCTCTCTCTCAGTCACTTCATGGGCATCTTGATCCAGCCATTAGCAAATGCAATGGCGAGGATGACGAAAGGCGTCGACATACCGAAGATGATGATGTAAGGCAAAGGTGTCTTCATGGGGTTTTCCCCTTCCCTCTCACCTGCCGTCTGCCAATATCTGCATCACCATCGTACGTATCCATTAGCCTGCAGAAGATGACACAGAAACAAGAGGAGGAGACGAAGCATACGTACTGGTCTGGTTCTTCTTCCCTGGTGATGAACTTCTTCTTGGCAGGCTTCGCCTCTCCATCCGCTCCACCTGCACCACTGACAACCAGCCGTTAGTTCTTCGGGAGCTTCTTGTTTCTCTTGCTTCGCCACTCGGATAGCAGTAATACATGCACCTAGCTTTGCGTAGATCCTGCCTGGTTTGAGGATTCTTGCAGCGGAAAGAGGAGAGGAAAAGCGCGGGAATGAGCCGCGCACAAAGCCATTGCCGACGGTGGGGATGAAGAGAGCCGGGGTGGCCATTTCTCGGTTTGGAAGATCCCGGTGGCGGCCCGTGACATATCTCCTCCTACGCTATCTCCGATGTGTGGATAAGGCTGTGGTTACGATGATTGGCTCGACTCGATCCTGTCTTGGACTCGTCTGAGCCACTCGAATTCTGGTCTTGACCTGGATAGGGATCCCGGATTGCAATCTAATTAAGTTGGAATGTCGATGTAATTGATTTGCTAAAAGTGTGTTGTATATATTGTAAGAACCACCCTCGATTAGCAGATTTCCATAAATATATTATTAGCATGGAAGCATAAATGAGCATTTTGGCTCGCCAGTTTAATTTGGATCGTGCTCGGGTTCGGTTGGGTTGTGTTGGAGTGGCTCGTGGTTCGGCCCAATTACTTGGGTTCGGGTCGAACTTTAATTTCAGTTTTACAAATAGACCCCTCGTACTTTTGGAGTTTACGAAAAGCCCCCCCTGAGTTGCCGCCCATCAAATTCGAATCCTCTTTGAAACCCAATCGTTCCACTCCCCTCTGCTCCCTCCCGGGCAGTCGATCTCATCCTAGAATACTCCTTTTCGCGGACGATTCATCTCCTTTTGCTCGATCCTTGGCCGTTCTTCATGCGTTCTTGCCGCTCGAATTCACGGTGTAACCTTCTTTTTGGCGTTCTACTTTCTCTGGAATCTTGAGGGGTCCGTGGGTTCTTAAAATCCTTGATTTCTGAACAGGAATAAGTCGAGAGCATATCGATGCTTCCCTTCTATTTATACGAATCGAAATCTCCGGAAGTAGAAGTATCCTTTTGAGCCATACAAGGTAATCTGTTCTGTATCAGTTTCCTCTGTAGTATATTCTTTTGGAACGAAACCTAGAGAAATTTTAGATTTATCTTCGTTCCCGAGTCTTCATGATATATGTTACATTTCGTTTGATGCCCGCCAAATTGAATATACGGGTGAAAGATCCGACTTTTTGAATTCAGAACTATTTTATTGAATCATGTTAGTTTGATTAGGGTTTGTCCTTTGTACCAGAATTTCCTCTTTTTGTTTTTTTTGGGCATTTTACTAGTCTCATTTACTTGGCCCTCAGTCATATATTTTGTTGGTATTTGCATGATTTTTTTGCTAGTCTGGAGATTATCCATGAATTAAGTTTTTCTTCTCTTGTTTAGGTAAAAGTTGATACATTTTCAATTCAGTTTGGCCACAAGATCAGTGCTTTAGACACCCACAAAAGAAACCTTGCAAGTAACATGTGGACATAATTACATGAAGCAGTTCTATATACACTCAAGTATGGGATTGACAGTTTGGATCCTTTTATAGTTGTTAAAATGATTACATTTCTTGTAATTATTTCCTGATTGCTAGCTAAATTTATGAATTCCGGAAATTATACTATATGCATTAAGATATGTAGACAGTTTTGTAAAGCACTCTGACCCTATGGTTTGAAAATTTCAAAGGCTTTCATTCTTATCCATTCATCGAAAGTTGAAATGTGGTGCTGCAAACATGTAGTGGAACTTATTCTCCACTCAGCTGCATCCTTGTTGGTAATGACACCTTTGGAATGTAAAAAAGCAGATCAGAATGGAGAAGAGAAACGGAGATTAGATTCTCAACTGGAAAGTGACCTTCTGAGTGCCACCTACAACTTCTTCTTTGCCACCCACAAAGACAATTGCAAAAGCATGATTATTTCTTGTTGTTTAGTGAGTCATTCGGGACAGACCTTTCTTCCTTTTCTCTGTGTGTGTTTTGCGCTTATTGGTCTTATCAAGCCAAGAAGCTAGTCAAGATGTAGTTCTGTGCAACACACAAAGCCAGTGAAAAGCAGACTGCCAAGTTTAAGATTATGTGCCATGGGTGATCCTTATGATTACTTTAAGAAAAGCCATCATGTTCTTTTATTATTTGTCTGTGATCATGTGGCTTTTGGTCAAGGTTTCTGAAGTGTCACAAGAATCTTTGAAGTGGAGATCCACAAGTATGGGCTTGAGAAGTCATGTGGTCTTGAGGGACAATAATTTGAGAAAAATTTTAGAAAGTCAAGCATGCTTGTGTTCTGTCTGTTCAAAGTCAGAAGAATTGATTTCTGAACCTCCCAGTTTATAGTAGGAAAAAGGGCATCGTATAAGAAATTAGGTTAAAATTATCTTAGATGGCTGGCTGTCAACTATCAAGATATCATGGGAAACCAGATTTCAGAACAGGCCAATAGAAGGAGAAGATGCAGAAATGATTCACTTAGAAAGACATCATAGAAGTTTGTTCATCGAAAGTTATGAATCTGAAAGCAGTAAAACTTTGAGTAGGGAGTACGTCAAAATCAAATCTTAAATTGGCAGTGCAGGCAATAATGATATTTAGACCAAATATGACTCTAGATGTTGATGGGTCATCACTCATAACTACATTGTTGTTTCAAACCTAGAAAAGGATTTCTATTGAGCTGTGTAGAATTTTCTTGGTGGCCTTTTCTAATATCACAAGGCCATTGAAACCACACTGACCGCGATACTCCATCTATGGTATGAAGGTGGCTGTGAGCTTCCTCAGAAAGCAATCTTATTTGATGTAATCAGTGTTAATAGACTGAATGTGATGCTCATCTGTCTTGACCAAGCAACTCTCCTTTTTCAAATATGAGGTGCTGATTCAAGCAAATATTTGTGTGTGTGTTTTTTCCCATGTTCTAAACATATATCTTTTATACAAAGTTCTCTCTCTGGTTCCAACCGGAATTTTACATTTTGACTGGGAATATTTAGAACAGCCCATCAGTCATTAAATACAAGCAACCAAAGTGAGAGTAAAGGTGCATGACTCTGCGCTTAAACGTACCCATGAAGGCAGCAGCAGATAAGTCGGTGAGTGTGACACATGTTCTTGTCTGGGCTGGGTGGTTCATGACCTCAGTGCACTTTGGCTTATCATCTACGTCTATAAAGAGGAGCCTCTTCCCATCCTCCTCCTCTGCTCTTGCTTGGGATCTCAGCACTCGCAAGAAATGGCAGAGAAGGTGCTCAATTCCCTCCTCCCTCTCTTTTAATGCTCTTCTGATC
The DNA here is from genome assembly GCA_023547065.1 of Musa troglodytarum. Classification (NCBI taxonomy): domain Eukaryota; kingdom Viridiplantae; phylum Streptophyta; class Magnoliopsida; order Zingiberales; family Musaceae; genus Musa; species Musa troglodytarum. The sequence goes on along the minus strand of CP097506.1, from coordinate 56,980,553 downwards.
ACCTGTATGTCTACGGTCTGCTAAGATGCATTGGTTCTTTCATTCTTTTTATCTGTTGTTTGCTTTTTTGTGGTGAATGTGATGTTAATTCTTTCAGTACTCGGGAGTTTTCGGGTCTGGTTCTACTACTCCTTGCTGCATTTATGTTTTTCGCTACTTGGAGTTTGATTGATATGATGTTTTTTTTTTTTTTTTTCCAATCCAGTTCGGCTTCTTATAGACTTCTCATGTTGTTCTTGGTCATTCACAATTTGACTTCCACTCATACAAATCATGCACCAAAATTATACATTGAAATGAAGAAAGATGATATTTATTCCCTAAATATTTGTTCTTTTTGTTCAACTTGATATGCTGTATCTCATCTAGCAGTAATTTTTGCTGGTGTAATTATCGCAGATTGCCACAGTGATCATAAAGGTAGATCTTGACTGCTGCCTTTGCTCCAAGAAGATTAAGAAAGCCCTCGGCAAGCTCCAAAGTAAGCATGCAATTGGGGTCTCTCCTCCCTACGCTACTGTTCTATTGCTACAACATCTCTCTCATAGAATGTCTTTTGTGGAATTCCTCATGTTAGAGCAATACAAGATCCAGTCCATCGCCTACGATGAGAAGGACGCCGCTGTGACGGTCTCCGGCCCCTTCAATCCCGACTGCTTCATCAAGAAGCTCTGCTGCCTCGCCTCCAAGGTGATCAAAGACATCCAGATCAAGCCGGACGACCCGCCACCCGAACCGGAACCGGCCCCTCCCCCACCCGAACCGGCCCCTCCTGCACCCGAACCTCCGCCGCCGCCCGCGCCTGAACCACCGCCGCCTCCTGCTCCTGCTCCTGAACCGCCGCCGCCACCGAAGCCCGACCCGACCCCGCCCCCCGATGTGGTGGCGAAGGCGCCTATGTGGGCTTTCCCGACCCCGGTGTGGCCGGTCTGCTGCTACCAGCCGTGCCCTTGCTACGAGCCGCGCTACGGGTGCTGCCGCTGCTGCTCCTGCGGCCGGACGACAGACGATCGGCCTCCACCAGCCATGTACTACGGCGGCCCTCCGTGTTACGAGGTACAGGGCTACAAGATCGTCTGCGAGGAGGAGCCTCCCTACGGCTGCTCCATCATGTAATTTCCTACGCATCATTTACGTTGCCATCCCGTATGGATACATAAATAGATCAGAGAGATAGATAATGATAATAACACATTTACACACTTGATTTATAGTATTGTAAGGAAAACATAGCTAATGGTGATCGGGTGAAGCGTTGGTTCCATCGAGATGGAACGCCGTGCGTATCCGTGTTTGTCTTCTACTCCTCATCATGAATGAGCCACCGGGGGGATGCGATTCCCGGGTCCCTGCCGCGATGGAGACGGCGAAGCCTCGCCCACGACATGCTACCGGATGGGGATGCGCCACCTACCGTTCATGGCGACGGCGAATAATGAAGCTCGTCTGCATGCGCCGCCGCGCACTCCGCTCCCAGATCGCCCCATTGCCATTGTGGTCCGAGCGGACAAAGCTGGGTGTTCTCCCCCACGCCAAAGCGGTGCCATTTGCAGCTCCACGACGACGGATGGGTCGCTCCTCCGCCCCCCCCCCCCCCCCCCCCCCCCCCCAAGTTGCAGGCATCATATCCGCGTCTCTCTCTCGTAAAGGAAACGCTGATGATAACGTGGACGTTTCCTTCCGGTTTCTGCCCAACACTTTTAAGATCAAGAAGCGTACATTTGCATTTATAAATGGAGAATGCATGCACCACAAAGCGGCATGTTCATTTAACGAATTGAAGTTTCAATAAATGGTTGGTCCGGTTGCAGTAGATAACAAGATTAATTGAAATTGGAGGGATAATAAATACAACACCACCAAGAGGTATACGTACAAATTTCGCCAAAGCAAATACGAAGGCTCCTTCCTTCGCGTCCCCGCAGCGTACCCGGCTATTTTATGTTTCGAGACAACGTGTGGACCCCACATCATACCTTCCAAAGACCAGACGGGTAGTTGGGGTAGAAAACGTTTGACAGGTAGAAAGATGCTGCTGTCGACACCTCAGTTTACTAATAGCTCGCAGCTTCCTCGCTGTGGGTTTCAGGAAAGAAGGCAGTTCACAGCTCGTCCCGCCGCCGCCCCGCCCCGCCCCGCCCTGCCTCTTCCTCCTCCCTCTCCGCCCTCCACAGATCGTTCCTGAGGTTGGTCGCTTCTCCTCTTCCCTCGGATGCTTCGACCGTGTTCTGGCGATCGATTTCTTTCTTCGGTTCCCCGATTCGTTGGTCGTTTTGAGCGAGCTTCCAATATCCTAATGTTAGCAGGGTTGTTGAGATCTATTCTATTTCGCTTCTCGCTAGATTAGGGATTCAAGAATCCTCTCGTCTGAGTTGATCACCTCTGCCTCATCGATTGGTCTAGCTTCTGGAGAAAGATCCCTTCCTTCTTGTTTCCGATCCATCCGTCCCTTCGAGCTTACAAAAGCCACGCAGTCGTGTATCGGTGTTAAGAGCCGGAGACCGGAGATGTCCTAGGTTTCCAAGAACTTCGAAATCCATGGCCTTCTATAGGAAATCTCGAGCTGGGAAAGATGCACTTCCATTGCGGCGAATGCTCCCCTTCGCCCTCCTAGTCCTTCTCGCGGTGTTGCTTGTGATCTTTTTACTCAGAGATGGAACAGTTACTTCCTCTTCTTCGTTTGTGAACATGTATGGAGGGTCTGCTGCTTGGGAAACCGACCGCCCGCTGGTGATACATCTCAAATCCGAGCTGAAGTTTCCGAAACAGAGCATCCTGTCCATGTCCTTGGATCAGAGGAACAAATTGCCCCCCAGGAACATGGATCGTTTTCCAACCCTGGCCAAGGATCACACAAAGATCGTCCTTTACGTGCACGACCGCCCCCAGTACCTCCGGTTGGTGGTAAGCAGCCTCGCGGCTGTGGAGGGGATCGGCGAGACAATGCTGATCGTCAGCCACGATGGCTACTTCGCCGAGATGGACAGGATCGTTCAGGACATCCGGTTCTGCCAGGTCAAGCAGATCTTTGCGCCCTACTCTCCGCACTTGTTCCCCGATAGCTTTCCGGGCGTCTCGCCTGGTGATTGCCACGATAAGGATGACCCCATCGTGAACAAGTGTAATGGGACAGCTGACCAATATGGTAACCACAGGTCACCAAGGACCGTCTCATTGAAGCATCACTGGTGGTGGATGATGAATACTGTGTGGGATGGTATGGAGGAAACCAAGGGATTCTCTGGTCACATTCTTTTCATCGAAGAGGACCATTTTATCTATCCGAATGCTTACCGGAACCTTCAGTTGCTCATAGGATTGAAGCCCATGAAATGCCCTGAGTGTTACGCCACCAACTTGGCACCCATGGATGTGAACTCCATCGGAGAAGGCTGGGATATGCTGGTTGCTGAGAAAATGGGCAATGTGGGTTATTCCTTTAATCGGACTGTTTGGAGGAAGATCCACACGAAAGCAAAGGAGTTTTGCTCATTTGATGAGTATAACTGGGACATAACTATGTGGGCTACTGTCTATCCATCATTTGGGACCCCAGTTTACACTCTGAGAGGTCCTAGGAGAAGTGCTGCCCATTTTGGTAAATGTGGGCTGCACCAGGGACGAGGGAAGAGTAGTTCATGCATCGATAATGCGGAAGCAAGATTTCAATTAGATGAAATTGACAAGATTCTTAACATAAAACCTGATTGGAAGGTGCATGTTGTCAAGAAGCAAAGCGGTTACCAAGCAGGTTTTAAAGGTTGGGGAGGCTGGGGCGATGAGAGAGACCGAGAGCTTTGTTTGAGTTTTGCATACATGTATCATGATGTGCAAATATCATCACGCTGAGGAAAGGTTTTATGGCACCATGCTGTTTTTCAAGCTCTTGAGAGCATCATGCTATCACCATACTGTACCTGATCTATACACTGCCATTGAGGTACAGGATATCATGGTCTGTACCACTGAGAAATTATTTTACATCTATCTTTTCAAGAAATTAATTGTTTTCCTCTTGTTGTGCGAGTTCAATTGTCTTCGTGTTCTTGCTGGTCTTTGGTAGTTCCTTTTGTTGTGTAAATCGTCTTGTCATATTGAGTTGGATATGATCTCAGGTTTAAGCATATAGTTTGGTTAGCTTACCTGTATAATAGTAACAGTCCTCGGGAAGTTGATGGGACTACAAACTAGAAGCAGGATGTGTTTGTTTTATATGACACTAGCTATCTTGCAATCTAATTCACTTCACTGACTATATCTGGCTTGAGTTCACTTTTCCTCACCCTCTTCTTTGATTTAAGAATGTCGAGTAGCTTTTTAATTCATCTACTGTTGGACAAGAAGAACTCTGCTGGAGAACACGTCTGATCTTTTGTTTGCTGAGAATAGTAAAGTTACTACTTTCATTGATAAAGAGAAGTAAGCTTAAGGTTATTTGTATCTGCACAATATCGATAAATGGATTGTTAGGTTTAATATGTCATAGCAGGTACCAAACTTCTATTTGGTTTCATTTGGATGTATCTACCTGCACAACATCTGAGAATGATATTCTTAGATGGCTAAGAATTAATTAGTTCCTATTTGAACCATTAATGTATTGAAAATTTATGTTGTTGACCAATTTGCAATTAGCATAATTACAAAAGTAAATATGCTTAAGGCATTGCCTTAAGACCCTGAACAACCCATTCTATGTTTACAGTATTGAAACATTGTTTGAACTTCACTTGTATATTTCTTATTATTGTTTTTTCCATAATTAGATTATCAAAAGAAAGGGACAGCTATGGTACAATTGAGGATAATGTGCAAAAGTTTAAGTAAAAAAGTAGTACTCTTGATGACTTTGTCCATGTTTGTGTTCAACAATGTTCAATGATTTGCAAGCCTTTTCCTTCTGTATTGTTGTTTCCCAATTTTATTCTTTTAGATCACTGTTCAATCAGTGGAGCATTTGGCATTTTGTTATGTTTGGCATTATTGGTCCCTGGTGTCTATAGATGCAATGGTAGTGCCATAAAATAATTTAGCAAATAGTTAGATGTTCTATTTATGATTACTTGGCTTGGTATCTTTAAGCCACATAATGAGTTTTTCTGATGCAATGAATTGTTTTAATTATATATGCTGGACGCCATGAACATATGTGCAATGAATTGTTTTAATTATAAGCTGTGAATGGTGTTGCAATTTCAACAATCTTATTTCATAGAAGACAACCACATGAAAAGGAAGTCCCATCAAAACATCAGCAATCAAGTTTCTGGATCTTAGTGAGTCTGAACTGAGGAATAATTATTCCACCTCCAACATACAGAAAGAAATGTGGCACTGGGATGCAAATGATCTCGCACCAAAAGTATGTTGGTATTTTTGCTTCTTGACTTTTCAAATCTCTTGCCCTATACTAACCTTCACTGGTTCTTCTTATGACCGGTACTGCAAGTTGGAAGCATTCCATGTTAACTAGAATGTGGAGATTATCATGACTGTGGTCTTCAGATTTCTTTCTTATATGGGACAGAGGGGGGACGGGTATAGATGATTGGCTTTGTTACATAAACTGGTGTCTTTCAATGAGTGTTTTTAAGGCTAGCTACAGCATTCTCATATAATTATAAAATTCACTTATTGAATGTATAACCATGGATTCTGGGCTTGTAGTAGTTAAAAGAATTATATGCTAGAGATGGTATGAATTGAATTGTTTAATATATCCGTAAATCTTGGAAGCTATTTATCATGACCTGACCCGATTGATCCACTAGCCCAGTAACTAGAATATGTAGGCCGATATCCATGTGGCCAAACCGTCGAGCCTTGTTACTAGTCGTGAGCATATCTAGCCGTACATACCATCATAACTCATTCTCACTTCTGATCTAGGATTTATTAGGGTGACACTATCTTCCCATTCGAAGGTTTGATAGCCTTGTCATGATCCCGCACATCGCCTAAATCCTTTTGCAAGTAGGCGGCATATGAGGTTTTGGCCTAGTGATGGCTCCACTCTGTCATATGCATATATAGGTCCTTGACAACATGGCCCAAAATGATAAGCTTTGTCACTAGTAATAAGCTTGTTAGTCCTATATGCCATCATAGTCCCCTCCTAGTTTGGGTGTATGATAATCTTTAAGGAATTGCATGCCCCGATGATCTTGCCCACCTGGAATATCGTGAGGCAGTAGAATAATGTAGTCACATGATTGTTAGCCTCTATTGAGGTAAAAAGCTGACTATTCGTTGGTCTTAGCAATTCCCCTTCAAATTTCATGCTATTATAGCTAATTTTTGGCTTCTGATTTGGTGAGTGTCAACTCTTATGCATGCACATACATGTGCATGCATGCGTGCGTGTGCACACACACATATACATACACATATGTATGTGATACAGAAATTGTATGGATACCATAGACAAATGCTAATGTATACTTTCACCGTCAAGTTCTGGTTTTAGCATGACACAGACAAAGAAGCTTCTATTGATAACATTTACAAAATGCTATTTATGTTTTTTTGTCTGCTAATGTAGTTGCTTTCTGTTGTCTCTTCCCTATTTCTTTCTTTATGATAACCTACATCGGTTGTAGGCAGAAGTGCATGTACACCGCTTGACTATTTGGTTGCTTCTATGACCTTACTAGGACTGCATATTTATCAATAAACAAGATTGTGCTAAGCATATGTTTTTCTCTCCTTGAGGCCTAGCTTTTGAAATGAGATGTTAGTCGTGCGAAACAAATTCTTTCTTAGGGGTACCTTAGGAAAGCTACCTTCAACTACAACTATCAGTGGGTAAGCAGTATTCTGTTCTTATTTTTGCTATCTCATTGGCATTTTCGCATAACTGGAATCACAATCCTAAAAACTATACTAAATATTGCCATAACACCAGAATTGTTATCCTGTATGTTCTTTTGTTGTCTTTGAGTTCTTATTTTCCTGGACTTAAACCTTTTAAAGTCAACCATTTCAACTTCAGCTTGCATTAAGGGTGATCTAATGCTCAATGCCCCCGGTAATACGCCTTGAGAGGTTAATATACACAATCTTAGCTCAGCTCAAACAGGTTATTTTCATGATATGAACTCCGGTCACTTAGATCACAAGGAAACAAATACACAGTGACCCCAAGGCCCACTCTCTATCTCAATTTCACGTCTATTGTCTCAATATCTTCTTCATATATATCTTTTTAGCATGTCTATTTTATATCAGTCATTTCTCTATGCTTTGTCCACCAGTTCTCTTCCCTCTGTTTTTGTTAAAAGAAAATTAGATTACTATTTAGACCCCTTACAGCTGATTGCTTGTTGAAATCTGGTATACCGGGGAATGTCCAACAGGTTCGTTGTTGGCTACCCATGGGCAAGAAATGCATTACCAAATGCAGATATTAGATGTAAAGGTCCATGACTGAATTGATTTAGTTCTTGTTTTGCTTGAAAGAACAGAAAAGATGCTTTTAAATATATTAGTTCAATTCTATGCCTCCAGTGGAATATAGGTGTCAACCAAACAGCAATATCGATTACAAACTTTAGTTTGACTTAATCTTGCATCTTTGTTCTATTTAATTTGTTCAGTGGAATAAGCTTCTCTCCTGACAATTATTCTTTCGGTATGGTTATATTAGTGTTGTTTGTGTTCACGGCACTGATATGGCTAGTTTGAATGTTAATATAACTTTTATACTCCCTTGCGTACAACTGCTTTTTTGTCCTTGGTGTTCTGAGAAAGTGACATCATATAGTGCAACAGAAGAGAGAAGTTTTTTGGCCTGCCGATAGGAAAAATGTTAAGAACTTGATACTCCACAAAAAGAAAAGGGTGACTTTATTCTATCGAGTCCCCACCCAAGCAAAATAGTGAATTCACTAGTATGCAGTCTTGTCTGTTCTGAGAAGTTTTTGTTCCATGGAATCTTGACACTTTCTTAACTAGTGGTCCATTATAAGAAACATTGGTTTCTCAACAATAAAAGAAATACCCTGTATCATTCTACTTCCCGACTACAGAAGCTATGGCTTCAGGTCTTCAGCTTCTGTGGTAGTGTCTAATCCATGTCAACCGGACTGGATTTCCATCTCCCCGTTGTCTGATAATTAGGCGTTCTTATTCGTCTATTATGCTAGTCCGTATTTCTCATAAGTTACAAGCCAATCTAGCTTTCCATTAAATGAACTATAGGTGGTATAGGTATAAAGAGTTGATAACAAGATGAGACAACTCGTATTGGCCCAAAGAATTCTGCAACTTTAAGCCTCATTATTTCTGCATGCAAAGTGCCTTCAGGCTGAATTTGGTAGCAAATGCTGTGTTCTTTGTGATTTTAAGATGGAACATTACTCTTTATTGATTTTATTTTCATGTAAACTGCTACCTAAACAGGATGTTGTTTGCAGGGTTGCTTCCTGGATCGTGCGATTGAGAGACAGTTGTTTCTGCCGGTCAATTAGCTTCTTGGATTCTTTTTGATTTTACCTAATTGTGCCAAGGCTTGAAATTTGATGCAACCTTTCAGCGGTGGAATCCTTTTTTTCGCTTGTACCGTGCGTTCGATGACATCAAGCCTAATGTTCAGCAATGAAAGATGGTCAGGAAGCATTGAATCTATTTATAAAGCTGAGGAAAAGTCTTGGTGTGATATTCCTCTTTGTAGCTCAACCTTCACAAATGTGGATGTGGACTATGATCTCAAGGCTTCGTTACAGGAGGGAGGGAATTGATGCAAATTGATATTACCTGACTGTTGGATTGCTTTTACAATCTGAGATCAGTTGAGTTTTGAGCTGAAGTAGCCCAAGCATACTGTTTATGGTCATATGAAGGTTGGGATTCTGTGGTTCTTTGTATAAATCCATCCCATGTATCTATCTAAAATGGTTTCTTGTTCTCTGAACCTAGGTGTTAAATGTATATATATTATTCCCGACGACACTTCAGCGGATTTTGTTGCATGCGGATGCATCTGGCAACGCCACAAAGGTGTAGGAAAGGAGTGATGAGGTGAGGCCTTGTTGTCTTCCTTCTCGAAATTAGGATTTGTTTGTCTTCTTCTTTTGCTTTCTTTCTTTTTCTCTGTATCCTGATGAGAGAATCTGTTTTGGGGCCTCCTTTTGCGCATCTTCTACTTCCATTCCGATCTTTGGCGATCGTTTCTAAAGCCCAGCGCTCGAATTCATCAGTTTTGGTGAGTACTTGGGGTTCAAGATTAGGCCTTTCGGTTCAGTTTGGTTCTGCAGATTAAAGAGGTTGTGATGTCCTGCTACTACTTGATGAATTGACTAAGAGGATTCTTCGCTGGTGTTTGACCTGCATTGTAGTGCAAGTGGAATTGGATAGGAGTTGGGGAGTGGTAGATGTCATCTAAGTCAAACAAAGCGAGCTGCTCCAGGAGCAGCTCAGTGTCCTCCAAGCACAGCGCTCGCGTGGTCGCCCAGACCAGCTTGGACGCCAAGCTCCATGCCCACTTCGAGGACTCTGATCGGCCGTTCGAACTGTTGCCTCGAGTGGCACCGACAGCAGTGGCGTGTCTTCCTCTGCGGTCTCCACCTACCTCCAGACACTGCAGCACGGGAAGTTCATTCAGCCTTTTGGGTGCCTGCTGGCCATCGAAGACCAGACGTTTGCCCTAATTGCCTACAGCAAGAATGCGCCTGAGATGCTGGACTTGGCGCCGCATGCCGTCCCCAGCATGGAGGAGCGGGAGGCCTTGACAATTGGGGCGGATGTCCGCCGTCTATTCCGATCTCTAAGCTCGGTCGCACTGCAAGAGGCCGCTAGTTTTCGTGAAGTGAATCTCCTCAACCCCATACTGGTACACTGCAGGAGTTCGAATAAGCCCTTCTATGCCATCATGCACCGCATTGATGTGGGATTGGTTACAGATCTGGAGCCTGTGAACCCTGTCGATGTACCAGTGACGGCAGTTGGAGCACTGAAATCGTACAAATTAGCAGCTAAGGCCATTTCATGGTTGCAGTCCTTGCCCAGCAGGAACATCTCCCTGTTGTGTGATGTTCTGGTTCGTGAAGTGAGCGATCTTACGGGCTATGAGAGGGTGATGGCATACAAATTCCACGAAGATGAGCATGGTGAAGTTATAGCTGAGTGCAGGAAATCAGATCTAGAGCCTGATCTTGGCTTGCACTACCCTGCCACTGACATCCCGCAGGCCTCACGGTTTCTCTTCATGAAGAATAAGGTTAGGATGACATGCGACTAGCTTCCCCGGTTCAAGTGATCCAGGATAAGAGATTGAGTCAGCCTCTCAGCTTATGTGGGTCTACCTTAAGAGCTCCCCATGGTTGCCAACGTCTGCTTCTCTTGTGATGTCCATCACGATCTGCGAGCACAAAGACGAAGCCACTGGTGGTGATCAGCAGCAGAAAGGGCAGAAGCTTTGGGGCCTGGTGGTTTGCCATCACACCAGTCCAATGCTTGTCCCTTTCCCACTTAGATATGCCTGTGAATTTCTTATCCAAGTATTTGGGGTGCAGCTGAATAAAGAGGTTGAGCTTGCGGCGCAAACTAAGGAGATGCATATTCTACAAACACAGCCTCTTCTTTGCGATATGCTTCTTCGTGATGCATCAATTGGTATCTTCACCCAGTCACCAAACGATATGGATCTTGTCAAGTCTGATGGTGCAGCTCTATATTTCTGAAACCAGGTTTGGCTGCTTGGAATGACACCTACCGAGTTGCAGATAAGGGATGTTGTCGCATGGCTCATGGAGTACCATGATGGCTCTACCGGCTTAAGTACCGACAGCATGACAGAAGCAGGTTAGCCAGGAGCTGCTGAACTCGGAGATGCAGTCTGTGGCATGGCTGCAATTAAGATTACTTCCAGGGATTTTATCTTTTGGTTCTGGTCACACACCGCAAAGGAGATCAAGTGGGGTGGAGCTAAACATGAAACTATTGATAAAGATGACGAGTACCAGAGAATGCATCCACGCACTTCATTTAAGGCCTTCTTAGAGATCGTGAAGCAGAGGAGTCTTCCTTGGGAAGACAGTGAAATGGATGCCATTCATTCGTTGTAGCTCATACTGCATTGCTCTCTGCAGGGAGACACCACCGATGATGATTCAAAGATGATTGTAAATGCACCACCATTGGATGATGGAAAGAAGATACAATGAGTCGACGAACTGCACACCATTACAAATGAAATGGTTTGTCTTATCGAAACGGCAAGTGTGCCCATTTCGGCTATTGATGCATCAGGCAACATAAATGGCTGGAATAGCAAAGCAGCAGATTTGACTGGTTTACCTGTGTAAGAAGCTATCGGGATGCCTCTGATTGATCTTGTCGAGGATGATTCGGTCGAGGTGGCAAAAAAAGTGCTACAAGTGGCTTTGCGAGGTGAGCATATTCTTCATATCATGTTTTTCATGTCATCAGTTTACAAAGTCAATTTCAAACAAACCAAAGGTTCCATTTCCTTTTGGCCTCATGCATATCTTGTTGCTGCTACTGACAGGAAAGGAAGAGAAAAATATTGAGATTAAACTGAAGTCATTCAGCAATCAAGACAGCAATAGCTCTATAATCTTAGTTGTAAATTCTTGCTGCAGCCATGACATGAAGGATAACAAAGTCGGTGTTTGCTTTGTTGGACAAGATGTGACCAGGCAGAAACTGATGATGGATAAGTGCACCTGCATTCAAAGTGATTATGTGGCAATAGTGCAGAATCCAAGCGAGCTCATCCCTCCAAAATGAGTCTGGTTGCCGTTCTGAATGGAATTCAGCAATGGAAAAGGTATCCGGCATAAAGAGGGGGGATGCAATTGATAAGATGCTTGTTGGCGAGTTGTTCTGCCATCATGGTTTTGGCTGCCAGGTCAAGGATCATGACACATTGACCAAGCTAAAAATAGTCTTGAATGGTGTAATGGCAGGCGAAGATGACAACAAGTTCATATTTGGTTTTTTTGGCATTAATGGTAAGTATGTTGAAGCATTAGATTCTGTGAAGAGGATGAATTCTGTGGGGAAAATCGCTGGGACATTATGCTTTTTGCATGTCGCAAGTCCAGAGCTTCAACATTCCTTGCAAGTGCAGAAAATGTCTGAACAGGTTGCGACCAACAGTCTCAAGGAACTAGCTTACCTTCGTCAAGAAATTAGGACCTCACTAAATGGAATTACATTTATGCAAGACCTGATGGAGACAACTGACTTAACCGATGAGCAGAAGCAACTTCTTAGGAGAAAGGCCCTCTGTCAAGAGCAGTTAGCAAATGACATGGATCTAGAAAGCATTGAACGGTGGTATGTCTCGTTTCTTAATTTTGTTTTTGGTGGAAATTCATCTATTGATATGGTTGAGGAAATCAGATTGACTAGATTGCTCTCGATTATAATAAAAATTCTTTAGAGAAATTTATACTTCCATTCCAAATATGCCATTCATCTATTCAGAAGCATGTGAAGTCCATTTAGAGAAGAAGAATAAAATAGGTTTTATGGAGTCCCTTTCTTATGTTCCTTGTAACCAGAATCCTATTGTTAGCATGTACGTCAGTCATCTGATGATGTTTAATTGCCTAAACAACATCAGTAAGAAGACTTCCAGGATCTAATTGAGAACCATTATAAGTTGCAGGAGTAATCTATGCAATCTACTTTCTATAGTCGCTAGGCTTTAGCTAAATATGTTTGCAATCTGGTTTGGGAGTAACCACACATGAATTACATCCATGTGCATGAAAATAGTTTTGCAAAGCGGACTCTGAACATAGAAAAAGCCAATGGAAAAGATCTGTGTTTGTCGAAGCCATGGATATTGGAATCGATGAATCACTAGAAATTTTATTTTCTGTCTCATATAATCTTGTTGCAAAATGAATTATCAGTTTTTTGAAACATTAACAATTACCTATAAAAATGCTTTAGGAAGTGACAGATGCTAGCCTGAGAATCTTCACAGACAGTTTGCTGGCTTTTGACATTGATGATTTCATGCTATTTTGTTTCCTCTTGGCCCTTGATATGTATAGGCACCTATTAACATTCATGCCTTCCGAACAGCTATATGGAGCTGGACTCAGTAGCGTTTCATCTCGGGGAAGCACTGGATGCGGTCATAAACCAAGTAATGACTCTAAGCAGGGAACGGCAGGTGGTGCTTCTTCAAGATTGGTCTGCAGAAGTTTCTTCCATGCAGCAGGTTCTAGCAGACTTGTTGTCAAGTGCTCTTCGGTTGGCCCCGGTGTCCCTAGGATCAATCTTACTCCAGGCTGTTGCGAGAAAGGAACTTACAGCGGCGACCGGAGCGCAGATAGTTCATATCGAATTCAGGTAATATAATTTCGAGAAGTCATGCTGACAATTCTCCAAAACTGAAATGCTCTATTTTAATGTCGTATTAATTGTTTATTCGATGTTCCAAAGAGGAATTTTTTGCTGTTTACATGAACAATTCAGTAGAATTTGCTTTGATGCATTCCTGAATGCAAGCCTTTTCATGGTATGAAGTACCTTGGTGCCCAGTTGTGAAACTAAGATCACCTGCATCAATGTCTCTGTTTTCAGGATCATCCACCCAGCCAGGGCATCATCTCAAGAGGAGGAGGCCTCGGGCTCTACGTCAGCCGAAAGCTCGTCAAGATCATGAACGGCACCGCGCAGTGAGTAGTATCTCGGAGAAGCAGAGAGGTCATCGTTCATCAGCCTCCTCGAGTTCCCCTTGGTTAACCGCACAGGTAGGAGAGAGATGTGGGGGGTGGCACGACAACTTTATTCTTGGCTTGCTTGTGACAGGACGGAGGGCCTCCTGGTTCATCCACGAGCAAGAAGAGACTTCAACTCACCCAGGCGTGAAGGAGCCAAAGAAGCATAGATTGTGTATGGAACGAGGACAAATTTAAGTATAGCTTGATATCCTGTTCATGGAGATGGCGCAGGCATGCATACAGCTATCCTATCACAACACGGTACACTTAATTTGGTTATATAAAGCACCAATTAATTTTGCTTTCTTTCCCCTCCGTAGCTACCGCTGTTGCCTGCGTCTCTCGACAAGCTATATGCTGTACACGGGAGGGATTAACCCACCGAAAGCGAGCCTCCATCATGGCCGTCTGATGACGTAAAGACGGGCGGGCCACCTGCCGTCGCGTCACCGTTCGGGCACCCCGCGAAGAAAGAGATCACCGTAGGTGACCGTCGGATCAGGACCTGACGGTCCAGATCGCACCGACCCCGCACGTGATGGCCGCGCCCTTTCTGCGTCGCGACCTGCGATGCGAAAAGTGGCCGACAGGTCACGGTGGCCAAAAGCTTGCTCTCCCATCTCTGCCCTCGACGGGGCCCGAAATGCCAACCCTGTCCCCGAGCGTATCCCCATCGTGCAACGGTCTTCAAAGGGTAGCTTGGGGATTTTACGTTCCAAGTACGTGCCCGGCCTCTGAAGCCCAGAAAAGCACAAGCGGAAAAGGAATCGAAAGAAAACAAAACGTTGGGCAGCGGAAGGGAATCGGCCGCGAGCGCCGAAGCCCACCACCGCCTGTGTCTTCCGTCTATAAGACGAGGCCGCCCGGGCTTGGTCGAGCCCGTTGGTTCCGCATGGCGATCCAGGAGAAGCTGATGCAGGCGGTGGTGGAGCACCGGGCCCAGCTGGCCCTCGTCGCCGCCCTCGCCGCCGCGGTCGTCTCCCTCCTCAGCGTCGGCCCCAGCTTCTCCGCCGTGGCCGGCTTCTTCTGGCCGCTCCTCGTCTCCACCGCCTTCCTGCTCGTCGCCGTCGCCGTCCTCCTCCGGATCTCCCCACCCCCTGGCGAGACGTCCGGGGAGGAGCTCATCGACTACGTCGCCGGCCGGCCGGAGGACGCCCAGCTGGCGGGGCCCTACGAAGAGACACCCGGCGAGGGGGAGGCGGAGGCGGAGGCGGAGGCGGAGCGAGCGAAGCACCAAAAGTGGCGGTGAGAGAGATGCCAAGCTCTCTCGTGTTCCGCCGGAACGGGCTAGCCCGGAGGAGTTTGGCTCGCGTGGAAGGCTAAGAATGGGCGAGGCAGTGGGACCCGCCAACGAAGAAGGGCATCGAGAAGAACGAACGAGGTGCGTTGGGGAAGTCGAGAATAAATTGGCGTCATGTCTATTATTATGTACTCTTTTTATGTTCATGCCCTCAGATCACTTGTAATATTACATGAGAGTCTTATCGTGTCACGTGCCGTCCCATTAACTCATTTCAAATAATTAAATGCATAAGAAAGTACAGATATACAGGGATGATTTTATTTATGAAGATAAAATGAGCATAAAAATCATAATATATTATTATTATATAAAAAAATTTAATATTAAAAATAATAAAAAAATTAAATCTATGATGTGTACTTTTTGATGTTATTCATCGTTGTTGGAGCCAAAAAAGATACATGGATTTGACTTACCTTAAAGATTTGTAATATCGCAATGATTAGTTGGGTTCGTCCTTACAAAGATAGTAGAATATCGTAATGATTTGTAATAATTAAAAGAGTCTCTTATTAAGATCATCTTCTAAAGAATTATATCATAATTAGATTTATTTTGATTGATCAATATTTATAACTAGAATCCAATCATATATATAATATATCTTACCTGATTAGAGAAAATACTTCTTTTAAGATAGTGATAGGGGTATTAAGTATGACGAGACACATGGTCTTCTGTCGTACAACTAGATGACGTCATCGCCCCTCCTGCGCTCCCATCCGCCCACGATGTGACAGCCCGACGTCGCTTCTCCTCAGCATCGCCCCAACTACTCGCCCAGTTGACCACGGCGCGAGAGTCGGGCGTCGCCACTGCGAGCGATCGGAAGCATGCCCTCCGTCAAACCTATTTAACTCGAGCAGTAGGACGGGAGAGGCTGGATCTCTGGAGCTCTTTTGGACCTTATCTTCCGGGAACAGGAGAGGTGAGTAGACCCGCTTAATTCTCTGCAGGGAACTCGTGACGGGCGGCGACTTAGGCGTCGGAGGGTGGCGACATCAGGCCGCCTTCTGCGAGTCTCGTTCTCGGCCGGAGCGCAGCGATCTTCCAGGAGGCGGTCGGGCGGGGCGAGAGTCATCAACGGGCGGCCGTGCGAGGCGACCCCGGTTTCCGGATTTCACGCGTGCGCCCGGGGTCACGGTAAAAGTTGTTTCCCTATGATTGGCTGAAGGAGGGCCTTACGTCGAAGGACTACTGCTCCGCCCTTAACGACACATGGGCGAAGGTCGTTTCGTGGCACCTCGGCGGAGGTCCCATGAACCTCCGAACCGGAGGAGCGATCCTGCCGCAACTATAGATCGCTATTGGAATATATTTAGCGGCGGCCCAGGCTCTACCGCCAGTCGGGTTCCACAGCTTCCCAGTCACGGTGGAGGCTTTTCGAGACCTTTCCCAGCAGTGGGACCACGGCAACAACTTGTCGGTGTCCTCCTCGCCTACTCCGGGAGGCGGCGGACCCGACCCTCAGCGGAACCTCTTCCGGCATCATGAGCGTCTGCGCGGTACCATCTTCTCGACCTCCGGTTCGGGGGCGGAACCGGGCTCTTGGCTGGATGTCACTTTGAACTTCGGCGGTGTCTTGAACTTCAGCGGACCTATTTGGGCTCGGTCAGGTCCATCGCCGCAGCGTCTGGAGGAGGTGCAAGGCGTCCACAAGTCGAAGAAGAAGAGGAAGTGCCTCGCTGGGAGTCCCGTTCGCCCGCGACATGCAGGGAATACCGGTGCCCTTGAACCCGTCTCCCCTCCATCGACCTTTATGATGGAGTCGGTGATCAACCGATCACATCGCGCCTTCCGGGCTCAAATGGCCCTATATGGAACTTGGGGCGCCTTGATGTGCGGCGTTCCCCACCACGTTGAAAGGATCCGCGTACATGAGTACGGCACCTAAAAAGCGGGTCGATAACATCCTTTGAAGCGGCTCGCCAAGGACTTGAGCTCGCTTTTTGGCGTTTGCGCGACCAAAGCCCTACATCGCGCTCCTCACGGGTTTGAAGCGAAGGAGGATGAACCCCTCTCCCCGCCGTGCGAAGGTTCACCGCGGAGTGCAGGAGTTGTCGGATGCTCACCCATCGTTATTGGTGCGAGCATTCATGATGGGGCTCCGGCCGTCGAGTTTCTTTGGTCCTTGGTGGAAGCGACCCCACGTCCATCGCGGAGATGTTTGTGGCGAGTCAATACGTGGCGGCCGAGTCACGGATGTCGGGAAGGAAGGAAGAGCGACCAAGGGCCTCCTAATCCATCCGATCGGGAGCGACAACTGGCGGGAGTCCCGCACCAGAGCGCCGCATGGGCCGCCCCGACCCATCTGTGGCCGAGCGCCACCTCCCCTTGAAGGCGTCTCGGACACAAATATTCCTCCGGATAAAGGGCGAGGAATGCTTAGACCACCCGGATGAAGGGCGGCGGCGGCTGGCGGTAGCTCGTGTATTGCGCTTCCATCGGCAAAATGGACATGACGCGGAGCAATGCTACGGTAGGCGACAAATTGAAGGCGATCCGAAGAGGTCACCTCGATCAATACCTCCGGCATCGCGGGCACCATCCCTGCGCCGAAGGCGGTCGAGCAACATATCGGCGTGATCACGGGGACCGCCCGGAGGACATAGCGCCGGGCGAAGGGCTTACGCGGCCGTCGCGGCCGGGAGTATCACCCTCCTCAGGCGGAGATCACATTCCCCTCGGGGATATGGGAATGTAAGAACATGACGGCAGCCGGTGGTGTCGGCCCGCATAACCAACGCACAAGTCCAGAAGGATCATGGTCGACACTGGTAGTTCGGCCGACATCCTCTATTTTGAGGCCTTTCTGAAGTTGGGGTTGCCGAAGGAAGCCTTGAAGCCTTTACACTCGGCGCTCACCGGCTTCACCGGCGACTCGATCTCGCCGCGGGGTGCGGTAACCCTGCCATTGACCCTCGGGGATTCCCCGAAGGCCAAAACTCTGCTGGTAACTTTTCTGGTGGTCGACCTCCCTACCGCGTACAACGCCATCCTGGGCCGACCCACCCTCAGCGAGCTAAGGGCCGCTCTATCCACATACCACCGGCCAGAAGTTCCCCACGGTAGCCGGTCGGAGGTTCGGGAGATCCTCGGGAGTCGGGCGGTGTTATTGTGGCGACCTCCACAGGTAAGAGGAAAAGGCGGAACCACCCCTCGAAGACCAGCGGGACCCGGCGCGGCCAGAGCATCGGCGCGAACGGCGGTTAATATCCCTGCAAGATGGCCGTCCCGATCGGACGGTCGGGATTGGCCCGGTCTGGGTGATCAAGCGGCGCGGCTTATCGCCTCCTCGAAGCGGCGTCTTCGCTGGATAGGCTGCCGACCTCCGGGAATCGACCCGAGGTCTCCCAACACCACCTACACATCTCCCCCGACCGCGCTCGGTGAGGCGAGAGACCTCGGCCTCGGTCCTCGGCGCCAACAAGGTATGCGGAAGGAAGTCGGCGGGCTCTTGGCGTCGACTTCATTGAGAAGTCGGTACCCTCGGATGGGCGTCAATGTAGTCCTCGTCAAGAAGCCTAATGGAATGGAGGATGTGTGTTGACTACACCGATCTAAATCGTGCTTGCAGAAGGATTGCTTCCCCTACCTAGGATCGACCAGTAGTCGACTCAGCCATTAGATGCGCGCTTCTCCTTCATGGGCGCCTACTCAGGTTACAACCGGATCCGGATGGCCCCAGGATCGGCAACATCTGACCTTCCACACACCCCAAAGGAGCCTACTTCTACAAAGTTATGCCATTCGGGCTAAAGAACGCGGCGCCACCTACCAAGGATGGTGAACAAGGTGTTTGCGGCAAATAGAGCGAAACATGGAGGTCACGTTGGCGATATGATCGTGAAAAGCGAGCGAGCTGCACATCTTGGCGACTTGCGGGAAACCTTCGCCCTGCGAGAAGGTGCGGGATGCGTATGTCCGGCCAAGTGCGTTTTCGGCGTGACATCGGGCAAGTTCCTCGGGTTCATCATACGAGAGAGGAATTGATGCCAACCCCAAGAAGATCAGAGCTCTCACCGACATGAGATCTCGAGCACGATTAAGGAGCTTCAATGCCTCAGCGGAAGGATAAGCGGCTCTGTCGGTTTACGTCGGTCGGAGATAAGTGCCTCCCTTTCTTAGGAGTCCTCAAGGACCGAAGAACTTCGATGGGCGAGTGCGAGGAAGCCTGCGGGCTGAAGCGGCACTTATCAGAGCTACCCGACTTACCTCGGTATCTGCGCGGAAAAACTTACCCTCTACAGCGGCCTCTCGGCATGCGGTGAGCTCGGTGCTTGTGAAAGAAGCCCCGATCGCAACACCCGATTTACTACACCGACCATGTCTTTGCGTGGGCGGAGCGGCGCTATCCTCCCATTAAAAGTGGCATTGGCACTCATTCTAGCGGCTCGGAAGCTCGCCCCTACTTCAAGCCCATACGATTGAGGTATTGACCGACCAACCCCTGCGTCAAGTTCTTTCTAAGTTTGGCGTAGCGAGGCGCCTCCTAAAGTGGTCGGTGGAGCTATCAGAGTTCGACCTGCTGCTACAAGCCGAGAAACGACCATCAAGGCCCGGGCCTTGGCGATTTCATCTCGGAGTTGACACCGGAGCGGCGTTGAGCAAATCCGCAGGCCCGGATCTTTGCGTGGATGGGTCTTAGGCTCGGCGGCGCGGACTCGTGCACGGAGGATCGGCGGACACGCTTTCGGCGTTCCCTCCGCCGGTTTTGCGACCACAAACAATGAGGCCCGAATACGGTATTGTTGGCGACCTCCGTTTGGTGGCGACATGCAACTAGGAGCAATCCACATTCTCACGGACTCGGCTTGTGGCCGAACAAGTTGGCGGAGATGTCGAGCGCGGGACTCGACCATGTCGGATACTGGCCCGAGGTAAAAGCCCAAACTTCTAACTTTCCCGCTTCACTCTGTCCGGGGTGCCTAGGTCCCGAGCAGCGGGCGGACCCGGCTCGCGAAGTTGACCTCGAGGCCGATCGAGGAACATCCGGTCGAAGAGGCGACACACGGTCGGTGGCCATCATGGAAGTCGGGGATCGGTCGACCACCCCACCTCGTGGATTAAATCTTGAAGTACAAGCGAGGATCACTGCGGCGGATGAGGTCGAGAACGCAGCGGCTCCGCCGAACTCGGGCGTGGTGCTGCGAAATCGGCGCTCTACAAAGGTCGTTTTCCCACCCCTACTCGATGCTTAGATCCGATGAGGCGGAAGTGATTCTCGCCGAGGTGCAGCGGGATTTGTGGGGAGCACATGGGCGGCGAACTTTGGCCTTCAAAATCTGCGCCGGGGCTGTGCGGCCTCTGGCTGCCGAGGCGCCAAGGCTTTCGTGCGGCGGTGCGACACTGCGGCGCCGGGCCGCGCCCGCGGCTCCTGCGGTCCTTCGCCTCCATGGATTGCGCTGGCCCTTCGCTCGATGGGAATGGACCTCTTGGGGCGTTCCCCCGTCGGCAGCGGAGACACATCATCGTGGGGATAGATTATTTCACCAAGTGGGTGGGCGAGCCCACAGCAACCATTCTGGCCGAGCGGGTGAGCGATTCGTATGGAAGAACATCGTGACCCGATTCGGTTTGCCCAGCGTTATCATCGCGATAGCGGGACCCGATTCGCCCGGCACTCGGTTCTCGGAGTTACTGCGCGACTTATCACATCGGTGAGGTTTGGCTCGGTGGCCCACCCGGACCAGCGGGCTTGCTAAGGTGACCAACCGATCTATCTGGATGGACTTAGGAAAAGGACTTTGGAAGCGATCGGTGGGTCGGCGAGCTCCGAACATCTGTGGTCTCTGCGGACTACCGAAGGCGGCAGGCGAGTCCCCTCTGACCTTGCGTTGGCGTGAAGCAGTCCTACCGGCGAGTTGGTCATCCCAACATATCGGGTGGAGAACTATGAGAATCCACCTCGGCCGAGGAGTTGGTGGCCTAGACCTGCTAGAAGAGCGCGGGGCCAGCGCGCGTCAAAATCTTTGGCGTACAACGAAGTGTTGCCGGGAGTTACAACAAGAGTGCGCCCTCGACCCCTCGGGATGGGCGACTTAGTCCTCGCGAGTAGAAGTGGCGACCCGCTCACTCGAGGGCAAGCTTGCACTAAGTGGGAAGGCCCCTACCGAGTAATCAAGGTAGTCAGGCCAGGAGCGTTAAACTCGTGACTATGGTAGACGGCGATTCGAGAACTTGGCGTCGAACCTCAAGAAATATTTTGTTTGAGGACAAAACGGAAGTAAATCAATGCCAGACTCAGGCCATTGGGAAGAAGTCGGAGATTGTACGGAGAAAGCAAATTTGTATTACCAAAGAAGTTTTGGATTACAAAATGGGCCCCTAGTGGGGAAGAAGTGTTACAAAAAACGAGGGAAAGCCCTCCCAAAAAGAAGAGGTCTTCAGGCCGCAGCTTCGGGAAAGGTCGTCGAAGGAACCTCGTCAGGCATGTCGACCCCCTGATCCTCGGGGCATGAGACGAAGGGATTCTCCTCGACCATTGAGCCTGGAGGACATGCTCGGAACCGGGCCAGGGCAACTTTGTACCCATACTCGTACGACACACGGCCCGTCCGGTCCAGGCCGAGGAGGAAGCCCTCCGACTTCTTGTAAGCATCGACTGCCTCCCGGTCCTTCTCTGGCCGACTCCCTTCCGCCGCGGCAAGGGCTTCCCTGGCGGCGCTGCGGCTCGACCTCCCTCGAGGTCGGCAGCAACCAATCCGAAGCCTCCTCCATCCGGAGGCGGTTCTCGGCCGATGTCGGAGCCTGCGGCCGGCCTCTGTCGCGGCGACCTCGAGCTTCGGTGGTCGAGCAGCGCCTTCGCGCCCATGTCGCGCGCCCATTGCTCGGCGGCGGCAACGCCTCGGGTCAGACCCGCTCGGGCTTCCTCGGTGGCGGCGCAACTCCAAGTTGCGCTCGCCCAGGCCATGCACCAAGCGGCCGGAGTCATGCACCCGGTCGAGGAGGGCCGTGGTGTAGTGGAGATTCTGCACAAGAAAAAAGAACGTTGAAAGTGATGAACATAGCTCAGCCAAGAGGATACACACAAACGGCGCTTACCCACAACACCGACTTGGCGGACTTGGCGGCGGCGCCAGGAGGCGTGTATAGATCGAGCCATGTCGGGATGGGCGCCCGGTGGCGGCGAGGGCTCTCCCGACCCACACCTTGTCCCCGGGACAAACCATGCCGGGCCACGAGAGGGTCGCTCGCGGCCCGAAGGACCTCCCCATCACTCGGAAAGAGCGGTGATCCTTCCCGGCGTGACCGGCACGCAGTCCTTCATGGCGGGAGGGCGCGGGTCCTTCGGTCGCCCACTGGTGGGACCGGCACTCTCGGCGAGTGGTGGCGCCCGGTCGTTCGATCGCCGGCCGTACGGCCCGTGGCGTCTCAGTCCACCACGTCCTTGGCCTTCGCCTTTTCTTGAGCGCCCCTCTTGGCGGTGCGTGAGAGCCACCCCCGCGCTTAGAGGCCGCGGAGCGCGGAGATGGTCCCCTCGGAGCACCGAGTGCGTGGAAGGACGCGGAGTTCACCATCCACGGCGGCGGATATGTCGAGAAGATGAGTATGGCAGCAATCTAAAGGAGGCGAGACAACGGCGGCCTACCCAGGCGCGGACTTAGTCCGGCCTCCACCGACCAACTGCTCAGACATATTGCGGACGGCTTGCGAGGCGGGAGGATTACCCTCGGTGCTCGAGGTGAGTGCGCTCCTCGGCACTCGGCCGGCGGCGTATCGATGGTTCTAGGCGACCATCGAACCCCGACCAGATCCTTTTGGCGCTGGACAAAAAGCGCCTCTTCCACCTTGTTATTGGTGGGGCGCGCTAACGGAACCACGGTCGATGCGGCGAAGTATCCCAAACCCCTTGAAGGCGGCGAGAGGAAAAGGTGCGGGTGGAGGCGATGTTGGCGTAATGGCATTCCCCGGAAAGCCACCAAATACCGCCGAGTTGGGAGTTATCTGGGAAGGCGAAATCGCCACGAGGAGATGCGAGGATCGATGATTGGAGTGCGGGGAAGCGCAAGCCGGCCTCTAGGGCATCGGCGGTCAGGGCAAAGCCCTTGGGAAGCCGGGTCAAAGCCGCTGTCCCGCCAGCGGCGGGAGGTTGAACTCCTCGGGATGCCGTGGCGCCGCCGGAGAATCCCCACCATACGCTCGTCCAAGATGGAGTCTTGGTCGTGCGGCCACATTAGGGCCTCTAACGCACGAGCTGCTTCCGCATCTGAGGAAGGGCCGGAAGGAGGAGACGAAGGGAGTGCGGCGACGCGGGTTGTAACTGATGGGGAGGAGGAGGAAGAAGTAGAGGAAGAGGAAGTGGAAGGAAGACCCATCGCACACTAACCTAGAATGGAAGAAATCGGCTGGAAGAGGTCAAAAGGCACCGGAGCTGAGGGAGGAAAACTCGAAGGAAGGAAGGCAGCGGCGGACAAAGATGAAAACTCGATAAAGTGATAGAGGCAGGGCTCCTATTTATAGAAAAAGGGGGCCTCGACCTTTCGCCTCCCGAGGCAGGCGACAGCATGACACCGCCACATCGCCCAATGGCATCACCTCGGGCAGTTGAAGCGCCGGCGGCATATTAATGAGGAGCTGACGTGTACACCCCCCCCCAGGTAAGAAACTTACCCCACACGCCAGCGGCTCCTCGATTCCAGCAACCGCACTATCGCGAGCCGTTTTTGAGCGGCGCAGGCGGTTGATTTCTAGGTCTCGGCGGTGGCTCGACCACTGGTATTCTAGGCCTTGGCGGCGTCGGCCCCCATCGGCAGCGGATTCGGCTATTGTATTAGGCCTTGGCGGCGGCTCGGCCACACACACCGAGCAGCGGTTTGGCGACCAGCGATCTTACGGGCGTGGCGGCGCCTCGGCCCCCCATCGAGCGGTCGGCTATTCGGTCTTCCGGTCTTGGCGGCTGCTCGACCGCTGTATTCGGGCCTTGGCGGCGGCTCGGCCACATGCCCGAGCGGCGGTTCGGCTATTATGGTTTCTCGGTGCGTGTCGTGACCTCGACCCCTTGTACCAAAATGGCGGGTCGATGGCGAGGAGGACTGGCGTCTCAACCCACGACTTAGGACGTCGGCTTGGCAATGGGTATCGGGCGTCTCCTCGTCCCCCTTTATCGAGCAGCGGTTCGGCTATTATATGGTTTCTCGGTGCGTGTGCGTGACCTCGACCCCTTGTACCAAAATGGCGGGTCGATGGCGGGGAGGACTGTGGCGTCTCAACCCACGACTTGGACGTCGGCTTGCAGAGAGAATCGGGCGTCTCCTCGACCCCCTTTATCCCGAGCAGCGGTTGGCTATCATGGTTTCGGGGCGAGTCGTGACCTCGACCCCTTGTACCAAAATAGCGGGTCGATAGCGAGAGGACTGGCGCGTCTCAACCACGACCGGGACGTCGGCTTGGCAATGGGTATCGGGCGTCTCCTCGACCCCCCATCCCGAACGGCAGTTCGGCTACTCTGGTTTCATAGGCCTGGCGGCGGCTCGGCCACACACATCGAGCAGCGGTTCGGCTATCCTGTTTCATAGGCCTGGCGGCTGGCCACACACACATCGAGCAGCGGTTCGCTCTCATGGTTTTTCAAGTCGTATGCGTGACCTCGACCCCTAGTACCCAACGGCGGGTGTGTGCGAGGACTTGGGCGTCGCCGCCCTTACCTCGGCGGCTGCTCACCCAGTTCAAGCGCGGCCCAGCGCGAGTCTCAACCACGATTACGGGCGTCGGCAGCAAGCGGAACTCGGCGTCTCCTCGACCCCATTATCGAGCAGCGATTCGGTACATGATCTTGGCGGCGGCTCGATCGCCGGCATCCTAGGCCTTGGCGGTGGCTCGGCCCTATTTCGAGCAGCGGTTGGTGACTATAACTGCAGGTCTTGAGGTTCCTCGACCCCCTTTATCCCGAACGGTGGTTTGGTCACTGGACCTCGAGCTTCCTCGATCTTCGGTTTTTCGGGTCTTGAGCGGCGCCTCGACCTCCTATCCTCCAAAGGAATTCGTCAATTATGACACGACACGGTAGAACTTCCGCCCGAGATCTCAGTCGGCAACGAGTTCTTAGAGCAACACCCTCAAAGCATCGCAGGAGTGGCTTTTGAGGGGGGGGTAGTGATAGGGGTATTAAGTATGACAAGACACGTGGTCTTCAGTCGTACACCCGGATGACGTCATCGCCCCTCCTGCGCTCCATAAACACCCGCGATTTGACCGCCCGACGTCGCTTCTCCTCAGCATCGCCCCAACTACTCGCCAAGTTGACCACGGCACCGACCTGCGAGTCGAGCCCGTCGCCACTGCGAGCGATCGGAAGCATGCCCTCCGTCCGACCTATTTAACTCGAACAGGTAGGACAGGAGGGGGGACTGGATCTCTGGAGCTCTTTTCAGGACCTTATCTTCCCAGGAACACTGGGAGAGGTGAGTAGACCCCCGCAATTCTCTCTGGGGAACTCCGGCCGACGGGCCAGCACTGACTTGGGCGTCGGAGGGGTCGGGCGGAGCATCCGACCCGCCTTGCTGCAGGTCTCGTTCGGCGCCGGGCGCGCAAGCGACCTTTCCGAGGCCGGTCGGAGCGGGAGGCGAGTCATCGGCGGGCGAGCCGTCAGAGGCGACCCCGGGTTTCCGGTTGCGCGTGCGCCGAGTCCGCGGTAAAAGTTGTTTTCCCCTAACAGATAGCAATAGTTTGGAAGACATGAATTGATCTAGCAATTACTTAAGAAATTATTTGATTTCTAAAGAATTATTAGATATGATGATAATACTATCCACATAGATAAGTAGATATATCATACATTACTATTGTTGTCGTAGGAATAAAGATGTATTAGATTTGGAGTTGACAAAGCTTGATGAAATTATAAAAAAAAAACCCGAGTTTGGTATACTAAGCTCTTAAAGCTTGACAAAATCTATAAATATCTTTTTGTAGTTTACAAACATGATTTGGATATTAAAAGGTGGATGAACCAAAGGGTTGATTCATAAAGATATATTCAATTAAAGTCCCTTCTAAAAAGTATTATTAGTATCTAATTGGTGTATATGTGAGCTTTGAGTGATACCCAAACTTAGGATGAGTTGAATTATTATCGATTTAATAATTGGATCGAAAGTCTCTATTAAATCAACAATTGATCATTGGTGAAACCCTTTAGTCACTAAATGTGCTTTGTATATCGTAATAGATTCATTTGAGTTTCACTTAATTTGAAATTAAAAGATCAACTTACACCCGATGATATTTTGTATGAAGCGAGATCATATTCCTCACACATAGCTTTGTGTTAGTGTAAAAATTTTTGGGATTGAGTGATACTTGCAGGTTGAGCAAGATCGGGTGGAGAGCTTATGATAGCATGAAGATTAAGAATTTGACATTGTTTGAATATATCATTTTTGGAGCATATTGTTATATGATGTCTAGGTTAAGTGGTATTATTGCTAGTCATAGATGTCTTGCAAGTTGTTAGGGGAAAACAACTTTTTACCGTGACCCCGGGGCGCACGGCGCAGAATCCGGAAACCGGGGGGTCGTCTCGGTACGGTTCGGGCCCGTCGATGGCTCCTGCTCCCGCCTCCCGACCGGCTCCTCCGAAAGGCGGCGGCACGCTCCGGACGTCGAGGACGAGACCTGCAGCAGGGCGGGTCGGATGCTCCGCCCGACCCCTCCGACGCCCAAGTCAGTGCTGGCCCGTCGGCCGGAGTTCCCCAGAGAGAATTGCGGGGGTGTTCGAGTCTACTCACCTCTCGGAGTGTTCAAGAAAAGAAAGGGTCCTGGAAAGAGATCGAGAGCTCCCCCTCCAGATCCTACCTGTTCGGGTTAAATAGGTCGGACGGAGGGCATGCTTCCGACTGTCTGCAGGTGGCGTACGGGCCTGACCTCGCAGGTCGGTGCCGTGGTCAACTTGGCGAGTAGTTGGGGTGATGCAGAAACGACGTCGAGCGGTCAAATCGCGGGTGTTTATGGAGCGCAGGAGGGGCGATGACGTCATCCGGGTGTACGACTGAAGACCACGTGTCTCGTCATACTTAATACCCCTATCACTACCCCCCCCTCAAAAGCCACTCCTGCGGGACAGTTTGGAGGGTGTTGCTCGGAAGAACCTGGTTGCCGACTGAGATCTCGGGCGGAAGTTCTACCGTGTCGTGTCATAATTGACCGAATTCCTTTGGAGGATAGGAGGTCGAGGCGCCGCTCAAGACCCGGAAAACCGATGATCGAGGAAGCTTGAGATCCTGTAACCGAACCGCCGTTCGGGATAAAGGGGGTCGAGGAACCTCAAGACCCAGAAAGCCATAGATCCGCGTCGTTGGAAATAGGCGAGCCACTGCTCGAGGCCTAGGATGCCGATGATCGAGCCGTCGCTCAAGGCAGTGTTCGAAGCTGCGTTCGGGATAAATGGGGTCGAGAGGCGCCCGATTTCCGTTTGCCAAGCGGCGTCCGTGTCGGGGTTGAGACTCGCGCCCGGCCCGTTGAACCAATGGGTGAGCGGCGCTCGAGGTAAGGCGGCGGCGTCCAAGTCCTGATTCGACCGTCGTTGGGTACTAGGGTCGGTCACGCACGACACGAAAAACCATGATAGCCAAAGCTGCGTTCGGGATGTGTGTGTGGCCGAGCCGCCGCTCAAGGCCTGGGAAACCAGAATAGCCGAACTGCCGTTCGGGATAAAGGGGGTCGAGGAGACGCCCGATACCCGTTGCCAAGCCGACGTCCGGAAGTCAGGGGTTGAGACGCGCCAGGTCCTCCCTGCTTACCGACCCGTCATTTTGGTACAAGGGGTCGAGGTCACGCACACGAAAAACCATGATAAGCCGCTGCCGTTCGGGATGTGTGTGTGGCGAGCGCGCTCGAGGCACAGGAGACGAGAATAGCGAGCTGCGTTCGGGATAAAGAAGTCGAGGCGCCCGATACCCATTGCCAAGCCGCGTCCGGAAGTCGGGGTTGAGATGCACCGAGTCCTCCACCTTCACCCGTCATTTTGGTGCAAGGGGTCGAGGTCACGCTACGACACGAGAAACCATGATAGCCGAATCGCCGTTCGGGATGAAGGTCGAGAGGCGCCGGATTCCGTTGCCAAGCCGGCGTCCGGAAGTCGGGGTTGAGGCGCGTCGAGTCCTCCACGCCCCGACCCGTCATTTTGGTGCAAGGGTCGAGTCACGCACGACCTGAGAAACCATGACAACCGAACTGCCGTTCGGGATGAAGGGGTCGAGGAGACGCCCGATACCCGTTGCCAAGCCGACGTCCGGAAGTCAGGGGTTGAGACGCGTCAGGTCCTCCCTGCTTACCGACCCGTCATTTTGGTGCAAGGGGTCGAGGTCACGCACACGACCTGAAAAACCGTGGTAGCCGAACCGCCGTTCGGGATGTGTGTGGCCGAGCCGCCGCTCAAGGCCCAGAATATCAGTGGTCGAGCTGCTGCTCAAGACCTAGCAAACCAGAATAGCCGAACCGCCGTTCGGAATGTGTGTGGCCGAGCCGCCGCTCAAGGCCTAGAATATCAGTGGTCGAGCTGCTGCTCAAGACCTAGAAAACCAGAATAGCCGAACCGCCGTTCGGGGTGTGTGTGGCCGAGCCGCTGCTCCAGGCCCAGAATATCAGTGGTCGAGCTGCTGCTCAAGACCTAGAAAATCGAACCGCGTGCGCTTGAAAAACGGCTCGCGATAGTGCGGTTCTTTGGAATCGAGGCGGCGTGCGGGATAAGTTTCTTACAGGGGTGTACACGCGTCGGCTCTTCATTAATATGGCCGCGCGCCATTGCCGATGTGATGCTATTGGGCGATGTGGCGGTGTCATCTTGTCGCTTTGTCTCGGGAGGCGAAAGGTCGAGGCCCCGCCCCCTTTTCTATAAATAGCGAGCTCCGCGACTCTCTACCACTTTATCAGCGGAGTTTTCATCTCTTGTCCTGCCGTCGTCTTCCTTCAAGTTTTCTCCATAGGCTCCGGTGCCTTTTAACTTCTTCCAGCCGATTTTTCCATTCTAGGTTAGTGTGCGATGGGTCTTCCTTCCACTTCCTTTTCCTCTACTTCTTCCTCCTCCTCCCCATCAGTTACAACCCGCGTCGCCGCTCTCCCTTCATCTCCTGCTTCCAACCCTTCCTCAGATGCAGGCGGCGGCGTGCGTTAGAGGCCTTAATGTGGCGCCACGACCAAGACTCCATCTTGGGCGGCGTATGGTGGGGATTCTCCGGCGTTACGGCATCCGGAGAATACAACCTCTGGCGGGCGGACAGCGGGCTTTGACCGGTTCCCAAGGGCTTTGCCACGACCGTCGATGCCCTAGAGGCGGCTTGCGCCTTCCCACCGCACCCAATCATCGTATCCTGCATCTCCCTGTGGCGTATTTCGCCTTCCCAGATAACTCCCAACTCCTGGCGGTATTTGGTGGCTTTCCTGGGGGAATGCCATTACGCCAACATCGCCCCGACCCGTAACCTCTTCCTTTCCTGCTTTTGCCTCTTCAAGGGGTCGGGGGGATACTTCAACCGCATACGACGGGGTTCCGGGTTAGCGGCGCCCCACCAATAACAAAGGGTGGAAGAGGCGCTTCTTTTTGTCGGTGCCAAAAGGATGGGGTTTCGGGGGTTCGATGGTCGTCTAGAACCATCGATAATGCTGCCCGAAGCTCAATGCCGAGTGCGCTCACCTCGGCGGTGAGGTAATCCTCCTGCCTGCAAACCATCCGCAACATGTCGGGCGGTGGCTCGTGGAGGCGGACTAAATCCGCGCTCGGGGTAGGCCGTCATTGTCTCGCCTCTTTTTGGATTATTGCCATACTCTAGCTTCTGACACATCTGTTGTTCTTTGCAGGGATGGTGAACCTGCGGTCCTTCCACGACTCGGGTGCTCCGAGGGGACCATCTCCGCGCTCTCCGGCGGTCTCTAAGCGGGCGGGGGGTGGCTCCCCACGCGACGTTGAAGTGAGGCGCCCGAAGAAAAAGGCCAAGGCCAAGGGCGGGGTGAACACAGCGCGTGCTGTGCCGCCGGCGTCCGAGCGGCAGGAACCTCCACCCCTGCCGAGTGCGGGCTGACCGAGGGACGGCCGGGAAGGGCCAGCGTCCTCCGGCCATGAAGGACTGTGCGGGTCACGTCGGGAAGGATCAGCCGTTCTTTTCCCGAGTGATGGGGAGGTCGCCGGGGCGGTGGCGACCCTCTCGTGGCCGGTGGCATGAGTGCATCCCAGGGGACAAGGTGTGGGTCGGGGGAGAGCCCTCGGCCAGCTACCTCCGGGGGGCGCTCCATCCCGACGTCGCTCGGGACCTATACACACTCCCCTCGGAAGCGCTGATCGCCAAGTCCGCCAAGTCGGTGTTGTGGGTAAGCACCGTCTTGCGTGCATCTTCTTGGCTGAGCTCTGTTCATCACTTTCAGCGTTCTTTCTCCTCGTGCAGAATCTCCACTACACCACGGCCCTCCTCGACCGGGTGCATGACTCCGGCCGCTTAGTGCAGTGCAGGCGGCGCAACAGGTTGCGCCGCCCGGCTCGAGCCCGATCGGGGTCGGGACTGAGCGATTCTTCTGCCGAGCAGGCGGAGAGATGGGTGCGGAAGTCGCTCGTCTGACCGCCGAGCTCGAGGCGCCTCGGCGGCGAGGCGGACTGCGAAGCTCCTCGGATGGAGAAAGGCTGGAGAACCGCCTCGGAGGAGGAGGCTTGAGTGCCGCCAAGCTGACCTTGAGGAGTCGAGTTGGCGGCCGCGGGAGGCCCTTGCCGCGGCGGAAGGTAGTCGGCGAGAAGGCCAGGAGGCGTCGGCGCTTACAAGAAGTCGGAGGGCTTCCTCCTCGGCTGGCCGAGCGGGCGGGTATCGTCTGATATGGGTACAAGGTTGCCCTGGCGGTTCGAGCATGTCCTCCGGGCTCGATGGTCGAGAGAATCCCGCCGTCTCATGCCCGAGGATCGAGTCGACATGCCGGCGAGGTTCCCTTTGGCACGACCTTCCTGAGCGGCTTGAAGACTTCTTTTCTTCTTTTTGGAGGGTCTTCCCTTGTTTTTGTAATATTTCTTTCCCCACTAGGGGCCCATTTTGTAATCCAAACCTTTTGGTAATACAAATTTACCTTCTTAATACAATCTTCGACTTCTTTCCAATGGCACAGTCCGGTATTGACTTACTTCCGTTTTGTACTTAAACAAAATATTTCTTAAGGTTCTGGGCGTTCCAAGTCCTCGAGCTGCTGCCCGATCATAGTCGCGGCCGGAATGTTCCCGGTCGGACTACTTTGATTACTCGGTAGGGGCCTTCCCACTTAGGTGCAAGCTTGCCCCTTGAGTGAGCGGGGTCGCTCACTTCCGCCTTGCGTAGGACTAAGTCTCCCATCCCGAGAGGTCGAGGGCGCACCCTCTTGTTGTAACCACGGCAACACTCTGTTATGCGCCCGGCATTTTTACGTCTTGCGCGTTGGCCTGCGTTCTTCTAGCGAGGTCTAGGCCAGCCCGAACTCCACTGGGCGAGGTGGATTCCTCATAGTTCTCCACCGGAATGTTGGGATGACCAACTCGGTGGTAGGGGCTTCCACGCCCGAATGCAAAGGCTGTAGGGGACTCGCGGCGTCTTGGTAGTCGCGAGACCATAGGATTTTCGGGAGCTCGTCGACCCGGCTCGTCGGGCTTCAAAGTCCTTTTCTAAGTCCATCCGGGATAGATCGGTTGGTCACCTCGGCGAGCCCGTTGATGCAGGGTGGGCCACCGAGCTGAACCTCGATTGGATGTGATAAGTCACGCGAACTCCGAGAACCGAGTCTTTGGCGCGGGTTCCGTTATCGATGATGATAACGTTGGGCGAACCGAATCGGGTCACGATGTTCTTCCATCTGAACTGTTCGACCCGTTAATTTGTAATGGTTGCCGAGCTCGCTTCCACCCACTTGGTGAAATAATCTATCCCCACGATGATATGTCTCCGTGGCCGGACGCAGAGAATGGCCCCAAGAGGTCCATTCCCCATTGAGCGAAGGGCGCGCAATCCATGGGCGGCGGGACCGCGAGCTGCGGCGCGGGCTGGCGGCAAGTGTCGCACCGCCGCACGAAAGCCTTGGCGTCTCGGTGCAGCGTAGGCGATATAGCCACTGCGCGATGCTGAAGGCCAAAGTTCGCCGCCCATGTGCTCCCCACAAATCCGCCGTGGACCTCGGCGAGAATCACTTCCGCCTCGCCGGGATCTAAGCATCGTAGTAGGGGTGGGAAAGCGACCTTTTGTAGAGCCGCCAATTTCGCGATACCACGCTGGGTTCGGAGCCGCGTGCTTTAACCTCATCTGTGGCGAGATCCTCGCGTTTGTACTTGGTATTTCACGAATCCACGTGGGTGGGGTGATCGGGACCCGGTCCCCGATCTCCATGATGGCCACCGGCCAGGTGTGTCGGCTCCTCGACCTCGGGATGTTCCTCCGGATCGGCTCGAGGCCAATTTCGCGAGCTGGTGCGCGCTCGTTGCAGGACTGGGCACCACGGGCCAGTGAAGCGGAAAGTTAGACGTTTGGGCTTTTACCTCGGTCAGGTACCTGGACATGGTCGAGTCCCGCGCCCGATACTCCCCACCAACTTGCTCGGCGACAAGTTGGGAATCCGTGAGAATGTGGATTGCTCCTAGTTGCATCTCGGCGCCAAGCGGAGGCACGCCAGCACGCCTCGTATTCGGCCTCATTGTTTGTGGCCTCGAAACCGAAGCGGAGGAGCGGCTCGAGCGTGTCCGTCGGGGTCCTCGAGAATGAGTCGGCGCCGGCTCCCAGAGTTGGAGGACCCATCCACGTGCGACATCGGTCTCGGTGGATTTGCTCAACGCTCTCGCCGGTGTCAACTCCGAGATGAAATCGGCCAAGGCACAGGCCTTGATGGGCATTCTCGGCTTGTAGCAAAGGTCGAACTCGGATAGCTCCACCGACCACTTTAGGAGGCATACCTTTCGTTAAACTTAGAAAGAACTTGTGCGAGGTTGGTCGGTCAATACCTCAATCGTATGGGCTTGGAAGTAGGGCGTGGCCAGGGCCGCTAGAATAAGTGCCAATGCCGACCTTTCAATGGGAGGATAAGCGCCGCTCCGGCCCACGACACGTGGCTGGTGTAAATCGGTGTTGCGCATGGGGCTTCTTTCACAAGCACCGAGCTCACTGCATCTTTGAGATGCCGCGGTGAGGGTAAGTTTTACGCGCGGACACCGAGGTAAGTCGGGATAGCTCGGATAAGTCTTTGCTTTAGAGGCGTGAAGGCTTCCTCGCACTCTGCCGTCCATTGGAAGTTCTTTGGGTCTTTGAGGACTCGGAAGAAAGGAAGGCACTTATCTCCCGGCCGGGATAGAAAGCCGGGGCAGGCGCTATCCTTCCGTTAAGGCACCAAGCTCCTTTCAGTGCTCGGAGATCTCATGTCGGTGAGCTCGGATCTTCTCGAGGTTGGCATCAATTCCTCTCGTGTATGATAAACCGAGGAACTTCCCGATGTCACGCCGAAGCGCACTTGGCGGATTAAGGCGCATCCCGTGTCTTCTCGGCGTAGAAGGTTTCCGCATAAGTCGTCGAGGTGTGCAGCCCTGTGCGACTTTTCACGATCATATCGTCAACGTATACCTCCATGTTTCGCCCTATTTGCCGGGCGAACACCTTGTTCACCATCCTTTGGTAGGTGGCGCCTGCATTCTTCAACCCGAATGGCATAACTTTGTAGAAGTAGGCTCCTTGGGGCGTATGGAAGGCTGTATGTTGCCGATCCTCGGGGGCCATCCGGATCTGGTTATGCTTGGAGTAGGCGTCCATGAAGGAAAAGCGGGCGTACCAGCGGTTGAGTCGACCGGTGGTCGATCCTAGGTAGGAAGCAATCCTTGGGCAAGCACGATTTAGGTCGGTGTAGTCAACACACATCCTCCGGCTTCCATTAGGCTTCTTGGCGAGGACTACATTGGACAGCCGCGAGTACCGAACCTCCTCAATGAAGTCGACGCCAAGAGCACATCGACTTCATACGCACTGACTTGTTGGCGCTCGAGGGGAGGCGAGGTCTCTGTCTCACCGGGCGGTCGAGAGAGATGTGTAGATGGTGTTGGGCAACCGGTCGATTCGGGAGGTCGGCGGTGTCGGCGAACATCGGCGCTTTCTGGAGGAGGCGATGAGCTGCGCCCGCTCTTGATTATCAGTCGGGCGATCCGGTCCGATCGGGCGATCATCTTGCAGCGGAATATTAACCGGGTTTGTTGGCTCGGGATGCTCGGTGGCGCTGCGTCCGCGTGGGTCTTCGAGGCGGTTCGGCCTTTTCCTCTTGCCCGGAGAGTCGCCGTCAAGTAACACCGTCTGGACTCTGAGGATCTCCCGAACCTCCCGACTCCGTGGCGGTAGAACCCGTCCGGTGGTATGTGGATAAAGCGGCCCTTAACTTTGTTGAGGGTGGGTCGGCCCGGGATGGCGTTATGCAGCGATGGGAAGGTCGACCACGGAAAAGTTACGGCGAGTTTTGGCCTTGGGAATCCCGAGGTCAATGGTAGGATTACCGCACCGCGGCGAGATCGATCGCCGATGGCGGTGGCGCCGAGTGCAAAGGCGAGACTTCGCCGGCAACCCCAACTTGAAAGGCCTCGAAGTAGAGGATGTCGGCCGAGCTGCGATGTCGACCATAATCGCCGGACTGTGCGTTGGCAATTCGGGCCGACACCACGGCGCATCGTCGTGCTCTGTTACTCCCATATCCCACGAGAATGTGATCTCGGCTCGGAGGAGGTGATATTCCCGGTCACAGCGGCTCGGCGTAAGCCCTTCGACCAGCGCTATGTCCTCCGGTGGCGGGTCCCCGGTGATCACGTCGATGTGTTGCTCGGCCGGGCCTTGAGCGCGAGGATGGTGCCGCGGTGCTGGAGGTATTGATCGAGGTGACCTCTTGGATCAGCTCTTCAATTTGTCGCTTCACTCAGCACGCTCCGTGTCATGTCCGTTTTGCGATGGAAGCGGCAATACGGGTGCTATCGGCCGGTATCGCCGGCCCTTCATGCAGAAGCGGCACAGGCATTCCCCGCTCCTTTATGCGGAGGAATATTTGTGTCCGACGCGCCTTCAGGGGGGGAGGTGGCGGCGCGGCCGCGTATGGGCCGGGGCGGCCCATGCGGCGCCGTTGGTGCGGGGACTCCCGCCTGGTTGTCGGTCCCGATCGGGATGGAGTAGGATGCCCCCTCGGTCGTTCTTCCTTCCTTCCGACATCCGGGACTCGGCCGCCACGTATTGACTTGCCGCTGGAACATTTCGCGATGGGCGCGAAGTCGCTCCACCAGGACCGGCAGAACCTCGGCGGTCGGAGCCCCATCATAAGCGCTGCGTGCGGCGATGGGTGAGCATTCGATAACTCCGTACCTCCGTGGTGAACCTTCGCGCGAAGTGGGAGAGGGTTCGTCCTCCTTTTGCTTCAAACCCGAGGAGGCGCGACGGAAGGCTTTGGTCGCCAAGCGCCAAAAAGCGTAGCTCGAAGTCCTTGGCGAGCTGTTCAAAGGATGTTACCGACCGCTTTTAGGTACTATACCGTATGCGGGCGGATCCTTTCAACGTGGTGGGAATGCCACGCACATCAAAGGCGTCAGAAGTTCCATACGGAGGCCATTTGAGCCGGAAGGCGGCGGCGTGATCGGTGGATCGCGGCTCCATCATAAAGGTCGATGGAGGAGGCGGAAGTTCAAGGGCCTTTGGGTATTCCCGTATGTTCTTTGTGAGCAGGGACTCCCGGTGAGGCACTTCCCTCTGCTCGTCTTTTGACTTGCGGGCGTCCCTTTGCACCTCCTCCGGGCCATGCGATGGGCCGGTTGAGCGAAATAGGTCCGTCGAGTGCGAAGACACCGCCTCGAGTTGATGGGGCGTCGAGTTTTCAAGAGCCGAGTTCCGTCTGAACCCGGCGGGAGGCTGGAGAAGATGGAATGCCGTGGTATCGCCTCATGTTGCTTGGGGAGAGGTTCCGACCTTTGGAGGGTCGGCTCTGCGCCTCTGGAGTAGCGATGGAGGACAGCTGGGCGATGCTTGCGGTCGGACTGTTGGGAAAGGTCACTGAAAAGCCTCCCCGTGACGGTGGGAAGCGGTGGAACGACTTGGCGGGTAGAGCCGGCGTCGCTAAATATACTCTCGATGGCGATCTATAGTCGCGGCGGGATCGTCTCTCGGGGTTGAGGTGCGGGACCTCCGTAGAGGTGCCACCGGAAAGCGACCTTTCGTCCATGCAGCCGTTAAGGGCGGAGCGAGTAGTCGCCGGCGAGAGGCCCTCCTTCTAGCGCCCATCTCTTAGGGGAAAACATCTTTTTACCGTGACCGCGGGGCGCACGGCGCGGAATCCGGAAAGCGTGCGTCTCGATGCAGTTCGGGCCGTCGATGGCTCTGCTCCGCCTCGACCGGCTCCTCGAAAGCGGCACGCTCGGGCGTCGAGGGCGAGACTGCAGCGGCGGGTCGGATGCTCCGCCCAAACCCCTCAGCGCCCAATCGATCTTGGCCGTCGGCGGAGTTCCCAGAGAAAGTGCGGGGTGTTCGAGTCTACTCACCTCTCGGAGTGTTCAAGAAAAGAAAGGGTCCTGGAAAGAGATCGAGAGCCCCCCCCTCCAGATCCTACCTGTTCGGGTTAAATAGGTCGGACGGAGGGCATGCTTCCGACTGTCTGCAGGTGGCGTACGGGCCTGACCTCGCAGGTCGGTGCCGTGGTCAACTTGGCGAGTAGTTGGGGCGATGCTGAGGAGAAGCGACGTCGGGCGGTCAAATCGCGGGTGTTTATGGAGCGCAGGAGGGGCGATGACGTCATCCGGGTGTACGACCGAAGACCACGTGTCTCGTCATACTTAATACCCCTATCACAAGTCAATCACATGAGTAATGACACGTGTGACACAATATACAATCTTTTGTTTATTATTATTTGTATTTTTTCATTTTATATTATATGTTGCATGTATTATGATGTCCTCAGATCTGTGTAATAGGAAATGAATCATGATGAGATCATGATAATAAGATCAATTCACTTATAAATATAAACTCTAAATATTTTCGATCATAGGTTACTCAAGAGGAACATCGAGATAGTCGAACAAACAAGTGTGCTGTATATCCGTTTATATGATAGAGACAGCTAGTCTCACAGATGGTCATGTGAGGATATTAGGGATATAATATAGGTGCTCATTAGAAAATGAGTTCACTGAGTGATCCGCCCACAAAATGTTAGATGGTTAATAGTACCTCATTGTCAAACAGTGATTTTGTGATATTAGTTACATATCTGAACTTTAGACTTGAGATACTTAAAATATCTTATATTAGTACTTTACTCTTTGATACCAGAGTTATAGGTCTGAAAGTTTTAGATATAGCTCAATCGGCCATCGGGTGTAGTAGCTAACCTTACGATGACAATTAAGTATCGATAGAGAATCATCTACTCTTCGTGTCATGAGTGGAATATCCTATATGTTCTTACTCAGGCAAATCCCTTGCTATAGTCACTTGGATTAAGAGGAAAAGAGTTTTATGGGAGAATTTGATTAGAGCGAGACTTAGGTAGATTCCATATAGGCCTAGCACTATGTCTGATAAACGATCTTTGGGATATTACATAAATGAGTGACTATAGATACATGATAACTGAGGACAGACATGTTCAATGAATTGAATCCTCTTATATCGTCAGGAGACTATGGCGTAGTACCTTAGTATATCTATAGTTGATGAGTCAAGTGAATTATTAGAGAAATAATAATTCACTAAGTCAGAATAAGTTCTAAAAAATATGACTTATAAACAGCTTAATATTAGGCCTAGAGGGTCACATATATATGATAGGTGTTGCGTAAAAGTTCGGATTTGAAATATTTGTTGGAGCTCTTATTTTATTGGATATCCAATAAGCCCTTGTATTATTGGATCTTATGAATGAGATCCAATAAGTGTCAATAAGAGATTATTAAACAAAGATCCACTAATTCAAGATGTTTAGGTAATTGAATGAAGATCTAGTACCCAATATTACAGGATCTATTAGGATTAAATAGTAGAAATCTCTATAAATAAAAGAGGCCAAAAGGTGGTATAGGCTAGTATCCTTTTGGTCGCCCCTCCTATTCTCCTCTCTCTCATCTCCTCAACTGACAGTCTCAATTTAGGGCGGTTGTCATAAACTTAACTGGAATTATGTAAGTTGTGAGGCACCCTTACGACAAAGTCACAAACTTAACTAGAGTTGTATAAGTCATGAAGCACCCTTACCTTACCTTCTCAAAATTAGTTGAGATTGCCTGAGTTATGATACGCTCTTGTGACATATGCGTCCGTAAAGGGTTAGCCTAATTGCAATCTCGTATAGGTCCCGAAGAACTTATAAAATATAAAGTTGATTAGTTTGAAAATGAGCGACGAATAAGTCCTAACTGCTAGTCATATGTGCCCTGCAAGCCAATCACATGAGTGATGACACTTGTGACTTGATATGCACTCTTTCTCTTTGCTTATTATTAGACATTTTATCATTTTATCTTGCGTGTTGCATATATTGTGATGTCCTTAGATCTGTGCAATGGGAATCGGATCATGATGAGATCACGATAATGAGACCGATTCACCTTTAAACACAGACCCTAAATAATCCTGGTCATAGGTTACTCAAGAGGGACATTGAGACAATCGGATCGACTGGTGTGCTGTATACCCGTCCATACGATAGAGGTGGTTGGTCTCATAGCTACTTGTGTGGGGACACTAAGGGTACAGAGCAGGTGCTCATTGGGGAATGAGTTCATTGATTGATCTCCTTACGGAATGCTAGATGATTATTGATACCTCACGTCAGACAACGATTCCATAGTCCCAGTAATGTATCTAATCCTTAGACTTGAGACACCAAGAATGTCTTATATGAGTACTCCACTCTTTGATATCGGACTTATAGGTTTGGAAAGTTTCAAATCTAGTACAACCGGTTATTTAGAGTGGTAGCCAACCTTACGAGGGCTTTTGAGTGTCAATAGAGAATTATCCGCTCTCGGTATCATGAGAGGAATATCTCATATATTCTTGCTCGAACAAATCTTTTGTCAAGGTTATTCGGATTGAGAGAGAAAGAGTTCTCCGGGAGAATCCGACAAAAGCAAGACTCGAGGAGAGACAATATATGCCTAATAGCACTATGCCCGATATAGGATTTATGAGATATTAGATGGATGAGAGACTATAGATATATGATAACTGATGATAGATAGGTCTAAAGGATTGAATTCCCTTATATCATCTAGGGGTTGCAGCGTAGCGGCCTAGTACATCTGCAACCGATGAGTTGGGCGAATTATTATAGAGATAATAATTCACTAAGTCAGAAGGAGTTCTGACAAGTATGACTCACGGCCAGCTCGATATTAGGCCTAGAGGGTCACATACATATGGTAGGTGTTATGACAAGTAGAGGTTCAGATATGAGATATCCGTTGGAGCCCCTATCTTATTGGATATCAATTAAGCCCCTGAATTATTGAATCCTAAGATGAGATCCAATAATTACTAATAAGAGATTATTAGGTATAGACCTACTAATCTAAGAGGCTTGGGTAATTGGATATAGATCCAATACCTAACAGGGTAAGATCCATTAGGGTTTACATGAAATCTCTATAAATAGGAGGGAACCAAAGCTCTATAGGCTAGGGGTTCTTTTAGTGGCCACCTTCTATTCTTCTCTCCCCAGAGAGGTGTATCGTCACCGTGTGGATACCGCTAGAGAGGAGGACGCTTGACCTCGTTTATCCTTCCTATAGATCTGTAGAGATTCGGGAATATACGATCTATCTAGGTATTTTCTTTTACACATATAGTTTTTATGGATTTATTTTTTGATGCATCGATCTTCGCACGACGACAGAACCTTTCTACGGAAAATCTATGGTTTTGTTTTTGTTTTTCTGCTGCGCATGTAATGTCGCCCCATAGGATTTCCCAACACTAATGTCTCGCGAAGAGAGAAGCTTTATAAGTAATTCATCAAGCACTTTAAGTATATAAAAGAAAAGAGAGAAAGGAGGAAAACAAAGACTTTAGAAAGTTAAATGAACAATTACAAATTCATAAACAAGTACTCCTCGGGTGTCGAGCACGAAGATAAGTTTCCGTCAAGTTGACATATGAACTTGTGAAGATTGTTCAATACCCAGCACTACCCAAAATCTTCATCATTCCAGGGTGTTGAGATGGTTGACGTTTCACGTGCAATTATGGTCTACATAAAATAGACCATGAGATATAAAATTGGAGCCATTTTAGGATAGTTTGCTTGGTGCGATGAGCAGTCACACTACAATGATATGAACTATTGTTGCTTACATTTTTACAAGCAAAACATACCAAAACCAAGGCAAAATATGCTATCAAGCATCTGTTCATGAATGTTAAAGTGACAAATAGTTCGTTGAACAAAGTTGTTACAAATACACGATGATTATTCATGATAGTATGGACAACTAAAAGGGCTAGTCCCTTCTTGATCACAGTATAGTCTTGTTGTACTCATAGAGAGGAAGATCATTCTATGATTTGAGAAGCGTCATCATCGTATTTATCATGTGGATCATCACTAGAGAGGATAATAGTTGACCTCCTTCATCTTCTCCTATAAATATAAGATTTTTCAGGAAAATATGATATTCTTATGTAACATATCTCACATGATATGCGTGATTTTTCAGTTTTACAATTTTTAGCACACGAATCGTTACACGATGATAAGATTTTTTTAAAAAAAATCTAAGTTTTTATTTTTCTGTTATGTCGCTTCGCATGTGATGCTCTGATTAGATTTTCCAACAATTATTAGAATGTGTTGAAGGTATGAAAATTGGTGAAGAGTTAGTGACATGTACCTTCTTAGGCTAATGCACTTCGATGTTACTTGACTGATAAGAGAACAAATACATCATTAATGATGTCAAGAGTATTGCTTCATCGGGTATTGCAAAGTGAGTTTATAAAAAGGTAGATTAGAAATTATAAAGTGGATGAGGTGTTATTAAACTAGAGGAATAAGAGAGTACACATCTAGAAGAAATTGTTAGTTGATGTGGTGAAAGATAAACTTAGAGGGATTGAAATATACTTACATAAACCTAATGATGGATGGTTATTATAATGGCTTGCATTGCTAAAGGAGTAAGATTTTAAAATGAAAATATGGATTCAATGAAAATAATATGACGTGATACAAAAATCTTTTGAGTTTGAGAATCATAGTACTAAAAAGCATTATATTCAAGAGAGTACTTGATAAAGATGTAAAATTTAAATACTAGTGTTAATTTATATAGATAATATAAACAATCAAATACTTTAAGTTTTTGAATGTTTAGGGTTTTGTGAATAATTTTCTAAATAGCAATTGGTGTTATAGGATTGGAAGAAGCATATGGCTAATAAGATAGATTATAGTTTGAAAGATTGCTGACCACAAGATTAGTAGCATGGAGGCTTGATAAAGGAAGATGAGACTAGTTTCAATTATATATTGGTGCCTTCGATCAATAAAGCGATGCAATTAATTAGGTAGATCCTAGTTTGAAAGGTTATTGACCAAAATGTTAGTAGGATTGAGACTTAATATGGGAGGGTGAGTTCAGTTTCGACAAAGCCAACTAATTAAGGTGTCTGCAGTGGTGACTTAAGATGTATGTCATATAATAAGAGGTAAGTTATTAGAGCTTAGTTTTTGCCTTCTTCATCAGAGTAGATAAATTTTTTTATTATTTTTTTAAAATGAGTAAAGATTGTGATGGCTTCATAATTTATTTTTGAGAGGATAGATCTATACATATTTAGTGAAGTAATATAAAAAATTATAAAATCTAAAATTATCAAATGAGGATAGATGTATATATATTTACATTGATGTCTGATAGGGCTTAGACATCAACATATAAAATTTGAAGTGATTTGAAATGAGTTATGGAAGATGTTTCAAAAGGTAATCTATAACTTTTGTTATTAAGATAAGCATCATAATGAGTTATAATTCTACTTGATTTAGAAATTAAAAGGAAATAATAAGAAAATGGCTATTACTGAATGGAGGTTAACGGATGACTAAGGCGGTGTTTGGGATATTAAATATGACGTGACACCTGGTCCTGGTCGTACACCCGGATGACGTCATCGCCCCTCCTGCGCTCCTACGATTTGATCGCCCGACGTCGTT
Organism: Musa troglodytarum; assembly: GCA_023547065.1. NCBI lineage: Eukaryota > Viridiplantae > Streptophyta > Magnoliopsida > Zingiberales > Musaceae > Musa > Musa troglodytarum. The sequence continues at coordinate 56,938,400 of CP097506.1, read as the reverse complement.
TCTGCATCACCCCAACTACTCGCCAAGTTGACCACGGCACCGACCTGCGGGGTCAGGTCCGTATCCCACCCACAGACGTGACCGGAAGCATGCCATCCGACCTATTTAGGCCGAATGGGTAAGAAAAAAGAGGAGGGGGAAAGAGGGAGGGAAGAGCCCTCAGGAGGGGACTGGGGGAAGAGAAGAGAGGGAGAAGAAACACTCGGAAGGGAAGGAGGAGGAGAAGGAGGAGGAGGAGAAGAAGGAGGAGGAGGAGAAGAAGGGGGAGAAGAAGGAGGAGAAGGAGGAGAAGGGGAAGAAGGCTCTCTTAGCCACTCTCCCATCGCTGCATGGCAACCACGCTCCCACGCTGCATGGCAGCAGCTGAGCTCCCACGCTGCACGGCAGCACCATAGCTCCCACGCTGCATGGCAGCAGCTGAGCTCCCTCGCTGCATGGCAGCATCTGAGCTCCCATTGCTGCATGGCAGCAGCCAAGCTCCCTCACTGGATGGCAGCGCCAGAGTTCCCCCGCTGCATGGCAGCAGCTGAACTCCCTCAGCGCATGGCAGCACGAGTTCCCACGCTGCATGGCGGCGGTGAACTCCTCACCGCATGGCAGCACGAGTTCCCACGCTGCATGGCAGCGGTGAACTCCTCACTGCATGGCAGCACCAGAGCTCCCACGCTGCATGGCAGCAGCTGAGCTCCCATTGCTGCATGGCAGCACCCGAGCTCCCATCGCTGCATGGCAGCAGCCGAGCTCCCATCGCTGCATGGCAGCAGCCGAGCTCCCATCGTTGCATGGCAGAACCGACCTTCCATCGCAGAGAGGTGCAGCATTAACCTCGAGACCTCGGCAGCCAAAGGATCTCTCTCTATCTCTCTCTCTCTATGAAACACTCACTCACTCCCATCCGACAACTTGGCGTCGGAGGGTCGAGCATCCGACCCGACGTGTGCAGAACCGAGGGCATGCAGCGAGCTGGCCACGGATGAAGGCCAGCCACGGCGGCGGACGATCGGCTTCTCCCGACCAGCGTCGGCTTCCGGCTGGAGATTCGATGGCGACCCTTGCGCGTGGACCCGAACCCGGCGCGGCGGCCGAGGCCGCGGTAAAGTTGTTTCCCCTAACAGATTGGCGCTAGAAGAAGGGCCCGTTGTCGCAAGGTCAGCCCCATCTAATCTCCAAAGCCCGAGCTACAGTGCTCGGCAACCATGTTCAGCGCTTCGCTGCATGGTTCATCGTTGCCTCCCGCTGCCGCTCGGCCAAATCTGAGACCGAGTGCGCTGCTCGGCAGCGCAACCCCGAGCTGCGATGCTCGGCAACATCGCTGCGTCGCTGCCTCATGCAGCCGCTCGGCCAAATCCGAGCCCGAGCGCCTCCTCGGCAGCGGAATCCCGAGCTACAGTGCTCGGCACCCACGTTCAGCATTTCGCTGCGTGGTTTGCAGCTGCACCCAGCAGCTGCTCGGCAGCGCGACCCCGAGCTGCGATGCTCGGCCACATCGCTGCGTCGCTGCCTCACGCAGCCACTCGGCCAAAACTGAGCTCGAGTGCGCTGCTCGGCAGCCGAAGCCCGAGCTACAGTGCTCGGCACCCACGTTCAGCATTTCGCTGCGTGGTTTGCAGCTGCACCCAGCAGCTGCTCGGCAGCGAATGCTCGAGCTGCGATGCTCGGCAACATCGCTGCGTCGCTGCCTCATGCAGCCGCTCGGCCAAATCTGAGCCCGAGCGCCTCCTCGGCAGCGGAATCCCGAGCTACAGTGCTCGGCACCCACGTTCAGCATTTCGCTGCGTGGTTTGCAGCTGCGCCCAGCAGCTGCTCGGCAGCGAATGCTCGAGCTGCGATGCTCGGCAACGCTACGCTGCGTCGCTGCCTCACGCAGCCGCTCGGCCAAAACTGAGCTCGAGTGCGCTGCTCGGCAGCCGAGCCCGAGCTACAGTGCTCGGCACCCACGTTCAGCATTTCGCTGCGTGGTTTGCAGCTGCACCCAGCAGCTGCTCGGCAGCGAAAGCTGAGCTGCGACGCTCGGCAATCCCTCGCTGCGTGCTACTTCGCCGTGTCGCCGCCTCATGCAGCCGCTCGGCCAAATCTGAGCCCGAGCGCCTGCTCGGCAGCGGAATCCCGAGCTACAGTGCTCGGCACCCACGTTCAGCGTTTCGCTGCGTGGTTTGCAGCTGCACCCAGCAGCTGCTCGGCAGCGCGACCCCGAGCTGCGATGCTCGGCCACATCGCTGCGTCGCTGCCTCACGCAGCCGCTCGGCCAAAATTTGAGCCCGAGTGCGCTGCTCGGCAGCCGAGGCCCGAGCTACAGTGCTCGGCACCCACGTTCAGCATTTCGCTGCGTGGTTTGCAGCTGCACCCAGCAGCTGCTCGGCAGCGAATGCCCGAGCTGCGATGCTCGGCAACATCGCTGCGTCGCTGCCTCACGCAGCCGCTCGGCCAAATCGAGCCCGGCGCCTCCTCGGCAGCGGAATCGAGCTACGATGCTCGGCACCCGTTCAGCGTTTGGCTGCGTGGTTTGCTGCACCCAGTAGCTGCTCGGCAGCGCGACCCCGAGCTGCGATGCTCGGCAACATCGCTGCGTCGCTGCCTCATGCAGCCGCTCGGCCAAAATTTGAGCCCGAGTGCGCTGCTCGGCAGCCGAAGCCCGAGCTACAGTGCTCGGCACCCACGTTCAGCATTTCGCTGCGTGGTTTGCAGCTGCACCAAGCAGCTGCTCGGCAGCGGAAGCCCGAGCTGCGATGCTCGGCAACATCGCTGCGTCGCTGCCTCATGCAGCCGCTCGGCCAAATCTGAGCCCGAGCGCCTCCTCGGCAGCGGAATCCCGAGCTACAGTGCTCGGCACCCACGTTCAGCGTTTCGCTGCGTGGTTTGCAGCTGCGCCCAGCAGCTGCTCGGCAGCGAATGCCCGAGCTGCGATGCTCGGCAACGCTACGCTGCGTCGCTGCCTCACGCAGCAGCTCGGCCAAATCTGAGCCCGAGTGTGCTCCTCGGCAGCCGAGCCCGAGCTACAGTGCTCGGCACCCACGTGCAGCATTTCGCTGCGTGGTCTGCAGCTGCACCCAGCAGCTGCTCGGCAGCGAAAGCCTGAGCTGCGATGCTCGGCAATCCCTCGCTGCGTGCTACTATCGCTGCGTCGCTGCCTCACGCAGCAGCTCGGCCAAAACTGAGCCTGAGTGTGCTGCTCGGCAGCCGAAGCCCGAGTTACAGTGCTCGGCACCCACGTTCAGCACTTCGCTGCGTGGTTCGCAGCTGCACCAAGCAGCTACTCAGCCGAAGCCCGAGCTGCAGTGCTCGGCCACCCATGCTCAACAACTGCTGCGCGGTTTATCACTGCAACAAGCAGTCGCCGCTAACGCCCGAGCTGCAACGCCGCCAGCTAATACTGAGCCGTGGACGCCGCCACCCACGCTCGCACTTCACTGCATGTATTATAGCTGCACCAAGCAGCTGCCCGGCCAAAAACTACCCGAGCCATGCTGCTCAGCCAACAGAAGCGATGCTCCGATTGTTGTTACTCCTTTGCAATATCTTACAGACTTCTCACTGAGTTGAGCAGGCCATGCAACTTAATCTTCATGGACCTCTCGAGCTGCAACCTCAAGGGGTAAACATCGCAACAGATCGGCAACCGATGCGCTCATTGGAGAAGCTCCCCACGAGCTGACCTCCCTCATACAGAAGCCATTGCTGCAGCAGGCCCTGTGCGGTCCATCGCCAAAGAATTCTGCAGCAACGGAGCTGAAACTGGTATTCTGGGCCTTGAGCGGCGGCTCGGCCACACACATCCCGAACGGCGGTTCGGCGATACCGGTTTTCTAGGTCTTGAGCAGCAGCTCGACCACTGATATTCTGGGCCTTGAGCAGCAGCTCGGCCACTCACCCCGAACAGAGGTTCGGCCATTATGGTTCCTCGGGTCGTGTGCGTGACCTCGACCCCTTGTACCAAAATGACGGGTCGGCAAGCAGGAAGGACCTGACGTGTCTCAACTCCTGTCTTCCGGACGTCGGCTTGGCAAGGAGAATCGGGCGTCTCCTCGACCCCCTTATCCCGAACGACGGTTCGGCCATTATGCTCCTCAGGTCGTGTGCGTGACCTCGACCCCTTGTACCAAAATGACGGGTCGGCAAGCAGGAAGGACCTGACGTGTCTCAACTCCTGTCTTCCGGACGTCGGCTTGGCAAGGAGAATCGGGCGTCTCCTCGACCCCCTTATCCCGAACGACGGTTCGGCCACTATGCTCCTCAGGTCGTGTGCGTGACCTCGACTCCTTGTACCAAAATGACGGGTCGGCAAGGTGGAGGACTCGACGTGTCTCAACCCCGACTTAGGGACGTCGGCAAGGAGAATCGCGTCTCTCGACTTCTTTATCCCGAACGCAGGTTCGCTATTCTCGTTCCATAGGCCCCGAGCGGCGCCACACACACATCCCGAACGGCCGCTACTCGACTTCCTGTGCCTTGAGCGGCAGCTCGGCCACACACCTTCCGAACGGCAGTTCGGCTATCACGATTTTGCAAGTCGTGTGCGTGACCTCGACCCCTAGTACCCAACGACGGGTCGGTAACAGAGACTTGGACATCGCCGGCCCTTACCTCGAGCGGCTGCTCACCCACTGGTTCAACTGGCCCACTCGCGAGTCTCAATCTCGACACGGACGTCGGCAGCAAACGGAACTCGGCGCTCTCGACCCCATTATCCCGAACGGTAGTTGGTACATGATCTTGAGCGACGGCGATCATCGCCGGCATCTTAGGCCTTGAGCGGTGGCTCGGCACTATATCCCGAACGACGGTTCGGTGACAACGGCTTTCTGGGTCTTGAGGTTCCTCGACCCCCTTCATCCCGAACGGTAGTTCGGTACATGATCTTGAGCGACGGCTCGATCATCGGCATCTTAGGCCTTGAGCGGTGGCTCGGCACTATATCCCGAACGACGGTTCGGCGACTATGGCTTTCTGGGTCTTGAGCGGCGCCTCGACCCCGTACCCTGCAAAGGACTTCGGTCAAGTATGACACAACACGGTAGAACCTCCGCCCAAGATCTCAGTCGGCAACCAGGTTTTTCCGAACACCACCCCCCAATCCTCAAGATCGTCCCGCAGGAGTGGCTTTTTGAGGGGGGGTGTTTGGGATATTAAATATGACGTGACACCTGGTCCTGGTCGTACACCCGGATGACGTCATCGCCCCTCCTGCGCTCCTACGATTTGATCGCCCGACGTCGTTTCTGCATCACCCCAACTACTCGCCAAGTTGACCACGGCACCGACCTGCGGGGTCAGGTCCGTATCCCACCCACAGACGTGACCGGAAGCATGCCATCCGACCTATTTAGGCCGAATGGGTAAGAAAAAAGAGGAGGGGGAAAGAGGGAGGGAAGAGCCCTCAGGAGGGGACTGGGGGAAGAGAAGAGAGGGAGAAGAAACACTCCGAAGGGAAGGAGGAGGAGAAGGAGGAGGAGGAGAAGAAGGAGGAGGAGGAGAAGAAGGGGGAGAAGAAGGAGGAGAAGGAGGAGAAGGGGAAGAAGGCTCTCTTAGCCACTCTCCCATCGCTGCATGGCAGCCACGCTCCCACGCTGCATGGCAGCAGCTGAGCTCCCACGCTGCACGGCAGCACCATAGCTCCCACGCTGCATGGCAGCAGCTGAGCTCCCTCGCTGCATGGCAGCATCTGAGCTCCCATTGCTGCATGGCAGCAGCCAAGCTCCCTCACTGCATGGCAGCGCCAGAGTTCCCACGCTGCATGGCAGCAGCTGAACTCCCTCACTGCATGGCAGCACCAGAGTTCCCACGCTGCATGGCAGCAGCTGAACTCCCTCACTGCATGGCAGCACCAGAGTTCCCACGCTGCATGGCAGCAGCTGAACTCCCTCACTGCATGGCAGCACCAGAGCTCCCACGCTGCATGGCAGCAGCTGAGCTCCCATTGCTGCATGGCAGCACCCGAGCTCCCATCGCTGCATGGCAGCAGCCGAGCTCCCATCGCTGCATGGCAGCAGCCGAGCTCCCATCGTTGCATGGCAGAACCGACCTTCCATCGCAGAGAGGTGCAGCATTAACCTCGAGACCTCGGCAGCCAAAGGATCTCTCTCTATCTCTCTCTCTCTATGAAACACTCACTCACTCCCATCCGACACTGACTTGGGCGTCGGAGGGGTCGGGCGGAGCATCCGACCCGACCTGTGTGCAGGAACCGAGGGGCATGCAGCGAGCTGGCCACCAGATGAAGGAGCCAGCCCTGGCCGAGCGGACGATCAGCTTCTCCCGACCCAACGTCGGCTTCCAGCCTGGAGATTCGATGAGGCGACCCTTGCGCATTCGGACCCGAACCCAGCCGCGACGGCCCCGAGGCCACGGTAAAAAGTTGTTTCCCCTAACAGGCGGAAATGTCACACATCGATCGGAGTAACAATTGAAGCAAAAGCGATTTACTAAATGATTTATAAAGTTGATAATCAAATATCGATATTATCTTTATTTTAATCTCGAACCAAAAATGTACTCGTGCTCAGATCATTTACAAGAAATAAGTATATAAAAAACTAAATAGAGATATTATTTTATTTATAGAATTAAGAGATAAAAATAAGATTTCTTTTAGATGAGATGTAAATAAAATATTATCGAGTGTAAAAATATTTATTTATAAATTAAATATTATAGCATCAATATGAGTGATAGGGATTTCATTACTGATAGGGGTATTAAGTATGACGAGACACGTGGTCTTCGGTCGTACACCCGGATGACGTCATCGCCCCTCCTGCGCTCCATAAACACCCGCGATTTGACTGCCCGACGTCGCTTCTCCTCAGCGTCGCCCCAACTACTCGCCCAGTTGACCACGGCACCGACCTGCGAGGTCAGGCCCGTACGCCACCTGCAGACAGTCGGAAGCATGCCCTCCGTCCGACCTATTTAACCCGAACAGGTAAGACAGGGTGGAGAGAGGCTTCTTCCCATGAACACTCCGAGAGGTGAGTAGACCCCCGCAATTCTCTCTGGGAGACTCCGGCCGACGGGCCAGCACTGACTTGGGCGTCGGAGGGGTCGGGCGGAGCATCCGACCCGCCTTGCTGCAGGTCTCGTTCTCGACGTCCGGAGCGCGCAACGACCTTTCGGAGGAGCCGGTCGGGAGGCGGGAGCAGGAGCCATCGACGGGCCCGAACCGTACCGAGACGACCCCCAGGTTTTCGGATTTCGCGCCGTGCGCCCCGGGGTCACGGTAAAAAGTTGTTTTCCCCTAACAGATTGGCGCTAGAAGGGGGGCCGCTCTGTCGAAGGACTACCTGCTCCGCCCTTAACGACACATGGACGAAAGGTCGTTTCCGGCTGGCACCTCGGCGGAGGTCCCGCAAACCTCCGAACCCTGGAGGGACGATCCTGCCGCAACTATATATCGCTACCGGAGTATCTTTAGCGACGCCGGGCTCTACCCGCCAAGTCGGGTTCCACCGCTTCCCCCCACCGTCACGGTGGAGGCTTTTCAGGACCTTTCCCAACAGGTCCGGACTCGCAAATCTTGTCGGTGCATCGCCCTCCATCGCCTACTCCAGGAGGCAGAGCCGACCTCCAAAGGCCGGAACCTCTTACGGCATGATGAGGCGATACGCCGGTACCATCTTCTCAGCCTCCCGCCGGTTCGTGACGGAACCCGGCTCTGAAAACTGGACGTCCCCGCCTTTGAACTCGAGGCGGTGTCTTGCATCGACGGACCTATTTCGGGCTCAAATCCGGTCCATCGCACAGCGTGTGGAGGTGGTGCAAAGGGACGTCCGCAAGTCAAAAGAAGAGCAGAGGGAAGTGCCTCACTGGGAGTCCCCGTCACGACATACGGGAATACCCAGTGCCCCTGAACTTCCGTCTCCCCTCCATCGACCTTTATGATGGAGTCAGTGATCCAACCGATCACGTCGCCGCCTTCCGGGCTCAAATGGCCCTATATGGAACTTCGGACGCCTTGATGTGCAGGGCGTTCCCCACCACGTTGAAAGGATCCGCGTACATGGTACCCTAAAAAGCGGTCGATAACATCCTTTGAACAGCTCGCCAAGGACTTCGAGCCACGCTTTTTGGCGCTTTGCGACCAAAGCCTTCCGTTGCGCTCCTCCTGGGTTTGAAGCAAAAGGAGGACGAACCCCTCTCCGACTTCGTTCGAAGGTTCACCACTGAGGTACGGGAGTTATCGGACGCTCACCCATCGCTGTTAATGCAGGCGTTTATGATGGGGCTCCGACCGTCGAGGTTTTGCTGGTCCCTGGTGGAGCGACCCCCCGCGTCCATCGCGGAGATGTTTCAGCGGGCAAGTCAATACGTGGCCGAGTCCTCGGATGTTGGGAAGGAAGGAAGAACGACCGAGGGGCATCCTACTCCATCCCGACGGACCGACAACCAAAGCGGGAGTCCCCGCACCAAGGCGCCGCATGGGCCGCTTCGACCAGACGCACGCCGCCGAGCCGCCTCCTCAAAGGCGCCTCGACGCAAATATTCCTCCAGATAAAGGAGGCGGGAATGCTCGTGCCGCCCTCTGCATGAAGGGCCGACGGTGGCCGATAGCACTGCATCGCCGCTTCCATCGGCAAAACGGACATGACACGGAGCGGTGCTACGGTCAAGCGACAAATTGAAGAGCTGATCCAAGAGGTCACCTCGATCAATACCTCCAGCACCGTGGGCACCATCCTCGCGCCCGAAGGCCGGCCGAGCAACACATCGACGTGATCACCGGGGACCCGCTACCGGAGGACATAGCGCCGGTCGAAGGGCTTACGCCGGCCGTTGACCGGGAATATCACCCTCCTCCGAGCCGAGATCACATTCCTCGGATATGGGAGTAACAGAGCATGATGATGCGCCGTGGTGTCGGCCCGAATTGCCAAACGCATAGGTCCGGCGATTATGGTCGACATCGGCAGCTCGGCCGACATCCTCTACCGAGGCCTTTACGAAGTTGGGGTTGCCGAAGGAAGCCCCGAAGCCTTTGCACTCGGCGCTCACCGGCTTCATCGGCGACTCGATCTCGCCGCGGTGCGGTAACCTACCATTGACTCGGGATTCCCGAAGGCCAAAACTCTTGGTAACTTTTCGTGGTCGACCTTCCTACGGCGCATAACGCCATCTCGGCCGACCCACCTCAATGTGCTAAGGGCCGCTTTATCCACATACCACCGGACGGTTCCCACCAACGCCGGAGTCGGGAGGTTCGGGAGATCCTCAGAGTCCAGACGGTGTTACTTGACGGCGACCTCCTCGGTAAGAGGAAAAGGCCGAACCGCCGAAGACTCCACGCGGACGCAGCCAACCGAGCATCCTGAGCCAAGAAACCCGCGCATTATATTCCACAAGATGACCGCCCCGATCGGACAATCGGATCGCCCGACTGATAATCAAGAGCGAGCGCACCATCGCCTCCTCCAGAAAGCACCGATGTTCGCCGATACCGCCGACCTCCCGAATCGACTCAAGTCGCCCAACACCATCTACACATTTCGATCACCGGTGAGACAGAGACCTCGGCCTCGCCCTCGAGCGCCAACAAGCTGTGCGAAGTGATAAGGATATTCATGACGAGACACCGGTCTTCTGTCAGACAACAGCCGACGCCATCGCCTCCCGCGCTTCCAACCGCCACGATGTGACACTCGACGCCGCTTCTCCTCAAGACGCCCAACTACTCCGCCACCGACCACGGCACCGACTGCGTGGTCGACCAGACACCACTTACGACAATGGCACTCTCCTCCGCTCCAACCTATTTAACCCGAACAGTAGGACAGATGGGGATCCGCGATCCGACTCAGATCTCTCATCCTTACTCGTAACCCTTTCCCGGCAAAAACACTCCGAGAGATGAGTAGACTCGACACCCCGCAATTCCTCTGAGGAACTCCCGACAGCCGACATCGACTTAAGGCTTGAGGGGTTTCCAAGCGAGCATCCGACCCGCTTGCCGCAGGAATCGCCCCGACGGCCGAGGAGCGCGAGCCGCTTTTCGAGAGCTCGACGGTGCGAGCAGAGCCATCGACGCCCGAACCACACCGAGACGACTTTTCGGATTTACACGCGCTACCCGGTCACGAAAAGGTTGTTTCCCTAACAGATTGGCGCCAGAAGGAGGGCCTCTCGTCGAAGAACTACCGCTCCGCCTAAACGGACACATGGACGAAAGGTCGCTTTCGGCCGGCACTCGCGAGGTCCCGCACTCCGAACTCCGGAGGGACGATGCCGCGGCAACTATAGATCGCTATTGGAACATATTTAGCGACGCCGGGCTCTACCCGCCTAGTCGTGTTCCACCGCTTCCCCCCACCGTCACGGTGGAGGCCTTTCAGGACCTCTCCCAACGTGTCCGACTTCGCGAGCATCGCCCAGTGCCGCCCTCCTCGCCGCTTCCAGAGGCGGCAGAGCCGACTCTTCAAACGCCGGAACCCTCCCCAAAGATCACGAGGCGATGCCGCCGCACCATCTTCTCCAGCCTCCCGCCGGTTCCAGCACGGAACCCAGTGCTCTGAAAACTTGGACGCCCCGCTCAACTCGAGGCGGTGTCTCGCACTGACGGACCTGCTTTCGGCTCAGATCCGTCCATCGCACGCCGCTTGGAGGAGGTGCAAAGGACGCCCGAAGTCCAAAGAAGAACAGAGGGAAGTGTCTCACCGGGAGTCCCCGTCGCCACCGACATACGGAATACCTGCCCCCGAACTTCCGCCTCCTCCATCGACTTATGATGGGGCCGCGATCCACCATCACGTTGCCGCCTTCCGGCTCAAATGGCCCTATATGGAACTTCTGACGCCTTGATGTGCAGGGCGCTCTCACCACGTTGAAAGGATCCGCCCGCACATGGTACAAAGACTTGAAAAGCGGTCGGTGACATCCTTCGAACAGCTCGCCATGACTTCGAGCCACGCTTTTTGGCGCTTGCACCAAAGCCCTCGCCGCACTCCTCCCGGGTTTGAAGCGTATGAGGACGAACCCTCTCCCACTTCGCGCGGGTTCACCACGGAGGTACGGAGTTATCGGATGCTCACCCGCCGCTATTGGTGCAGGCATTCATGATGGGGCCGCGACCGCCGAGGTTCTCGCTGGTCCTTGGTGGAGCGACTTCACGTCCATCGCAGAAATGTTTCAGCGAGCAAGTCAGTACGTGGCGGCCGAGTCCTGGATGTCGGGAAGGAAGGAAGAACGACCGAGGGGGCATCCTACTCCGTCCCGATCGGGATCGGCACCCAGGCGGGAATCTCCGCACCAAGGGCGCCGCATGGGCCGCCCCGACCCATACGCGGCCGAGCCGCCACCTCCCCCCTTGAAGGCGTCTCGGACACAAATATTCCTCCAGATCAAGGAGCGGGAATGCCTGCCGCCACCACGCATGAAGGGCCGCGATACTGGCCGACAAGATCTGCATTGCCGCTTTCATCGGCAAACGGGCATGACACCGAGCAATGCTACGAAAGCGACAAATTGAAGAGCTGATCCAAGAGGTCACCTCGATCAATACCTCCAGACTCCGCGAGCACCATCCTCGCGCTCAAGGCCCTTGGCCGAGCAACATATCGACGTAATCACCGGGGACCCGGCCGGGGACATAGCGCCGGGCCAAGGGCTTATGCCCGAAAGCCGCCGCGACCGGGAATATCACCTCCTCCGAGCCGAGATCACATTCTCGTGGGATAAGGGAGCAACAGAGCATGACGATGCGCCGTGGTGTCGCCCGACTGCCAACGCACGTCCGGCGATCATGGTCGACATCGCAGCTCCGCCGACATCCTCTACTTCGAGGCCTTTCAAGCCGGGCTGCCAAGGAAGCCCTAAAGCCTTTACACTCGGCGCCACCGGCTTCATCGGCGACTCGATCTCGCCGCGGGTGCAAGAATTCCTACCATTGACCTCGGCGACTTCAAGGCCAAAACTCGCTGGTAACTTTTCCGTGGTCGACTCTCCCATCGCGCATAACGCCATCCTGGGCCGACCCACCTCAACCGGCTAAGGGCCGTTTGTCCACATACCACCGGACGCTGTTCCCTACCGCCGGAGTCGGGAGGTGCGGGAGATCCTCAAGAGTCCAGCGGTGTTACTGGACGGCGACCTCCCGGTAAGAGGAAAAGGCCGAACCGCCTCGAAGACCTACGGGCGCAGCGCCCGACCGAGCATCCCGAGCCAACAAACCCGGCGGTTAATATTCCTGCAAGATGACCGTCCCCGATCGGATACCGGGATTGGCCCGACCGGGTGATCAAGAGCGGGCGCAACTCATCGCCTCCTCCAGAAAGCGCCGATGTCTTTGCTCGATACCGCCGACCTCCCGAATCGACCCGAGGTCTCCCAACACCACCTATACATCTCTCGACCGCCCGCTCGGTGAGACAAAGACCTCGGCCTCAGTCCCTCGAGCGCCAACAAGCTGTGCAGAAGGAAGTTGATAGGCTCTTGGCGTCTGACTTCATTGAGGAGGTCCGGTTCCCTCAGTGGCTGTCCAATGTAGTCCTCGTCAAGAAACCTAATGGAAGCTGGAGGATGTGCGTTGACTACACCGATCTAAATCGGGCCTGCCCGAAGGATTGCTTCCCCCTACCAAGGATCGACCAACTGGTCGACTCAACCGCAGGGTACGCCCGTTTCTCCTTCATGGATGCCTACTCCGGTTACAACCAGATCCGGATGGCCCCCGAGGATCGGCAACATACAGCCTTCCACACACCCCAAGGAGCCTACTTCTACAAAGTTATGCCATTCGGGCTAAAGAATGCAGGCGCCACCTACCAAAGGATGGTGAACAAGGTGTTCGCCCGGCAAATAGGGCGAAATATGGAGGTCTATGTGGACGACATGATCGTGAAAAGTCGCACAGGGGCTGCACACCTTGACGACTTGCGGGAAACCTTCGCCACACTGAGAAGGTATGGGATGCGCCTGAACCCGGCCAAGTGCGTCTTCGGCGTGACATCGGGCAAGTTCCTCGGGTTCATCATACACGAGAGAGGAATTGATGCCAACCCCGAGAAGATCCGAGCTCTCACCGACATGAGATCTCCAAGCACAGTTAAGGAGCTTCAATGCCTTAACGGAAGGATAGCGGCTCTATCCCGGTTTTTGCCCCGGTCCGGAGATAAGTGCCTCCCTTTCTTCCGAGTCCTCAAAGACCCGAAGAACTTTCAATGGACGGCAGAGTGCCGCTCGCCAAGCAAGACTCTCCGAGCTACCCCGACTTACCTCGGTGTCTGCGCCAGAAAAACTCACCCTCTATCTGGCGGCATCCCAGCATGCAGTAAGCTCGGTGCTTGTGAAAGAAGCCTCCGAAGCGCAACACCCGATTTACTACACCAGCCATGTGCTCCGTGGGCCGGAGCAGCGCTATCCTCCCATTGAAAGGCTGGCATTGGCACTCATTCTAGCGGCTGTGAAGCTACGCGCTTACTTCCAAGCTCATACGATTGAGGTATCGACCGACCAACCCCTGCGCAAGTTCTTTCTAAGTTTGACGAGCGTATGCCTCCCAAAGTGGTCGGTGGAGCTATCCGAGTTCGACCTGCTACAAGCCGAGGACAGCCATCAAGGCCTGTGCCTTGGCCGATTTCATCTCGGAGTTGACACCACGGAAGCGTAAGGCGCTGAGCCAATCCACCGAGACCGGATGCTGCACGTGGATGGGTCTTCCAGCCCTGTGAGCCGGCGCCGACTCATTTTGAGGACCCCGATGGACACGCCGAGCTGCCTCCGCTTCGCTTCCCGCCACAAACAACGAGGCCGAATACGAGGCGTCATATGGCGTGCCTCCGTCTGGCGGCCGAGATGCAACTAGGAGCAATCCACATTCTCACGGATTCCCAACTTGTCGCCGAGCAAGTTGGTGGAGAGTATCGGGCGCGGGACTCGACCATGTCCAGATACCTGACCGAGGTAAAAGCCCAAACCTCTAACTTTCCCCGCTTCACTCTGCCCAGGGTGCCCAGGTCCCAGAACGAGCGGGCAGACCAGCTCGCGAAACTGGCCTCGGGAGCCGATCCAGAGGGACATCCCGAGGTCGAGGAGCTGACACACCGGTCGGTGACCATCATGGAGATCGGGGATCCAGGAGTCCCGACCACCCCACCGACGTGGATCCAGGAAGTACTGAAGTACAAACGCGAGGATCTGCCACGGTGATGAGGGCAAGGCACGCGGCTCGCCAACTCAGGCGTGGTACTGTGAAATCGGCGACCGACTCTACAAAAGGTCTTTTTCCCACCCCCTACTACGATGCTTAGATCCCGAAGAGGCGGAACTGATTCTCGCCGAGGTCCACGGCGGGATTTGTGGGGAGCACATGGGCGGCCGAACTTTGGCCTTCAAAGTACTGCGCCAGGGTTATTACTGGCCTACGCTGCACCGAGACGCCAAGGCTTTCGTGCGGCGGTGCGACACTGCCGCCACAGCCCGAGCCCGCAGCCTCCCGCGTCCCGCCGCCTCCATGGATCGCGCTTGGCCCTTCGCCCAATGGGGATTGGACCTCTTGGGGCCGTTCCCCCCGGCGTCCGGCCGGCGGAGACATATTATTGTGGGGATAGATTACTTCACCAAGTGGGTGGAGGCCGAGCCCCTGGCAACCATTACAGCCGAACGGGTCGAACAGTTCGTATGGAAGAACATCGTGACCGATTCGGTCTACCAACGCGTTATCATCGATAACGGCACCCGCCACAAAGACTCGGTTCTCGGAGTTAGGCGACCTATCACATCCAAATGAGGTTTAGCTCGGTGGCCCACCCCGCACCAACGGGCTTGCCGAGGTAACCAACCGATCTATCCCGGATGGACTTAGGAAAGAACTTTGGAAGCCCGACGAGCCGGGTCGACGAGCTCCCGAACATCTTATGGTCTCGCGGACTACCCGAAGACGGCCGGGCGAGTCCCCTACCCTTGCATTCGGCGTGGAAGGCCCTACCGCCGAAAGTTAGTCATCCCAACATTCCGGTGGAGAACTATGAGGAATCCACCTCGCCCAGTGGAGTTCGGGCTGGCCTAGACCTGCTAGAAGAACGCAGGCCAACGCAAGACGTAAAAATGCCGGCGCATACAAGTATGTAGCCAGGAGTTACAACAAGAGGGTGCGCCCTCGACTCGGGATGGGCGACTTAGTCCTACGCAAGGCGAAGTAAGCGACCCGCCACTCACGGGCAAGCTTGCACCTAAGTGGGAAGGCCCCTACCGAGTAATCCAAGTAGTCCGACCGGAACGTTCCGGCTCGCGACTATGATCGGGCAGCAGTTCGAGGACTTGGAACGCCCACAACCTGAGGAAGTATTTTGTCTAAGGACAAAACGGAGGCAAATCGATGTCAAACTCAGGACATTCGAAGGAAGTCGGAGAATGTGTGAAGAAAACATATTTGTATTGCCAAAGGAGTTTTGGATTACAAAACGTGCCCCTAAGTGGGGAAGTAACATTACAAAAAGCAAGGGAAAGCCCTCCAAAAAGAAGAAAAGAAGTCTTCAGGCCGCAGCTTCAGGAAGGCTGTCGTCGAAAGGAACCTCGCCAGGCATGTCGACCCCCTGATCCTCGGGGCATGACACGAAGGGATCCTCCTCGACCCTCGAGCCTGGAGGACACGCCGAACCGGGCCAGGCAACTCTGTACCCATACTCAGAGGACACACGGCCCGTCCGGTCCAGGCCGAGGAGGAAGCCCTCCGACTTCTTGTATGCGCCGATCGCCTCGGTCCTTCTCGCCGACTCCTTCCACCGCGGCAAGGGCTTCCTGGCGGCTCGCAGCTGCCTCCTCGAGGTCGCCTTGGCAGCCAACCTCGAGGCCTCTCCATCCGGAGGCGGTTCTCAGCCGCGCCATCCGGAGGAGCTGCAGCCCGGCCTCGCCGAGGCGGCCTCGAGCTCGGCGGTCGACGCGCAACTTCCGCGCCATGTCCGCGCCGCTGCCGGGCGAAGCAACCGCCTCGGTCCCGACCCGGGCCTCTCGAGCCGGGCGACGCAACGCCAAGTTGCGCTCACCCAGGCCGTGCACCAAACGACCGAAGTCGTGCACCCGGTCGAGAAGGGCAGTGGTGTAGTGGAGATTCTGCACAAGAGAAAAAACGCTGAAAGTGATGAACAGAGCTCAGCCAAGGGGATATAAGCAAAATGGTGCTTACCCACAACGCCGACTTGGCGGACTTGGCGAGCAGCGCTTCCGAGGGGAGCGTGTATAGGTCCCGAGCCATGTCGGGATGGAGCGCCCCCCGGAGGTAGTGGGCCGAGGGCTCTCCCCCGACCCACACCTTGTCCCCGGGATGCACCATGCCACCAGGCCACGAGAGGGTCGCTCCGCGGCCCCGAAGGGACCTCCCCCATCATTCGGGAAAGGAATGGCTGATCCTTCCCCGACGTGACCCGGCACAGGTCCTGCATGGATGGAGGACGCTGGCCCTTCCCGGTCGCCCCCTGGCTGGGACCAGCACTCTCGGCAGGAGTGGTGGCGCCCGGTTGTTCAGTCGCCGGCCGCACGCCACCGGCGTCTGTGTCCACCACCTCCTTGGCCTTCGCCCTCTTCTTGGGACGCCCCTCATCGGCGGTGTGCGGGGAGCCACCCCCCGCCCGCTTGGAGACCGCCGGAGAGCGCGGAGATGGTCCCCTCGGAGCACCCGAGTCGTGGAAGGATCGCAGGTTCACCATCCCTGCAAAAAGGCGACAGATATGTCAGAAGATAGAGTATGGCAGCAATCTAAAAGAAAGCTAGACAACGACAGCCTACCCCGAGAGCACGGACTCAGTCCGGCCTCCACCAGCCACTGCTCCGACATATTGCGGATGGCTTGCGAGGAAGGGAGGATTACCCTCAGCTGCTCGAGGTGAGCACGCTCCTCGGCACTCAGCAGGCAGCGTTATCGATGGTCCTCGACCACCACCGAACCGAAACCCCAAATCCGTCGCATCGACTTAAAAAGAAGCGCCTCTTCCACCCTTTGTTATTGGTGGGGGCGCCGCTAACCCGGAACCCTGGTCGTGCGGCCAGGAAGTAACCCCCCGACCCCTTGAAGAGGCGGAAGCAGGAGAGAAAAAGGTTGCGGGTCGGGGCGATGTTGGCGTAGTGGCATTCCCCCAGAAAAACCACCAGGTACCGCCAAGAGTTGGGGGTTATCTGGGAAGGCGAAATACGCCACAGGGAAATACAGGATACGATGGTGGGGTGCAGGGGAAGGCGCAGCCCGGCCTCTAGGGCATCGGCGGACAGGGCAAAGCCCTTGGGAACCGGGTCAAAAGCCCGCTGTCCCGCCGCCGGCCAGAGGTTGAACTCCTCCGGGATGCCGTAGCGCCGCCGGAGAATCCCCACCATGCGCTCGTCCAAGACAGAGTCTTGGTCATGCGGCCACATCAAGGCCTCTAACTCACGCGCCGCTTCCGCATCTGAGGAAGGGCTGGAAGGAGGAGACGAAGGGAGAGCGACGACACGGGTTGTAACTGATGGGGAGGAGGAGGAAGCAGAAGAAGAGGAAGTGGAAGGAAGACCCATCGCACACTAACCTATAAAGGAAGAAAGCGGCTGGAAGAAGCTAAAAGGCACCGGAGCCTATGGAGAATACTTGAAGGAAGACGACGGCAGGACAAGAGAAGAAAACTCCACTGATAAAGTGGTAGAGAGACGCGGGGCTCCCTATTTATAGAAAAAGGGGAACCTCGACCTTTCGCCTCCCGAGGCAGGCGACAGCATGACACCGCCACATCGCCCAATCGCATCACATCGGGCAGTCGAAGCGCCGGCATCATATTGATGAAGAGCCGACGTGTACAAACCCCCCCAGGTAAAAAACTTAACCCGCACGCCAGCGGCTCCTCGATTCCAGCAACCGCACTATCGCGAGCCGTTTTTCGAAGCGGCACGGCGGCGGTTCGGTTTTCTAGGTCTTGAGCGGTTGCTCGACCACTGGTTTTCTAGGTCTTGAGCGGTTGCTCGACCACTGGTTTTCTAGGTCTTGAGCGGTTGCTCGACCACTGGTATTCTAGGCCTTGAGCGGAGCCTCGGCCCCCCATCCCGAACGGAGGTTCGGCTATTCTGGTTTTCTAGGTCTTGAGCGGTTGCTCGACCACTGGTATTCTAGGCCTTGAGCGGAGCCTCGGCCCCCCATCCCGAACGGAGGTTCGGCTATTCTGGTTTTCTAGGCCTGGAGCGGAGCCTCGGCCCCCATCTCGAACGGAGGTTCGGCTATTCTGGTTTTCTAGGCCTTGAGCAGCAGCTCGGCCACTCACCCCGAACGGAGGTTCGGCCATTATGGTTCCTCAGGTCGTGTGCGTGACCTCGACCCCTTGTACCAAAATGACGGGTCGGCAAGCAGGAAGGACCTGACGTGTCTCAACTCCTGTCTTCCGGACGTCGGCTTGGCAAGGAGAATCGGGCGTCTCCTCGACCCCCTTATCCCGAACGACGGTTCGGCCATTATGCTCCTCAGGTCGTGTGCGTGCCCTCGACCTCTTGTACCAAAATGACGGGACGGCAAGGTGAAGGACTCGACGCGGTCTCAACTCCCCGCCTTCCGGACGCCGGCTTGGCAAGGAGTATCGGGCGCCTCTCGACTTCTATCCCGAACGACGGTTCGCCATTATGCTCCTCGTGTCGCAGGCGTGACTCACCCTTTGTACCAAAATGACGGGTCGGCAAGCGTGAAGGACTGACGCGGTCTCAACTCTCGCCTTCCGGACGCCGGCTTGGCAAGGAGAATCGGCGCCTCTCGACTCTTTATCCCGAACGGCGCTCGCTATTCGTTCCATAGGCCCCGAGCGGCACTGCCACACACCTTCCGAACGCAGTTCGGCTATCACGATTTTGCAAGTCGTGTGCGTGACTCGACTTCTAGTACCCAACGACGGGTCGCAGAGACTTGACATCGCCGCCCTTACCTCGAGCCCGCTCACCCATCGTTCAATCGCCCACTCGCGAGTCTCAATCCTCCGACACGGACGCCGGCTTGGCAACGAAACTCGGGCCTCTCGACTTCATCATCCCGAACGGTAGTTCGCATACATGATCTTGAGCGACGGCTCGATCATCGGCATCTTAGGCCTTGAGCGGGCTCGGCACTATATCCCTAACGACGGTTCGGTGACAACGGCTCGGGTCTTGAGGTTCCTCGACTTCTTCATCCCGAACGGTAGTTCGGTACATGATCTTGAGCGACGGCTCGATCATCGCATCTTAGGCCTTGAGCGTGGCTCGGCACTATATCCCGAACGCAGGTTCGGCGACTATGGCTTTCGGGTCTTGAGCGCGCCGACCCTGCACTCGCAAAGGACTTTGGTCAATCATGACACAACACGGTGGAACTTCTGCCCGAGATCTCAGTCGGCAATCAGGTTCTTCCAAGCACCGCCCCCCAAATTGCCCCGCAGGAGTGGCTTTTGAGGGGGGGGTAGTGATAAGGATATTAAGTATGACGAGACACCTGGTCTTCTGTCGTACAACAGGCTGACGTCATCGCCCCTCCTGCGCTCCAACCGCCCACGATGTGACAGCCCGACGACGGCTCTCCTCAAGATCGCCCCAACCCTTGACTGACCACGGCGGCACACTCGCGTGGTCGCCGGACACCACTTGCAGGGCCGGAAGCACTCCCTCCGTCAACCTATTTAACCCGAACAGTAGGGACAGATGGGGATCCGCGATCCGACTCGTGATCTCTCTCATCCTTACTCTAACCCTTTCCTCGGCAAAAACACTCCGAGAGGTGAGTAGACTCCTGACACCCGCACTCTCTCGAGGAACTCCTACGACAAAGCCGACATCGACTAAGGCTGAGGGGTTTCGGAGCATCCGACCCGCTTTGTTGCAGGAATCGCCCCCGACGGCCGAGGAGCGCACGCTTTCGAGAGCTCTGACGGGCGCGAGCAGAGCTATCGACGGCCCGAACCACACCGAGACGCACTTCTGCTTTCGGATTTCGCGCCGCGCGCTTCCGGGTCACGTAAAAGGTTGTTTCTAACAAGAAGGAAGTCGACTGTGCTCTTGGCGCTCCGACTTCATTGAGGAGGTCCGGTGACTTCGCTGGCTGTCCCAATGTAGTCTCGCCAAGAAGCCTAATGGAAGCCGGAGGATGTGTGTGACTACACCGATCTAAATCGTGCTTGCCCGAAGGATTGCTTCCCCCTACCTAGGATCGACCAACTGGTCGACTCAACCGCGGGGTACGCCCGCTTCTCCTTCATGGACGCCTACTCTGGTTACAACCAGATCCGGATGGCCCCCGAGGATCGGCAACATACAGCCTTCCACACACCCCAAGGAGCCTACTTCTACAAAGTTATGCCATTCGGGTTGAAGAATGCAGGCGCCACCTACCAAAGGATGGTGAACAAGGTGTTCGCCCGGCAAATAGGGCGAAACATGGAGGTATACGTTGACGATATGATCGTGAAAAGTCGCACAGGGGCTGACCACCTCGACGACTTGCGGGAAACCTTCTCTACGCTGAGAAGACACGGGATGCGCCTTAATCCGGCCAAGTGCGCTTCGGCGTGACATCGGGGAAGTTCCTCGGGTTTATCATACACGAGAGAGGAATTGATGCCAACCCCGAGAAGATCCGAGCTCTCACCGACATGAGATCTCCGAGCACAGTAAAGGAGCTTCAGTGCCTTAACGGAAGGATAGCGGCCCTGTCCCGGTTTCTATCCCGGTCGGGAGATAAGTGCCTTCCTTTCTTCCGAGTCCTCAAAGACCCAAAGAACTTCCAATGGACGGCAGAGTGTGAGGAAGCCTTCGCCGGCCTAAAGCAGCACTTATCCGAGCTACCCCGACTTACCTCGGTGTCTGCGCCAGAAAAACTTACCCTCTACCTGGCGGCATCTCAGCATGCAGTAAGCTCGGTGCTTGTGAAAGAAGCCCCCGATGCGCAACACTCGATTTACTACACCAGCCACGCGTCGTGGGCCGGAGCGCCGCTTATCCTCCCATTGAAAGGCCGGCATTGGCACTTATTCTAGCGGCCCTGGAAGCTACGCCCTACTTCCAAGCCCATACGATTGAGGTATCGACCGACCAACCTCGCCAAGTTCTTTCTAAGTTTGACGAGCGTATGCCTCCTAAAGTGGCCTGGAGCTATCCGAGTTCGACCGCTACAAGCCGAGAACAGCCATCAAGGCCTGTGCCTTGGCCGATTTCATCTCGGAGTTGACACCGCCGGCAGAGCGCTGAGCAAATCCACCGAGACCGGATGCTGCACGTGGATGGGTCTTCCAGCTCCAGGAGCCGGCGCGACTCATTCTCGAGGACCCCGACGACACGCCGAGCCGCTCTCCGCTGCGGTTTCGAGGCCACAAACAATGAGGCCGAATACGAGGCGCCGCTGGCGCCTCCGCTTACGGCCGAGATGCAACTAGGAGCAATCCACATTCTCACGGATTCCCAACTTGTCGCCGAGCAAGTTGGTGGAGAGTATCGGGCGCGGACTCACCATGTCCAGATACTCGACCGAGGTAAAAGCCCAAACTTCTAACTTTCCACGCTTCACTGGCCCAGTGGTGCCTGTGTCCCGCAACGAGCGGGCAGACCAGCTCACGAAATTGGCCTCGGGAGCCGAGCCGGAGGAACATCCCGAGGTCGAGGAGCTGACACACCGATCGGTGGCCATCATGGAGATCGGGGACCCCGGAGTCCCGTCCACCCCACCTACGTGGATTCAGGAAATACTGAAGTACAAACGCGAGGGGATCCTGCCAGCAGACGAGGTCAAAGCACGGCGGCTCCGCCGAACCCAGGCGTGGTACTGCGAAATTGGCGACCGGCTCTACAAAAGGTCGTTTTCCCACCCCTACTACGATGCTTAGATCCCGATGAGGCGGAAGTGATTCTCGCCGAGGTCCACGCGGGATTTGTGGGGAGCATGGGCGGCCGAACTGGCCTTCAGCATCGCGCTATTATCGCCTACGCTGCACCGAGACGCCAAGGCTTTTGCGCGGCGGTGCGACACTTGCCAACGCCAGTTCGCGCCGCAGCTCCTCGCGTCCCGCCGCCTCCATGGATTGCGCCCGCCCTTCGCTCAATGGGGAATGGACCTCTTGGGGCCGCTCTCGGCGTCCGGCCAATGGAGACATATCATCGTGGGAATAGATTATTTCACCAAGTGGGTGGCGAGCCGAGCCCTGCACCATTACGTACCAACGGGTCGAGCAGTTCGTATGGAAGAACATCGTGACCCGATTCGGTTCGCCCAACGTTATCATCATCGATAACGAACCCGGTCGCCACAAGACTCGGTTCTCGGAGTTCACGCGACCTATCACATCCATTGAGGTTCAGCTCGGTGGCCCACCCCTGCACCAACGGGCTCACGAGGTGACCAACCGATCTATCCCGGATGGACTTAGAAAAGGACTTTGAAGCCCGACGACGGGTCGACGAGCTCCCAAACATCCTATGGTTTTGCGGACTACCCCGAAGACGGCCTCGGGCGAGTCCCCCTACAGCCTGGCATTCGGCGTGGAAGCAGTCCTACCACCGAGTTGGTCATCCCAACATTCCGGTGGAGAACTATGAGGAATCCACCTCGGCCCAGTGGAGTTCGGGCTGGCCTAGACTCGCTAGAAGAACGCAGGCCAACGCACACGTAAAAATGCTGGCATACAACAGAGTGTTGCCGGAGTTACAACAAGAGGGTGCGCCTCGACCCTCGGGATGGGTGACTTAGTCCTACGCCAAGGCGGAAGTGGCGACCCCGCCCACTCAGGGGCAAGCTTGCACCTAAGTGGGAAGGCCCTACCGAGTAATCAAAGTAGTCCGACCGAAGCGTTGCTCGCGACTATGACTGAGCAAAAGGCAGTTCAGGGACTTGGAACGTCCAGAACCTTAAGAAATATTTTGTTTAAGGACAAAACGGAAGTAAGTCAATACCAGACTCAGGCCATTGGAAAGAAGTCGAAGATTGTATTAAGAAGGCGAATTTGTATTACCAAAAGGTTTGGATTACAAAGAAGTATTACAAAAACAAGGGAAGACCCTCCAAAAAGAAGAAAAGAGGTCTTCAGGCCGCAGCTTCGGGAAGGCTGTCGTCGAAGGGAACCTCGCCGGGCATGTCGACCCCCTGATCCTCGGGGCATGAGACGAAGGGATTCTCCTCGACCATCGAGCACGGAGGACATGCTCGGGCAGGGCGAGGGCAACCTTGTACCCGTACTAAATGCGATACTCGGCCGTCGGTCGGGCGAGAGGAAGCCCTCCGACTTCTTGTATGGCGTCGGCGGCCTCCGGTCCTTCTCGTGGCGCCTTCCGCGCGGCGAGGCTTCCACGGCGGCCCGGCTCGGACTCCCTCGAGGTCGGCTTGGCGGCCAATTCGAAGCCTCCTCCTCGGAGGTGGTTCTCGGCTTCTCCATCCGGAGGAAACCTGCGATCCGGCCTGCATCGCCGCGGCGGCCTCGAGCTCGGCGGTCGACAGCGCAACTTCGCGCCCATGTCCGCGCCGTTGCTCGGCGGCGGCAACGCCTCGGGTCGACCCGCTCGGGCTTCCTCGGTGGCGGCGCAACTCAAGTTGCGCTCGCCCGGACCGCACTGGCGGCCGAGTCATGCACCCGGTCGAGGAGGGCCGTGGTGTAGTGGAGGTTACTGCATAAGGAGAAAGAAGCGCTAAAAGTGATGAGCGAGCTCGGCCAAGAAAATACCGCCAAGGCGGTGCTTACCCACAACACCGACTTGGCGGACTTGGCGCAGCGCTTCCGAGGGGAGCGTGTATAGATCTCGAGCCATGTCGGGATGGAGCGCCCCCCGGAGGTAGCGGGCCGAGGGCTCTCCCCGACCACACCTTGTCCTCGGGGCGGACCATGCCACCGGGCCCACGAGAGGGTCGCTCGGCGGCCCGAAGGACCTCCCCAACACTCGGGAAAGAAGCGGTGATCCTTCCCGGCGTGACCCGGCACAGTCCTTAATGGCTGGAGGCCGCTGGCCCTCCCCGGTCGTCCCGTGGCTGGGGCCAGCACTCTCGGCAGGGGTGGAGGTTCCCGGTTGTTCGGACGCCCCGGCGGGCACAGGCACGGGCGTCTCCAGGTTCACCACGTCCTTGGCCTTGGCCTTTTTCTTCGGGCGCCCCTCGTCAACGGTGCGTGGGGAGCCACCCCCCGCCCGCTTAGAGACCGCCGGAGAGCGCGGAGATGGTCCCCTCGGAGCACCCGAGTCGTGGAAGGACCGCAGGTTCACCATCCCTGCAAAGAACAACAGATGTGTCAGAAGCTGAAAGTCGACAATGATCCAAAAGAGGCGAGACAACGGCGGCCTACCGAGCGCGGACTTAGTCCGGCCTCCACGAGCCAACTGCTCCGAGGATGGCTTGCGAGCGGGAGGATTACCCTCGGTGCTCAAGGTGAGCGCGCTCCTCGGCATTGAGCTTGGGGCAGCATTATCGATGGTTCTAGGCGACCATCGAACCCGAAACCAGTCCTTTTAGCGGACAAAAAGCGCCTCTTCCACCCCTTGTTATTGGTGGGGCGCCGCTAACCGGAACCACCACAGTCGTGCGGCGAGAAGTAACCCGACCCCTTGAAGAGGCGGCGGGAGAGGAAGAGGTTGCGGGTCGGGCGATGTTAGCGTAATGGCATTCCCGGAAAGCCACCAAATACCGCCCGAGGTGGGAGTTATGCTGGGAAGGCGAAATCGCCCACGGGGAGATCACGAGGACACGATGATTGGAGTGCGAGGAAGGCGCAGGCCGGCCTCTAGGGCATCGGCGGTCAGGGCAAAGCCCTTGGGAACCGGGTCAAAAGCCCGCTGTCCCGCTTCAGCGGCCAGGAGGTTGTATTCCTCCGGGATGCCGTAACGCCGCCGGAGAATCCCCACCATACGCTCGTCCAAGATGGAGTCTTGGTCGTGCGGCCACATTAAGGCCTCTAACGCACGCGCCGCTTCCGCATCTGAGGAAGGGTTGGAAGCAGGAGATGAAGGGAGAGCGGCGACGCGGGTTGTATGGCGATGGGAGAGGAGGAGGAAGAAGTAGAGGAAGAGGAAGTGGAAGGAAGACCCATCGCACACTAACCTAGAATGGAAGAAATCGGCTGGAAGAAGTTAAAAGGCACCGGAGCCTATGGAGAAAACTTGAAGGGAGACGACGGCAGGACAAGAGATGAAAACCCCGCTGATAAAGTGATAGAGAGTCGCGGAGCTCGCTATTTATAGAAAAGGGGGGGGGGCTCGACCTTTCGCCTCCCGAGGCAGGCGACAGCATGACACCGCCACATCGCCCAATAGCATCACATCGGGCAGTCGAAGCGCCGGCGTCATATTTATGAAGAGCTGACGTGTACACCCCCCAGGTAAGAAACTTATCCCGCACGCCAGCGGCTCCTCGATTCCAGCAACCGCACTATCGCGAGCCATTTTTCGGAGCGGCACGGCGGCGGTTCAGTTTTCTAGGTCTTGAGCAGTAGCTCGACCACTAATACTCTGGGCCTTGAGCGGCGGCTCGGCCACACACATCCCGAACGGTGGTTCGGCGATTCTGGTTTTCTAGGTCTTGAGCAGTAACTCGACCACTGGTCTTCTGGGCCTGAGCGGCGGCTCGGCCACACACACCCCGAACGGCGGTTTGGCTATCATGGTTTCTCAGGTCGTGTGCGTGACCTCGACCCCTTGCTCCAAAATGGCGGGTCGGTAAGCAGGGAGGACCTAGCGCGTCTCGACCCCTGACTTCCGGACGTCGGCTTGGCAACGGGTATCGGGCGTCTCCTCGACCCCTTCATCCCGAACGGCAGTTCGGCTATCATGGTTTCTCAGGTCGTGTGCGTGACCTCGACCCCTTGCTCCAAAATGGCGGGTCGATGGCGAGGAGGACCTAGCGGCGTCTCGACCCACGACTTCGGGCGTCGGCTTGGCAATGGGTATCGGCGTCTCCTCGACCCCGCCGTCCCGAGCAGCGGTTCGGCTATTCTGGTCTCGGGCCTTGGCGGCGGCTCGGCCACACACATCCGAGCGGCGGTTCGGCTATCATGGTTTTCGTGCGTGTGCGTGACCTCGACCCTAGTACCCAACGGCGGGTGATGGCGAGGAGGACCTGGCGCGTCTCAACCCCTGGCTTCCGGACGTCGGCTTGGCAACGGGTATCGGGCGTCTCCTCGACCCCTTCATCCCGAACGGCAGTTCGGCTATCATGGTTTTCCGGGTCGTGTGCGTGACCTCGACCCCTAGTACCCAACGACGGGTCGGTAACAGGGACTTGGACGTCGCCTGCCCTTACCTCGAGCGGCTGCTCACCCACTGGTTCCACGGGCCTAAATGCGAGTCTCAACCCCTGATTACCGGACGTCGGCTTGGCAAACGGAAATCGGGCGTCTCTTCGATCCCATTTATCGAGCGGCGATTCGGAACATGATCTTGGCGGCGGCTCGATCGCCGGCATCCTAGGCCTTGGCGGTGGCTCGGCCCCATTTCCCGAGCAGCGGTTCGGTGACCGTAACTTTACGGGTCTTGAGGTTCCTCGACCCCCTTTATCCCGACGGCGGTTGATTCTGAGATCTCAAGCTTCCGCGATCATTGGTTTTTCGGGTCTTGAGCGGCGCCCCAACCTCCTATCCCCCAAAGGAATTCGGTCAATTATGACACGACATGGTAGAACTTCCGCCGAGATCTCGATCGGCAACCGAGTTCTTCCGAGCACCACCCTCCAAATTGTACCGCAGGAGTGGCTTTTGTGGGGGGGGTAGTGATAGGGGTATTAAGTATGACGAGACACGTGGTCTTCGGTCGTACACCCGGATGACGTCATCGCCCCTCCTGCGCTCCATAAACACCCGCGATTTGACTGCCCGACGTCGCTTCTCCTCAGCGTCGCCCCAACTACTCGCCCAGTTGACCACGGCACCGACCTGCGAGAGTCGAGCCCGTCGCCACTGCGAGCGATCGGAAGCATGCCCTCGTCCGACCTATTTAACCCGACAGGTAAGGCGGGGTGGAGAGAGGCTTCTTCCATGAACACTCGAGAGGTGAGTAGACCCCGCAATTCTCTGCAGGAGACTCGGTAAGCGGGCGGCCCGACAGGCGTCGGAGGGTCGGGCGGAGCATCCAAACCCGCCTTGCTGCGAGTCTCGTTCGGCGTCCGGAGCGCGCAAGCGACCTTCCGGAGGCGGTCGGGAGGCGGGGCGGGAGCCATCAGCGGGCCCGAACCGTGCAGAGGCGACCCCGGGTTTCGGTTGGCGCCCGTGCGCCCGAGATCCGCGGTAAAAAGTTGTTTTCCCCTAACAATTACTATCACCGATGAATACATATTCACTACCTCTGTAATCGATATGGATGAATAAATTTTATAAATCAAAAGTGATATGATGGAAAATACTAGAGTTACCAATCCAATTATTTGGATGAATAATCATGGTATTTACTTAGGTCGGTTGAGTGTAGCAGTAGGCCTGGATCATCGCCGATGCTCTCAACACCGTTTGCGTCATCGAGTTGGATTGTCTAACGCATGATGATAAAATCAAGAATTCGAATAAAAAATTGGAGATGCCTGCGACATTTAAATCAATTTAGGATTCGGATAATTTAGTATGGTCAAAGCGAGGGAGTCCCTCCAAAATGTACGTGGAGGCACTCATAATACGTTGGGGGCGATCGTTGGGACGAGGCCGTGTACGTTGGAAACATTGTCGGACCGACAGCAACATGTTGTGAGATCGATCATACGCCATCGAATCGTGAAGCCTGCGGTTTCAAGATGACGGCGACTCGTTCACATCTCGACATCCGGTGAGTATATACGTCAGCATCGCTTCTTGTTGATACGTTTAGAGATGCACGCCAAACGACGGCCGGGAAAAGCCTTCATCGAAGGTGACAAGCAAGCGGGGCGCCCGATGAGCCGGCACGAGGCGTCAGCTATCGCCCTCCGCTCCCCCGACAACAGCTCATCGAAAAGGTTTTGCGGACGGCAACATCGATGTCTCGGTTCGCTCTCCATATATATGCGTATGTAGGTCTGACCGATCGATTCTGTGTAGAGCACCATGGCTTCGCTGGTGTGTTTGTGGACGGCCTTGTTGGCGCTGGGTCTCGGGGCTTGTTCCCCTGCAGCAGCCGGCCTCGGGGGTGCGTCCATGGCGGAGAGGCACGTCGAGTGGATGGCGCGGCATGGGCGGGTGTACAAGGACGCCGCCGAGAAGGAGCGGCGTCTCGGGATCTTCAAGTCCAACGTCGAGTACATCGAATCCTTCAACGCGGGGAAGCGCAAGTACCAGCTGGGCGCCAACCAGTTCGCCGACCTCACCCACGAGGAATTCAAGGCCCTGCACACCGGCTTTAAGCCTTCGGGAACGAACGCGAAGAAAGCAGGGCGTGGGTTCGGGCATGGGAGTCTCTCCGCTGTTCCTGATAGCGTGGACTGGAGGAGCACAGGTGCGGTCACTCCCGTCAAAGACCAAGGGCAATGCGGTGAGGCACTCGTTCATTAATTCGAGCAATGGTGGAGCATCTCCGGCTCCAACATCTTCAAGCTCATTTACATGCATGTGGCACAGGATCTTGTTGGGCGTTCTCCGTAGTAGCCGCGGTGGAGGGG
Organism: Musa troglodytarum; assembly: GCA_023547065.1. Lineage (NCBI taxonomy): Eukaryota > Viridiplantae > Streptophyta > Magnoliopsida > Zingiberales > Musaceae > Musa > Musa troglodytarum. Next base: position 56,909,929 of record CP097506.1, on the reverse strand, counting down.
ATCACCAAGATCGCAACCGGCAAGTTGGTCTCGCTGTCAGAGCAGCAGCTCGTGGACTGCGACGTCCACGGCGAGGACCACGGATGCCAGGGCGGCGAGATGGACGCCGCCTTCGGGTTCATCGTCCACAACGGCGGCATCACCAGCGAGGCCAACTACCCGTACGAGGAAGTCCAAGGCGCCTGCAACGCCCACAACGCCTCCTCCGTGGCAGCCACCATCGAGGGCCACGAGGACGTGCCCGTGAACGACGAAAAAGCGCTTCGCAATGCCGTGGCCAACCAGCCGGTCTCTGTCGGAATCGATGCAGGCTCATCGTTAGGGTTCCAGTTCTACATGGGCGGTGTCTTCTCCGGCGAGTGCGGAACGAATCTGGACCACGCGGTGACGGTGGTCGGATACAACACCACGAGCGACGGCACCAAGTACTGGCTGGCCAAGAACTCATGGGGAGAAACTTGGGGTGAGAATGGATACATTAGGATGGAGAGGGATGTGGCGGCCAAGGAGGGCCTCTGCGGAATCGCCATGCAAGCTTCCTACCCGACAGCAGGAACGCGGAACATTCGATCTTCGTCGGCGACGGCGACCGAGAGTCTTCTGCACGCTTGGTTTATGCTCGTGTGTGTCATCGCCGTGTGTGTCGTCGTCGTCACTTAACCGAACCATATGCGACCGTCATGGCCTTGCCATTGATGGCTGTTGGTGTGTACGCAGATATATTATCTATCGCATACTTTCTGGGTTGAATATGGATCGAGGTCAGATTCAGATTCGCATCTCTTTGAAGATACGAGATTCCAACCCAATTAATTCGCTTTCGGCATCTATTCTATATCATAAATATATATTTTTTTTCTTTAAAAAGAAAATTGAGCTAAGAATTAAAAAAAATGTTTTTATTAAGTGTAATTTTGTTTTTTTAAACTATTTTTTAGTGAAATTTTTATGGGAGGATAAATGTAACTCTACATTTAGATAAAGAAACAATTCTTACTATAAAATTTTGCTCGATGGAGTTATTAAAATAAGATAAAAGCTACCGAAATAAGATAGAGACTATGACGAAATGAGTAACCATATAAGTAATCATATCGCCATCAAGTATCCATGGTTTAATTCCATAGGCATGAGGTCCACGATACGGATACAACATTGGGAGACAAATGAATCCAAGGTACTTCGAGGAATCAGAATTTTTCATAAGAGATGAACACATTATTGTCCAAGTCAAACGAAAAAAAAAGATCACCAAACTGCAAAGTACATAATCAAGGGGTCACACAATTAGCATCACTACAAAGAAAGGAAATGGTAGATATGTCTACATTGCCCGTTCTACTTCCCTTTGGCCGTGCCGTTGGGCACTCCGGCAGCCTCTTTCGGCGGGTTGAGCTCGTCCCAGGCCTCGATCCAAGTAACCATAGCGTCCGCAAGCTTGTTGAAGTAGGGGTCGATCTTGCCGAGCTTTTCACTCACCTGCTTGGATAGTTCGATGTAGCATTTCTGGACGGTGGTGCAGTCCTTCGAAAGGACAGCAGACTGGAAGAATGGGATCACCTCCTCTTGCCAGAAGATACCGTTGTACTCTTTCTTCAGGTTCACAAATGGGTTGCTGGCCTTGCTGTGCCAGATGTAAGGCAGTCCCATCTAAACTCCCAATCTCAAGTGATCGCAGATTACCTACATTTTGAAATTACACCTGCTGATAGCTTTCTAACTATAGATGCAAAATTTTTCAGGAAGATATGCTGAAGTTCTCGATGTTATATGACCAATCAATTCCAGTGAGGCGAGTTAAACGGCTGGTTTCTACGATTGAATATAACATACAATGATACAAGGGCCAAACTAATAAATAGGCAGAATTGCTGACCTTGGTACACCATCCAGCCCACATGTCATCGTAGCGCCTGATAGGCTGGCCATCACCCATAAGTCCAAAGTACATTGCAGGGCCAATAAGTTCACGGTCAAAGGCCAGATTCATTCCGCACATTGGGAACAAAGTTCCCTTAGGGATGGTGAGAACTGCATCGACATACCTGATACAAGAGGCAGAGTGGGGTAGCATTATTAAGATCCGTAGCAAACACTCAAACAAATAGATCCTCAATGTCATGGCATGTGGTACCTCTTGTTCCTCTCGAGAGGCTTGACGAGCTGGGTCGGAGCATCATAGTCAGGTATGTTAAGCCAAAGGCCATGAGAAACAGCCGTTGGCGCACCTTCCCGAAGGCTGAAAGGATATCCGCGAACAAAGTCTGCTCCATCACGGTAGGGATCATACAAGGTGTTGAAGAAGTGGGGAGTAGAAGGGGTAAGGAGATTCTTTATGTGCTGTTCAAGCGCATTGATCTCCTTACCAGAGGGATCTTTAGCGACCTATTATGAGAAGATTAAAGACATTGGATTAGTATAGCAAAAGCTCAGTGCAGGGAGAAAAAAAAATTACAACTAAGCATGTGCTTATACCTTAAAAGCATCACGGAGATTTACATATTGTAATCATTAATCTTCTAAGTGGAGCCAAACCATATAATGCTTGTGCTCATTGTTAACTTTTGCTGTTAAAATGGCACACACGACTAAACTGTGTTTTGTCACCAACCATGGACCACAAACCATGTAAAAAACATAGTTTGTTGACCCACATCCGGTAAACAAGGATCTTAACATCTAAAATCCAACTGGAGTTATCAGATTGCCATTTAATAGCATGGTTAGATGTCAAAAAAAGGAAACTTAGCCCACGAAATGCAGTTGCAGCCAAATGTATAGTGACGAATTCATGATGATTGCATCATTTGATTTGCGTATTCTAGGAAGAATTGGCGATGAGATAGTGAAATATACAAATACTCTGTAAATGTAGAAGAGCAGAGTTCTCTTCTCAAGATCAGATCAACCCCCAAGCCATGTGGACAGGCAATGCTGCCGATCCCGCAGAACAGATTTACGAGAAAAATGTGTCAATACTAAATCTAGATCTATACAATGAGATATAACATAAGATCTGGTAGTAGATGCAGGAAAATTTACCAAAACAGAAAACTTGATTACGCACTTCAGCCTACAGGAGAAATAATAGCAGAAGGATGCGGCATCAGCGGAAGTACACAAAAAAAAAAAAAAGAAGCTTTTGAACATGAAAAGAACAAGAAGAATAGTATAGAAAATCTGATTCGATGCATAATGAATCCCCGTTGCGTACATAACAAATGTTTCAATAAATCATCTGAAATTTGAGGGAAACAAAGGAGAATCTTTCCACCCCACGATAAAATCCAATTGCCTCAAATACAATATACCTAAACCCAAGAAATTAAATTGAGACCCCAAAAAGACACATATTTTCTCTCCAATCTAACCCTTTGACAACTAAATCCAAAACTCCAGATCTGGAATCCCAAAAAAAAAAAAAAAAAAAAAATCTCAAAAAAGGAAAAGGACTCACGAAGCAGTCGTCGTCGATGGTGTAGATGTACTTCTTCTTGGAGACCATGTAGCCGAAGCAGCGGCAGGCGGAGTCCTTGAAGGAGATGCAGGCGGCCTTGGGCCCCAGGATGCGGTTGATGTCATCGCGGTTGTAGAGCTCGTAGTCGAACCCCTCCGGCACCCTGATCGTCCTGCTCGGATCGCCGTCCTGCACGATGATGAGGTGGTACGGCTGGAAGAAGGGCCGCCACATCTCCAAGAAATCCAGGTTCCTAATCGTCGGGATCACGATGTCGAGCTCGTCCTTCAGCAATGGCGTGCCCGGGACCGTCTTCGACGATGATTCCTTCGCCATTGCTGCCCTCCCTCACCAAAACCAGATGGGACACGAAGAACAAGCGAGGAAACAACGCTCCCGCACTTCCGCCCGAAAGGCGAGATCGCGGGGGGTTCCACTCGCCATATTAGGGAGGCTCACCACGTGGGGTCGCAGATCGGACAGCTCGCATACGACTGCTCGGTGGGGTCAACGTAGATGGACGGATCTGATACGTCAACTGGAATTGCGACCGGAGAGGTTTCAAGGATCGCATAATTCCAAGAGAAACGAGCGACTAATCGAAGTCCCAGGTCGAACCGATCTCACACCGCCTTCGCATAAATTCCACTTCTCGTCATTCTATCGAACAGATGGAGGGCGTCATTGTTCTCCCCCTTCACCGTGCCTTTCTCCAAGAAGACACAGTCGATACTCGACTCCAGTTTCTTTCTCCAATCATCACACACAGGATGGGGAGACTCGCTTTGCACGCCATGTCCAACCACCAAATGCTTTAGGGGTGGAAGAAGAGGAGGAGAAATAAGAGGAGCATCCAAAGAAGATGCTCTGCACGTTGCACGCCACTTGCTTGCAGCATGCAGCCGAAGAATTTGGTGCTGGAGGTGGTTGACGAGTGAGTCGAGGAGTGTTTGGTGTGGTGGGGCGGCTCCGGAATACATCTCCCCCGCTGGGCCTCCCCACATCGTTGCCGCTCTTCCTTGCATGTTACTCGCCAGCTACTGGTGCTTCGGTAAACTACAAGCATGTCGCTTAGGTTCAATCTAACACAGCCGATGTACACAGAGATCAACTGGGCTTCTCATCTGCCCATGCAGCTGTTGTCACCGTGGAGAACAGGGAACAGTTCTCGTGTGAGCTGTCAGGTATACGTCTGAGTGCTTCCAAGCACACATACGAAACGCAAGACGCACGAATTCGGAATTGCAAGTTTACGTGATCGAGTTTACGTGTCGTCCTCCTCCCGAGTACTGGTAAGCTCATGAAGCAGAGACTGCATGCTTTTGGAGTTGCGATCATGCTATGATTCATCATAGTTCACTGGACGAGGAAAAGATGTGGAACATTGTGAGTGAGAAACATTCCACTCTGAAATTTTTCTTGATCTTGTATTTATCAGATACTAATCATACTTCTATAAACAGCCTTGCAGCAGAAACTCTCTGTACCTCTCTATCTATCTGGATGATGCTAGTTCTATGTTGCATTCCTCTGCCAGAACAACAAGTTACAGAAACACCTCTCTCCTGACCATTCCTCGCCCGCAGAACTACCTGCTGCTCTCTACAATTTGATCCTGGTTATCCCAAACTCGGATGTGCAGGCCGTTCGGAGCTTGAACTCTCGGAAATTTAAGTATGCTGTGCCCTCCGACTTCTTCCCACCTGCAACAGGAAATGAGAAACAATTAAGCGTTTGAACAAGGCGTCCGGTGATCTGATGTTGTGCTTCAGATGTTGCTTCTTGAAGTTTGTATTGGACTTGTATTTTGATTCAGGTAGCTAAACCATGCAAGTTCGAGAGGATCTGCAGACCTGTATCTGCTCACAAAGTAGTGAAGGAATGTTGCAATTTCAGCTGTCCCCAGTTCCTTTCCCGGGCACATCCGACCTCCTCCTCCGAACAGCATGAAGTGACGGTGCGAGTCCAGGTTTTTGTCCTGCATTTGATGAAGGTGCGCATGCTTAGCGTTCTGGGCATGCGTCATCGGCCCAAAGGGAAATAGATGCACGGCGGCGAGATCACTCACCAGCCATCTCCATGGGTTGAAGGTCAAAGGTTCAGGATACATGAGAGGATCATAGTTGATCTCTCTGGTGTACACATATATCCTCCATCCCTTTGGAACTACGAAACCTGACGAAGACATTGGCTCTTTCGCATCAGGAAAATGAAGCAACATCGTGAAGAAATAGTTCTTTTCCATTCTCATGGCCTCACCTTTCATTGCCACATCCTTGGTTGTCTTTCTAAGAACTCCGTTGACCACCGTGGCCATTCTTAGGGTCTCCAGGATCACCTACAATGACAAGGACTGTTTCCGGTGAGGGAGTCATCGGAATACACTACTAAACCAGCGCAGACATGGGGCTCAGCTGGAGGTCATTAAATTACCGCACGAGTAAACTTCATCGTCTTGTAATCGCTCCAATCGATTCCGTCCTCTCGTGACTTGGACTTGCGAATTTCCAAATGCTCGCTCTGCAAGTCCAGATTTGAAGTGACAAGAAATAAGACGAAGAAGAAGATGGATAGAAAAGACTATGGCTTTACTGCCTTACTCTGAGTTCTTCGAGGACTCTGGGGTGATCATGGAGATATTTGACGGCCATCATCGAAGTCGTCGAAACAGTTTCGTAGCCAGAATACACCAGAGCGATGATCAGATCGATGATTTGTTCATCACTGAGTTTTACTTTGGAGCTGTCATCGGCCCTCAGGAGGGAATCGAGCATGTCATCGTAGGAGCACCGGGAAATCCGTCTTTCCTCTATCAGCCGCCGCAGCAGACTCACGAGATTCTTTCTCGCCTGTACAAGAAGTAGCCCATTAGACTTCGATTCGCATCTCGTTGCGTGACAGCAAGAGATGATGATGATTCGTAGCCTCTACCTTGAAGCCCCGATAATAATTTGTTCCAGGAATGTTGATCGGCAAGGAAAGAGTGCCGAGGACAAGTTTGAAGATCTCTGTTTTCAGGGACTCGGAAACTGGACCGGTCCCGATGCTTGCAATTTGTTTCAAGGCCGACATCAATGCCATCTGAACGCAGAGAAGGAAACAACAAAATCCCAAATGTCAGTTTACAGATGAAGGAAATCAATTGATCATTGATGAAAGCAGAATTTTCGAAGAATGAACGGCAAAGGAGCTGCGGCAACGCAAGGAGGGATCGGAAACCGGCTCACCTCCTTGGTCTTCTCTTGGATGTCGATGACGCTTCCACTCCAGTCGTCGATGTAAGATCGCATGAACTCGTCGATTCTGGGCAGGAGTTTGTCCCTGATCATTGGGGAGCTTACCAAGCCGAGCATGGCACTCCTCATGGTCTTGTGCAGCTCACCATGCACGGCTGCAATGTTGGATCTCCCCAGGATGTCCAGCATCGACTGGGGATACCCGGGGACGAAGCCTTTCCCCTCGTTCATCAGCACGAACCTGTTGAGCTCCGGATCCATGCACACCACGGTGGGACATCCCAGTATGTGTGACTTGAACAAGCTCCCATACCTGCAAAGCGAGCGAACAACATGAACACCCGGACCACATTCCACGGAGAGAAGACAGATTTCAAGCTTGGATCCATGCAGCATTCCGTGTTGCTTAGGGCGCCGCTCATGGGACGAGAGCAGGGACGATAAAACAAGGACAGCTAATGCCAACAAAGGCATGCGCAGATGGGAGAAAAATCTGTGAAGGGGAGAGTGGAAAGAGAGAAATGTGACATCACACATCGAGTACTTGAGAAACAGCTACAGCAGTCTTTTAGCAGATGTCAAGAAAAAGAAAAGGAGTTCAAGATACAGCTTTCCACCAAGCTACTTTTCAGTAAAAGCCACCGAAGCAGATAAAAGAAGAAGAAGAAAAATAATCCCACCATTTACTCCCTGGCAAAATTCATCTTAAATCACAGGGTAGAACACGCAGAGAGTGAGGAAGAAGAAGAAGAAGAAAAAATTCATTTGTGTAGACCAGACACAGAAATCGCACCTAAAAACAAATGCAGAGACATAAATGCTTCACGGAGAGGATGGCGCGAGGCAGGAAAAAGAAGGTGAAATGATTTCCGAGGAGGATGTTTGCTTCGTTATTCGACAATTTTACGGGAAAAGAATCGAAAAGTTGAGGTAGCACAGCTCTTTTCGGCTCACCGAAGTCTCTGGTTCTTCATGAAGCTAGGACCTTGCTTCAGAAACTCTGTAGTCTCCCCAAAGACCGGCCAACCCATAGTCCCCGGAGGCAGGCCCTGCTTCCTGTACCTCACCTCGTTCCATCTCAACAAGGCACTACAGGCGACCAGGAAGCTCACTGCCAATCCGACAACCAGTAGCAAGGCCACCATTTCTGCAACCAAGGAGGAGCTCCAGAGCAGCGCGGAAAGGGGATGGGCGCGCCTGCTGCTCCCTGGCTCCAAGCGTGCATGCCTATATATAGCCTCACGCAGACCCGGGTAAGTGTGGATTTACCTGCTTCGTGTGAGGAACAAAAGCGATCCCCTCCATGGCAGGGTAGGGGTTAAAACAGCTCAGGGATCTCACAGCTTCCAAGGCCGGTCTTTGACCGAGGCCCCATCGGTTGGAGGTCCAACGAAGGATTTATTTTATCCAAATCCGCTGCATGCTCGGCGATAAAAGCAGCAGTCGGAGGAGGAGCAGCATCCGCCGGAGATGCGGCTCATGCCATTGTTTTCGGAATGCATGTTGTGTGGGAGGGGGTTTGGATGTTTCTGCAGAGAAGCTTGTGATCATGAGTTGGGGGGAGCGGCATCGAGATGTGGGAAGAAAAAGAAAAGAGAGGTTTGTCAGCGATTACCAACAGGTTTAGGTGGCACATGGTCACCACCGCATTGGACCAAGGGAGGAAAAGGGGGGGGGGGGGTGGCGCACAGTACTCGCCACAGGAACAATGGAAAAACCAGGTCCTCACATGCCTGTTTACTAGATCTGCTGAGCCCCCATTGCAAATATATTGCTGAGAGCCAACAAATCGTGGGGCCAAATGCCACTATATAACTATTCTGGAGGTTTGGTGGCTACCCCAGTATTCGAACACTGCTGATGACGATACTTGTGCAGGTTCATGGCATGGCACGGCGTCGATAAGACGGCAAACATGCTTCGTAAGCAGCGACGTCGCCGTTGGCTGAGGGTCCGTGCGTGACCAAAGAGAATGACCTCGGAGCAGCGATGAGCGGCGAGTCCTAAGCGCAGCAACTGCATGGCGACCCGAGTCGACACGAAGACTGCCCTGGTGAGTTGCTATTAATTCTCTCGACGCTAGGGCGTCTTGGGGAGGGGGAAAAAGAGGATGGCTACGACTGCGACCTGAGGGAAGGGCATGGTCCCAACGAGATCCTTGGAGGTTGATTTGACAGCCGAGACGGAGTTGCCCCTTTGCCCTTCTTGCTTGTGAAATCTCCAGAGGATAAAAGGTACGCCGTATTAAATTGCCAAGAAGTGTCGTCGGCAGCGGCAAGAAGGGTGCTCTCTCTCTCTCTCTCTCTCTTCCTTCCATGAATGCATGGAAACAGAGGTGAGCCATTGCTTTGGTGGATGTGCAAGGAATGTGATGAGCAAAAAAAGTGGTTGGCATTATTGAAGCGTGGAGGCATCAGCTGTAGAGAGACATGGATGCTGTGATCACTCCTCTCGTTTACATCTATCGTCTCTTCTTCTCATGCACGCAAGCAGATTTGGCACGTATCCACATAAATAAAGGCACACAGAGCAAGAGTCAACTGCCGCATCAACGATTTCTACCGCTCTCTCTCTTGCAGACATTGGTGTCCATGAGAACAGAGTTCTGGAATCGTGTATGAAGGAGGAGGAGGAGGGGATGTGACCGCTTTGGCTGTCCCGGCATTAAAAATGAGGGAGGGAATGTCCACCACCCCCACGTGAAAGCATTTCATCTCCATGGATCCAAAAAGAAGAAGATGACGAGGAAGAAGCGGGGTGGGGAAGCGCAGGCGTAAAAGAATGTGTGGGATGGATGCAGGAGGAGGGAAGGTGGGCCTCTCAATCAATGTCTCTTTGCACGAGGGCGCTCCCTTGTCTTCTTCTGCATTCTCTTGTCCTCGCCTTTTTCCCTGTCAATCCCACTGTTCCAGTGAGAGAGACAGAGAGGAAGAGCCACTGATCTCATCTGGTCCACAGACACAGAGAGAGAGAGAGAGTCATTGACATGGTACGCATAGAGACACAGAGAAAGAGAACCGCTGGTGCTGCAGCCACAGAGAGAAAGAGACTGTGGGTGAGAATTGACACTTTGATTAGATAGAGAGCAACAGACATCATAGAATTTTCTTCCCTTTTATCATGATCACAATATTTGTAATATTGTGAACATTTGTGCTATCTTATGGCTCGCATACGGAACTCGTTCGAACAGAATTATAGGCGAAGGCATAAGCGTGCAATGCAAATTTGCCTCCAATCATTAGATAATGCCAAGACGGCATCTCTTTTTCTACATGACTCGTGACGAGGACACCGATAATTACCTCCGCCTAACTCTCTCTCTCTCTCTCTCTCTCTCTCTCTAAAATATGTGCTTGAACGAGGAAGAAGATGGATCAGTTAACGTGCAAACAAGATTCCAATTCAAGACCAAGAAAGCCATGTTGATTTGGCACCTGTCCATGATCATGCTCCGATCTCACATCACCTTCGATTTGACTGTGGCGATCGATACGGAGATTGAAGCCTTGAGAGGGACGCGTGCACGAGGAAGGAATGTTAGGTCCTAAACACACACGCAGGGCTATGAGATCATGCACCAAAGAAGCTGATCCATCGTACAAGGAGAGGACCGTATAATTGTACGTGTAAAAATAAAAAAATACGAGAAAGAGTGGACCTGAGAGGAAATTAAGTATATACTCTTCGACCATGAACAGGTTACGATGAAATAGAATAATTTCTCTTTCTTTCGTGCTTTTGGGTTTGAGAAATCAAGATGTATGCATATATTAATTATACGGTGCAAGTAGGACAGTAAGCAAATTATTGTGCCTTCGCCCCTCCATTAATGTTGGCTTTTGGGTTCTACAGAAGGATGGTGAGCATCTCAATCATTCACAAAACACCATTTGCACGAGGGCGTCTCTCTTGTCCTCGTCCTCTTTCCGTGTGCTACAAGAAGCTTTCCTTTTCCATACTCCAATGCAACTTGATTTCTTTTTCCTTCGAGGAACGAGGGGGTTGGAAGTTGATTGAGATGTCAATTTGGTGGTCGTCACATCCGGAAACAATCATAATGTCGATGCAATCGAACCATTCGTAATATGATCCAACCGTGCTCGAAGTCAAAAGTAGAGCAAACATATGGATTCTGGTCTGATTCCACGCCATGTCGATGCAATTCTCACGTCCTTTCTCATTCCAAGCCTTCTCCGTTCTAATCCACGGCGATGGAAACAAGAGCGCTCTCTCTCTCTCTCTCTCTCTCTCTCTCTCTCTCTCTCTCTCTCTCTCTCTCTCTCTCTCTTTGTCTGTCTGTCTTTTTTTGGTCCCCGACTGCATTAAACTCCAACAGTTCTTCCTCCATGATCCAAACAATGCTACTGTTTACGTGCGGTCCCGGCTGCTGATTGATATCTAGCAGCTGAGAGAGAGGGGGAGAGACGGAAGCACTCGTGGGCAAAGGAAGAGGACAAAGATCACTTCTGAGAACGCCCACGTGGGATCTCTGCTGTCACACGAGTGCTTCTTCGACCTCTGGGTTCCTCCCATGCACGTACCAAAAGGAGTCAGAAGAGCGAGCGAGAGAGAGAGAGAGAGGAATGTTATAGGCCGGCGGGCCAAGTAGCGGTACAAGGGGGACCTCTTGCGACGAAGAGAGAGAGAGAGAGAGATAAGACAGGGAGGGGTTCCCAAGAAGCTCAAACTCCCAGAGATATGTCGTTGGATGATGCGCACAACTCTGCAACATACACCCACTGTTTCCCTGCAGCAACGGTGGCAGTGGCGATCACATGGCCGGCCATGGACCAGCTTGTTCTTGTTATTTGACTTCTCCCTCCTCCGACGTAGTCTACCCAGCGCCGAGTCAAGCTCGTCCCAGAGGAACGAAGCGATCCATTCCTCCTACGTCTCAATTTCCGCACGCACGCAAAGGTGAGTCCGGTGGAGAGCAGCCGGCCTCGGGCGCTCGTGATGCTTCCAAACAACATGTTGCAGGAAGAATCTAAACCACTCTGGCTCAGCTTTTGTTTGGTTTCGGGACTCGTCCTTGTCGATGTTGTTGTTGCTGTTTGCCCTCCACCTCTTCCGGCACGGCCAGGTTTGGCGGGCATTCGACAGATGCATCTCCACTTCAACTCCATCATTGCCCTCTTTTCCAAATATTCGCAACCAAAGCTAGCCCCGATTCAGCATCCTCGTTCGATTAGATGGAGCAGTTCATCATCCGTCCTTCGCACCCGACTCCGAAGTCAAAAAGCCTGCGGCAGCACTGCGCTCTACGAACGCCAAGCATCCTCCAAGTCAAACTTTGATGCTCCCCGAATCGCTCCTTCTTTTTCCACAAAGAAATGCCGTCCTCTCTGGCCACGCTCGTTGATCATTTGTGGTCGACATTATTGCACCGCGTTCACCCACGCCCGGACTCTTCTTTCCGGTTTGCGCGCCGGCCAAAGATCAAACGGCTTTGATCACCACTTGTTTGACATTTTCTGTACCGGATCGAATCACCAGCCAATCTCTTCCGTACTCTCACGCCGACGGAGCATGCGATGGCGCAACAGTGCGCATGCTTTCACGCGGGCAAACACGTCGGAAAGATGCAAAAGAAATGGGCCTCGGCAGCGGTGGCTGTGATCCTACGAGCGTACTGCAACACTAGGGGTTGAAGATGGTGTCAACAGTCGGTCACTCGGCTGGCTGCTTGGATCAACATCTTGTTTGGCAGTCACTGAAGATCTTTGAGATCTCCGAGATGAGGAGTGTCTGCCTGCAACAGAGTCGCTTGTCTTCCACTTTATTCCTGCCTACTGCTGTTGGACCCCTCGTAATTTATGATCCCCTTAGCCCATGTATTTGATGCACTCACATGGTCTCCATAACTCCATCCTTTACTTCGAACTTTCTGCTGGGTGAGTTGCACTCACCATTTCCACCTCGAGCACCTCAACGCCTTGGCTGACAATTATTGCAGGCCGACATCCTGTCACGTACCTTTCCTTTTTTCCTCTTTCATGTGGAGGAACACTCGTAGACTCTGCGCAACTCTTGCTAGGTTCCAAGATCACTACTTCTGTCGGATGCCGCCTATCACGGTAGCACAGTCGTCGTAACACGAGCGAGCTTCCAAGTTGCGACATCTATCTACTGCGATTTGTGTTGCCATCGACGAAGAAGCCATCATTTGTGGTAATCCGATGCTTCTCGTTTGATCACAAATCCATCTCAACGTGCCAGTGGATATAAAATAAGAATGTTGAAGATTGACCACCCTCCCTCCATGTTAATTCGATGGTAAGGAACACGATGAAGATGCAACTGACGCCCTGCTTCTCTGATCTTGGTTTGTCAATCGTTTTAGCCTATAAGCTGAAATGGTTTTGTATCTTCTCGGTGTTTGAACACACAACATATGGGGGCATGCCTGATTCGGGCTGCAGGAAATGAGCTGGCCTTCGGCAACACCGGAGCCCTCCCTCGGAGGCCATGAACGAGAGTCGGCAGTCGTCATCGAGATCTCCACGGTGGGTGGCATAAAATGATCCAAAGGCTCTAGCTTCATCGTCTCATCACAGTCCTGAAACCCAAGACTTAGGTTTAAAGACACACACAGGATTTCATCCCGGGTGACCACGAGCTGCTAATTTCATTAGGTTTGAATTACTTGCTCAAAATATTCGACTGAAGTTAATAATGGTACACCCATTCTCTCTGTCCTTATTTATAGATAAATCAATTTTTGCTCGAGTCTCTCACCATATCATAATACTGGGTCAACTTTGATATAAATTATCATGACTTAATGAACTAATTGACCTAGACTCATTAATTTTATTGTTAAAATGAAACTAATAGCAGCATACCCATTTGTTAGGGGTATTAAATATGACGTGACACCTGGTCCGGGTGGTATACCCGGATGACGTCATCGCTCCTCCTGCGCTCCATTACTCCTACGATTTGATCGCCCGACGTCGCTTCTCCTCTACTTCGCTCCAACTACCCGCCAAGTTGACCACGGCACCGGCCTGCGAGGTCAGGTCCGTACCCCACCCGCAGACGTAACCGAAAGCATGCCATCCGCTCGATCTATTTAAGCCGAAGGGGTAAGACAGGCAGGAGGAGGGAGAGAGAAACACTCAGAGAGGTGAGTAGACTCGAAACCCTGAACACATTCCGGGGAGCTCGGCCGACGGACGAGGGCTAACTTGAGCGTCGGAGGGGTCGGGCGGAGCACCCTCCGACCCGCCTTGCCGCAGTCTCGCTCCCGACGATCGAGCGGAGCCGCTTCTGAGGCGCCAAAGTGAGCGGAGCCATCGACGGCCCGAACCATACTGCGGATTTACCCTCCTGCCTCCTGATATTACGCCGCACGCCCCTGTGGTCACGTGAAAAGTTGTTTCCTATAACAGATTGGGCGCTAGAAGGAGGGCCTCTTGTCGGTTGGGTCTACTCGCCCGCTCAATAAAGACATGGACGAAAGGTCGCTCGGTGAGACTCTACGGAGGTCCCACCGACTCAACTCGGAGGGACGATCTCGCCGCACCGCAGATCGCCATCGGAGTTTATTTAACGACTCGACTCCACCCGCCGAGCCGGGTTCCTCCGCTTCTCCTCCACGGCGAGGCCTTTCGTGACCTCTCCCAACAGTCCGAACCCCGGCAAGTGCCGCCTGCCGCCCTCCCCGCCTACTTCAGAGGCGGAGGGCCGACCTCCGCAGGCCGGAACCCTTTCCCCGACATCGAGGCGCTCCCACCGCACCATCTTCCTCAGCCTTCCCGCCTGGCTCAGACGGAACCCGGCTCAAACTCGACATCCCGCCCAACCCGAGGCGGTGTCCTCGATTCGACGGATTTATTTCGCTCAACTGCTCCATCGCCAAATACCGACGAGGTGCAAAGGGACGTCCGTAAGTCCAAAGAGGAGCAGAGGGAAGTGTCCCACTGGAGTCCTCGTCACAACGACATACGGAGTACCCGTGCCCTTTGAACTTCCGCCTCCTCCATCGACCTTTATGATGGAGCCGTTGATCCAGCAGATCACGCCGCCGCTTCCGGCTCGATGGCCCTATATGGAACTCCTGACGCCTTTGATGTGCCACGCGCTCCCGCCACGCTGAAAGGATCCGCCAGACATACGGTATAGCACCTTAAAAAGCGGACGGTGATATCCTTCAACCGCCAAGGACTTCGAGCTACATTTTGGCGCTTGCGCGATCAAGCCTTCGCCGCACTCTCCTAGGTTTGAAGCAAAAAGAGGATCTAACCTCTCCCACTTTGTGCGGAGGTTTACCATAGAGGTACGGAGTTATATGACGCCACCCATCGCTGTTGATGCAGCGCTTATGATGGGATCGCGACCATCAAGGTTTTGCCGGTCCTGGTGGAGCGACTTCGCGCCCATCGCGAAATGTTTCAACGGGCAAGCCAATATGTGGCGGCCGAGTCCTGGATGTCGGAAAGAAGGGAAGAACGACCGAGGGGGCATTCGACCCCATCCCGAGCGGGGACGATGACTAGGCGGGAGTCCCCCCACCAGGGACGCCGGGCGGGGCACCCCGACCAATACGTACCCGGGCCGCCACCTCCCCCCTTGAACACGTCTCGGACGCAAATATTTCTCCAGATAAAGGAACGGGGAATGCTCAGCCGCCTCGTCCGGCGAAGGGCCGGCGAGCTGGCCGATCATACCCGTATTGCCGCCCATCCAAGAAACGGACATGACATCAACAATGCCACGAGCCGGCGCAAATCGAGGAGCCGATCCAAGAGGTCACTTAGATCAATACCTCCAAAGATCCACGGAACCATCCTCGCATCTCAAGGCCCCGCCGAGCAAAGACATCGACGTTATAGAGGGGCCCGCCCGGAGGGCATAGCGCCGGTCGGTGCTTACGCCATGCCATTGCGCACTGTGGAATACCACCTCCTCCGAGCCAGATCACGCCTCCGGGACATGGGAGCAACGGAACATGATGACGCTACCGTGGTGTCGGCCCGAATAGCTAACGCTACAGGTCCAAGGATTATGGTCGACATCGCACCACGACATCCTTTACTTCAAGCCTTTTGAAGCTAGGTTGCCGGCGAAGCCTCAAGCCCTTGCACTGGGCGCCACCGGCTTTACGGCGATTTCGATTTCACCGCTGGCGCGTGACTACCGTTAACTCTCGGGGATTATCCAAAGACCAAAACTATACTGGTGACCTTTCTGGTGGTCGACCTCCCTACCGCGTACAATGTCATCCTGGGTCGGCCTACCCTCAACAGGCTAAGGGTGGTTATATCTACATACCACCGGACTTTGAAGTTCCCGACCAGTGCCGGAGTCGGGGAGGTCCGGGGAGATCCTCAGGAATCCAGATGGTGTTACTTGACGGCAGTCTCCGTGGGTAAGAGAAAAAGGCCGGAGCAGCCCCTCCAGGACCCACGCGGGACGCAACACCAGACCGAGCGTCCCGAGCCGACAATCCCGACGATTAACATTCCGTTGCAAGATGACCGTCCCGATCGGGCGGTCGGGATCGGCCCCGACTGACGATCAAGAGCGGCCCAACTTATTAGCCTCCTCCAGAAAACGCCGACGCCTTCGCTTGACAATCGCTGACCTCCCGAATAGATCTCAAGTCTCAACACCATCTCGCATTTCTCGATCACCCGCCGGAGACAGAGACCCCGGCCTCAATCCCTCGAGCGCCAACAGATTGTGCAAAGGGAGGTCGACAGGCTCTTGGCGTCTGACTTCATTGAGGAAGTCAGGTATCCCCAGTGGCTGTCCAATGTAGTCCTCGTCAAGAAGCCTAATGGAAGCTGAAGGATGTGTGTCGACTACACCGATCTAAATCGCGCTTGCCCAAAGGACTGCTTCTCCTTGCCTAGGATCGACCAGCTTGTCACGCACTTAGCAAGAATTGTCTAAGTGGTGAGGCACCCTTGCGGCAAGCCACCGACTTAGCTGAAGTTGCCTAAGTCAAGAATCGCCTTCGCGCCTGATAGGGGTATTAAGTATGACGAGACACGTGGTCTTCGGTCGTACACCCGGATGACGTCATCGCCCCTCCTGCGCTCCATAAACACCCGCGATTTGACCGCCCGACGTCGCTTCTCCTCAGCATCGCCCCAACTACTCGCCCAGTTGACCACGGCACCGACCTGCAGACAGTCGGAAGCATGCCCTCCATCCGACCTATTTAACCCGAACAGGTAAGACAGGTGAGGGGGGGCTTTAATCACTTGAGAGGCTTCTTCCCATGAACACTGGGAGAGGTGAGTAGACCCCCGCAATTCTCTCTGGGAAACTCCGGCCGACGGGCCAAGATCGACTTAAGCGCTGAGGGGTTTGGCGAGCATCCGACCCGCTTGCCGCAGGTCTCGCTTCGACGCCGAAGCGCGCGCAGAACGCACCTTCGAGGAGCCGGTCGAGGCGGAGCAGAGCCATCGACGCCCAACTGCATCGAGACGCACTCTCGTGTTCGATTTCGCGCCGCGGCGCCCGGGTCACGGTGAAAGTTGTTTTCCTAACAGATTGGCGCTAGAAGGAGGGCCTCTGCGGCGACTACCGCCCGCCTCTTAACGACACATGGACGAAAGATCGCTTCCGGCCGCACCTCGCGAGGTCCCGCAAACCTCCGAACCCTGGAGGGACGATCCTGCCGCAACTATATATCGCTACCAGAATATCTTTAGCGACGCCGGGCTCTACCCGCCAAGTCGGGTTCCACCGCTTCCCCCCGCCGTCACGGTGGAGGCTTTTAAGGACCTTTTCCCAATGTGTCCGACTCGCAAGCATCGGCCCGCATCGCCTCCCTCGCCTACTCCAGGAGGCGGCAGAGCCGACCCTCCAAAGGCCGGAACCTCTTATCCGGCATGATGAGGCGATACCGCCGGTACCATCTTCTCCAGCCTCCCGCCGGGTTCAGGACGGAACCCGGGCTCTTGAAAACTTGGACGTCCCGCCTGAACTCGAGGCGGTGTCTTCAGACTCGACGGACCTATTTCGGGCTCAAATCCGGTCCATCGCAGCTTCGAGGAGGTGCAAAGGACGCCCGCAAGTCCAAAGAAGAGCAGAGGGAAGTGCCTCACCGGGAGTCCCCGTCACACCGACATACGGAATACCCAAAGGCCCTTGAACTTCCGCCTCTCCATCGACCTTTATGATGGAGTCCGCGATCCAACCGATCACATCGCCGCCTTCCGGCTCAAATGGCCCTATATGGAACTTCTGACGCCTTGATGTGCGTATGCCTCACCACGCTGAAAGGATCCGCCCGCATACGGTACAAAGACTTAAAAAGCGGTCGATAACATCCTTTGAACAGCTTGCCAAGGACTTCGAGTTACGCTTTTTGGCGCTTGCGCGACCAAAGCCTTCTCGCGCGCTCCTCCCGGGTTTGAAGCAAAAGGAGGACGAACCTCTCCCACTTCGCGCAAGGTTCACCACGGAGGTACGGAGTTATCTGACGCTCACCCATCGCCGCACGCAGCGCTTATGATGGGGCCCGACCGCCGAGGTTCTCGCTGGTCCTGGTGGAGCGACTCGCGCCCATCGCGGAAATGTTCCAGCGGCAAGTCAATACGCGGGCGCCGAGTCCTCGATGTTGGGAAGGAAGGAAGAACGACGAGGGGGCATCCTACTCCATCCCGACGGACCGACAACCAAAGCGGAGTCTCGCACCAAGGGCGCCGCATGGGCCGCCTTCGACCATACGCGCCGAGCCGCCTCCTCCTTTGAAGGCGCCTCTGACGCAAATATTCCTCCGTATAAAGGAGCGGGAATGCCTGTGCCGCCTCTGCATGATGAAGGGCCGGGCGACATACCGGCCGATAGCATCTGCATTGCCGCTTCCATCGCAAAACGGACATGACACGAGCAATGCTACGAAAGCGACAAATCAAGAGCTGATCCAAGAGGTCACTCGATCAATACCTCCAAAGACCGCGGCACCATCCTCGCGCTCGGCGTCTTGGCCGAGCAACACATCGACGTGATCACCGGGGACCCGCCACCGAGGACATAGCGCCGGTCGGCGGCTTACGCCGGCCGCTAGACCGGGAATATCACCTCCTCCGAGCCGAGATCACATTCCTTCAGTGGATATGGGAGTAACAGAGCATGATGATGCACCGTGGTGTCGCCCAAATTGCCAACGCACAGTCCGGCGATTATGGTCGACATCGGCAGCTCGGCCGACATCCTCTACTTCAGGCCTTCGGTTGGGGTTGCCGAAGCTGAAGCCTTTGCACTCGGCGCCACCGCTTCATCCGGGCGACTGATCTCGCCACGGGTGCGGTAACCCTACCATTGACCTCGGGATTCCTCAAGGCCAAAACTCGCTGGTAACTTTTCCGTGGTCGACCTTCCTACGCATAACGCCATCCTCGGGCCGACCCACCTCAACAAAGTTAAGGGCCGCTTTATCCACATACCACCGACGCAAGTTCCCACCGCCACGGAGTCGGGAGGTTCGGGAGATCCTCGGAGTCCAGACGGTGTTACTTGACGGCGACTTCCCGGTAAGAGGAAAAGGCCGAACCGCCTCGAAGACTCCGCTGACGCAGCCGCCAACCGAGCATCCCAACCAAGAAACCCGCGTTAATATTCCACGCAAGATGACCGCCCCGACGGATACCGGATCGGCCCGACTGATAATCAAGAGCGAGCGCAGCTCATCGCCTCCTCCAGAAAGCACCGATGTTCGCCGATACCGCCGACTCTCCCGAATCGACCAAGTCGCCCAACACCATCTACACATTTCTCGATCACCACGGTGAGACAGACTCGCCGCCTCACCCTCGAGCGCCAACAAGTCAGGTGCGTATGAAGTCGACATGTGCTCTTGGCGCCGACTTCATTGAGGAGGTCCAGACTGGCGCCCAATGTAGTCCTCCAAGAAGCCTAATGGAAGCCGGAGGATGTGTGTTGACTACACCGATCTAAATCGTGCTTGCCCGGGATTGCTTCCCCTTACCTAGGATCGACTAACCGTCGACTCAACCGCGGGTACGCCCGCTTCTCCTTCATGGACGCCTACTCGTTACAACCAGATCCGGATGGCCCCTCGAGGATCGGGCAACATACAGCCTTCCACACACCCCAAGGAGCCTACTTCTACAAAGTTATGCCATTCGGGTTAAGAATGCAGCGCCACCTACCAAAGGATGGTGAACAAGGTGTTCACCCGCAAATAGGGCGAAAACATGGAGGTATACGCTGACGATATGATCGTGAAAAGTCGCACAGGCACCACCGACGACTTCATGGAAACCTTCTACGCCGAGAAGACACGGATGCGCCTTAATCCGCCAAGTGCTTCGGGCGTGACATCGGGAAGTTCCTCGGTTTATCATACACGAGAGGAATTGATGCCAACCTCGAGAAGATCCGAGCTCTCATCGACATGAGATCTCCGAGCACAAAGAAAGGAGCTTCAAAGCCTTAACGGAAGGATAGCGGCCCTGTCCCGCTTTTATCCTCGGCCGAGATAAGTGCCTTCCTTTCTTCCGAGTCCTCAAAGACCCAAAGAACTTTCCAATGGACGGCAGAGTGTGAGGAAGCCTTCGCCTAAAGCAAAGACTTATCCGAGCTACCCCGACTTACCTCTGTCCGCGCCAGAAAACTTACCTCTACCGGCATCTCAAAGATGCAAGAAGCTCTGCTTGTGAAAGAAGCCCCGATGCGCAACACTGATTTACTACACCACCACGCGGCGTGGGCCGAGCAGCGCTATCCTCCCATTGAAAGGCCGGCATTGGCACTTATTCTAGCGGCCCTGGTTACGCCCCTACTTCCAAGCCCATACGATTGAGGTATTGACCGACCAACCCCGCGCAAGTTCTTTCTAAGTTTGACGAGCAGGTATGCCTCCTAAAGTGGTCGGTGGAGCTATCCGAGTTCGACCGCCATAAGCCGAGAATGCCCATCAAGGCCTGTGCCTTGGCCGATTTCATCTCGGAGTTGACACCGCCGAAGCAGAGCGTTGAGCAAATCCACCGAGACCGATGTCGCACATGGATGGGTCTTCCACTCCAGGAGCCGGTGCCGACTCATTCTCGAGGACCCCGACGACACGCCGAGCTGCCTCCGCTTCGGTTTCGAGGCCACAAACAATGAGGCCGAATACGAGGCGCTGGCAGCTCCGCTTACGGCCGAGATGCAACTAGGAGCAATCCACATTCTCACGGATTCCCAACTTGTCGCCGAGCAAGTTGGTGGAGAGTATCGGCGCGGACTCGACCATGTCCAGATACCGACCGAGGTAAAGGCCCAAACTTCTAACTTTCCACGCTTCACTGGCCCAGGTGCCCTCCTGAACGAGCGTGCACCAGCATAAATTGGCCTCGGAGCCGAGCCGAGGAACATCCCGAGGTCGAGGAGTCCGACACACCGATCGGTGGCCATCATGGAGATCGGGACCCCGAGTCCCGCCCACCCCACCAACGTGGATTCGTGAGACATCAAGTACAACGCGAGGATCTCGCCACAGACGAGGTCAGCACGGCGGCTCCGCCAACCCAGCGTGGTATCGCTAAATTGGCGACCGCTCTACAAAAGGTCGCTTTCCCACCCCTACTACGATGCTTAGATCCCGGCGAGGCGGAAGTGATTCTCGCCGAGGTCCACGGCGGATTTGTGGGGAGTACATGGGCGGCCGAACTTTGGCCTTCAGCATCGCGCTGTGTGGCTATTATTGGCCTACGCCGCACCGAGACGCCAAGGTTTTTGATGGCGGTGCGACACTTGCCGCCGCGTGCCCGCGCTCGCAGCTCCTCGCGTCCCGCCGCCCATGGATTGCGCGCCGCCCTTCGCTAATGGGGAATGGACCTCTTGGGGCCGTTTCTGGCCCGGCCAATGGAGACATATCATCGTGGGAATAGATTATTTCACCAAGTGGGTGGAAGCCGAGCCCTCGGCAACTATTACACCGAACGGGTCGAACAGTCAGATGGAAGAACATCGTGACCCGATTCGTTCGCCTAACGTTATCATCATCGATAACGGAACCCGCCACAAAGACTGTTCTGGAGTTCTCGCGACTATCACATCCGCTTGAGGTTCAGCTCGGTGGCCCACCCTGCATCAACGGGCTCGCCGAGGTGACCAACCGATCTATCCCGGATGGACTTAGAAAGGACTCGAAGCCCGACGACGAGTTGGGTCGACGAGCCCCAAACATCTTATGGTCTCGCGACTACCCCAAGACGCCTGCGAGTCCCCTGCCTTTGCATTCGGGCGTGGAAGCACCCTACCACCGAGTTGATCATCCCAACATTCCGGTGGAGAACTATGAGGAATCCACCTCTGTGGAGTTCGGCCTAGACTCGCTAGAAGAACGCAGGCCAACGACACGAAAAATGCCGGCATACAACAGGAGTGTTGCCGTGGTTACAACAAGAGGGTGCGCCTAATTTCTGGATGGGTGACTTAGTCCTACGCAAGGCGGAAGTAAGCGACCCCGCCCACTCAAGGGGCAAGCTTGCACCTAAGTGGGAAGGCCCCTACCGAGTATTCAAAGTGGTCCGACCGGGAACGTTCCGGCTCGCGACTATGACTGGGCAGCAGCCTCGAGGACTTGGAACGCCCGTAACCTTAAGAAATATTTTGTTTAAGGACAAAACGGAAGTAAGTCAATACCAGATCTGTGCCATTCAAAGAAGTCAAGATTGTATTAAGAAGGCAATTTGTATTACCAAAAGGTTTGATTACAAAGAAGTATTACAAAACAAGGGAAGACCTCCAAAAAGAAGAAAAGAGGTCTTCGTGCCGCAGCCTTCTGGAAGGTCGTTGCCAAGGGAACCTCGCCGGCATGTCGACTTCGATCCTCGGCATGAGACGGCGATTCTCTCGACCATCGAGCCCGAGGACATGCTCGAACCGGGCCGTGGCAACCTTGTACCCAGATGACGATATACTCGGCCCGTCCGGTCCAGGCCGAGGAGGAAGCCCTCCGACTTCTTGTAAGCGTCGACGGCCTCCCGGTCCTTCTCCGGCCGACTACCTTCCGCCGCGACGAGGGCTTCCCTGGCGGCCGTCAACTCGGACTCCCTTGAGGTCAGCTTGGCGGCCAATTCCGAAGCCTCCTCTCCGAGGCGTTCTCCGCCTTCTCCATCCGAGGAGCTTTCGCAGTCCGGGCCGCCGAGGCGCCTCGAAGCTCGGTGGTCGACGCGCAACTTCCGCGCCATGTCCGCCGCTGCTCGGCAAGAAGAACCGCCGGTCCCGACCCGCTGGCTTCGAGCGGGCGCAACCTGTTGCGCTCGCCCAGACCGCGCTCTAAGCGACCGGAGTCATGCACCCGGTCGAGAAGGGCCGTGGTGTAGTGGAGGTTCTGCACAAGGAGAAAGAACCCTAAAAGTGATGAACAGAGCTCAGCCAAGAAAATACACGCAAGACGGTGCTTACCCACAACACCGACTTGGCGGACTTGGCGATCAGCGCTTCCGAGGGGAGCGTGTATAGATCTCGAGCCATGTCGGGATGGAGCGCCCCCCGGAGGTAGCTGGCAGAGGGCTCTCCCCCGACCCACACCTTGTCCCGGGATGCACTCATGCCACCGGCCACGAGAGGGTCGCCAGCCCCGGCGGGACCTCCCCATCACTCGGGAAAAGAACGACCGATCCTTCCCCGACGTGACCGACAGTCCTTCATGGTCGAGGACGCCGCCCTTCCCGGCCGCCCTCGGCCGGGCCAAGACTCGGGCAGGGGTGGAGGTTCCCGGTCGATCGGACGCCCGGCGGGCACAGCACGCGCCTCTGTGTCCACCACGCCCTGGCCTTGGCCTTTTCTTTGGCGCCGTCAACTGGCGTGGGAGCCACCCCGCCCGCTTAGAGACCGCCGAGAGCGCGAGATGGTCCCCTGAGCACCCGAGTCGTGGAAGGACCGCAGTTCACCATCCCCGCAAAGAACAACAGATGTGTCGGCTAGAGTACGGCAATAATCCAAAAGAGGCGAGACAACGACGCCTCTACCCCGAGCGGACTTAGTCCGCCTCCACGAGCCATCGCCCGACATGTTGCGACGGCTTGAGGCAGGGAGGATTACCTCACCGCTCAAGGTGAGCGCGCTCGCATTGAGCTGGCAGCATTATCGATGGTTCTAGACGACCATCGAACCTCAAACCCCAAATTTTGGCACTGACAAAAAGAAGCGCCTCTTCCACCCTTGTTATTGGTGGGGCGCCATGACCCGAACCCGGTCGTGGCGGCGTGAAGTAACCCCACCCTTGAAGAGGCGAAAGCAGGAGAGGAAGAGGTTACGGGTCGGGCGATGTTGGCGTAATGGCATTCTCAGAAAGCCACCAAATACCGCCAGAATTGGGAGTTATCCGGGAAGGCGAAATACGCCACGTGAGATGCAGATACGGCGATTGGGTGCGGGGAAGGCGCAAGCCGCCTCTAGGGCATCGCGTCGTGGCAAAGCCCTTGGGAACCGGGTCAAAGCCCGCTGTCCCGCCGCGGCCGTGAGGTTGTATTCTCCGGATGCCGTAACGCCGCCGCAGAATCCCCACCATACGCCGCCCAAGATGGAGTCTTGGTCGCGCCACATTAAGGCCTCTAACGCACGCACGCGCTGCATCCGAGGAAGGGTTGGAAGCAGGAGATGAAGGAGAGCGGCGACGCTGGTTGTAAATCGATGGGGAGGAGGAGGAAGAAGTAGAGGAAGAGGAAGTGGAAGGAAGACCCATCGACACTAACCTAGAATGGAAGAAATCGGCTGGAAGAAGTTAAAAGGCACCGGAGCCTATGGAGAAAACTTGAAGGGAGACGACGGCAGGACAAGAGATGAAAACCCCGCTGATAAAGTGATAGAGAGTCGCGGAGCTCGCTATTTATAGAAAAGGGGGTTTCACCTTTCGCCTCCCGAGGCAGCGACAAAGATGACACCGCCACATCGCCCAATAGCAAGCGCCGGCGCCAAGCGCCATATATTTATGAAGAGCCGACGTGTACACCCCTGTAAGAAACTTATCCCGCATGCCGCGCTCCTCGATTCCAAAGAACCGCACTATCGCGAGCCGCTTTTTCAAGCGCACGACGGCGGTTCGGTTTTCTAGGTCTTGAGCGAGTTCGACCATCGATACTGGCCTTGAGCGCGCTCGCCACACATCCCGAACGGTGGTTCGGCGATTCTGGTTTTCTAGGTCTTGAGCAGTAGCTCGACCACTGATATTCTGGGCCTTGAGCGGCGGCTCGGCCACACACATCCCGAACGGTGGTTCGGCGATTCTGGTTTTCTAGGTCTTGAGCAGTAGCTCGACCACTGATATTCTGGGCCTTGAGCGGCGGCTCGGCCACACACATCCCGAACGGTGGTTCGGCGATTCTGGTTTTCTAGGTCTTGAGCGAGTCGACCACTAATACTGGGCCTCGAGCGCGTCGGCCACACACACCCGAACGCTCGCTATCATGGTTTCTCGTGTCGCAGGCGTGACTCGACCCTTGCTCCAAAATGGCGGGTCGGTGGGGGAGGACCTAGCGCCTCGACCCCGACTTCCGGACGCCGGCTTGGCAATGGGTATCGCGCTCTCGACTTTCATCCCGAACGCGATTCGGCTATCATGGTTTCTCGTGTCGTAGGCGTGACTCGACCCTTGCTCCAAAGCGCGCGGTGTGGAGGACCTAGCGCCTCGACCCGACCGGACGTCGTTTGGCAATGGGTATCGGCGCCTCGACTTCTTCATCCCGAACCAGTTCGGCTATCATAGTTTCTCGTGTCGCGGTGCGTGACTCGACCCTTGCTCCAAAATGGCGGGTCGTAGGAGGACTCGCGCTGCCTCGACCCGACTTCGACGGACGCTTGGCAAACGGTATCGGCGTCTCTCGACTTCTTCATCCCGAGCAGCCGCTATTCTCGTCTCCTGTGCCTTGAGCGCGATCGGCCACACACACACATCCCGAACGGCAGCTTCGGCTATCATGGTTTTCCGGTCGCAGGCGTGACTCGACCCTAGTACCCAACGACGGGTCGGTAACAGGGACCTGGACGTCGCCTGCCCTTACCTCGAGCGGCTGCTCACCCACTGGTTCCACGGGCCTAAATGCGAGTCTCAACCCCTGATTACCGGACGTCGGCTTGGCAAACGGAAATCGGGCGTCTCTTCGATCCCATTTATCCCGAACGGCAGTTCGGAACATGGTCTTGAGCGACGGCTCGATCATCGGCATCCTAGGCCTTGAGCAGTGGCTCGGCCCCATTTCCCGAACGACGGTTCGGTGACCATGGCTTTCTGGGTCTTGAGGTTCCTCGACCCCCTTTATCCCGAACGGCGGTTCGGTTACAGGATCTCAAGCTTCCTCGATCATCGGTTTTCCGGGTCTTGAGCGGCGCCTCAACCTCCTATCCCCCAAAGGAATTCAGTCAATTATGACACGACATGGTAGAACTTCCGCCCGAAATCTCAGTCGGCAACCAGGTTCTTCCGAGCAACACCCTCCAAATTGTACCGCAGGAGTGGCTTTTGTGGGGGGGGTAGTGATAGGGGTATTAAGTATGACGAGACACGTGGTCTTCGGTCGTACACCCGGATGACGTCATCGCCCCTCCTGCGCTCCATAAACACCCGCGATTTGACCGCCCGACGTCGCATCTCCTCAAAGACGCCCCAACTACTCGCCCAGTTGACCACGGCACCGACCTGCGAGGTCAGGCCCGTACGCCACCTGCAGACAGTCGGAAGCATGCCCTCCGTCCGACCTATTTAACCCGAACAGGTAAGACAGGTAGAAGGAGGGGGGCTTTAATCACTTGAGAGGCTTCTTCCCATGAACACGGGGAGAGGTGAGTAGACCCCCGCGATTCTCTCTGGGAAACTCCGGCCGACGGGCCAAGATCGACTTAAGGCTGAGGGGTTTGGCGGAGCATCCGACCCGCTTGCTGCAGTCTCGCTTCTCGACGCCCGAGCGCGCAACGACCTTTCGAGGAGCTGCCGAGGCGGAGCAGAGCCATCGACGGCCCGAACTGCATCGAGACGACTTTCGGATTTCGCGCGCAGGCGCCGGGTCACGGTAAAAAGTTGTTTTCCCCTAACAGCGCCCACTTTGATCGGACTTAGCTTGGATTGCCTAAGTCTTGAGGCGCCCTTGCGACATACGCGTCCGCAAAGGGTCAGCCGAGCTGCAACCTCGTGCAGGTCCCGTAGGACTCGGCCAAAAGAGAAGTTGATTAGTTGTTGAACGAGCGACGACAAGTCCCGACGCCTCGCAAGAGGGAAGCTTTACAAGCACTGAGCGAGCACTTGGAGTGCGAAAAGCAGAGAAAGAGAGAGGAAAACAAGGACTTTAGAGGGGTGAATGAGCAGCTGCAAGTCCGCAAACAACTACTCCCAAGTGCCGGGCGAGAAGGCAAGTTTCCGCAAGTTGACGCGGCAAACTTGTGAAAGTGTTCAACGCCCGACAATATACCGAAGCCCCATCCAGCCATGTACACCCGGGGTTCCAGGGTGCTGAGATGGCTGACAAAATCTGTGGCCGCGCCTACGAAATCAGCCCGCGCACACTAAAAACGGAGCTGTTTTGGATGTCGAGGCAGATGCAGCGAGCGATCGTTTTGCTGCGCTGCAGCTGCTGTTTTCTACGTTTTTACAAGGAAAAACACACCAAAACATGGCAAAACACGCTGGCAAGGATATGTACAAGCAAGGGCAGCGACGAACGGAACGCTGAACGGTTGCCGCGGTGTGCGACCGCTCGTGACATTCTCCCCACTTAAGTCGCCGACGCCTCGCTGACACTCTTGGTAGGCTTTGATAGCCGCTTCTTCATGTCGGAGGGTGTCTTCTGCTCCCAACCGCTTCGGTTTTGGGAAGTTTCCGCCACTTCACCAAGTATTCAATTTGTTCACCCATTGGGTAGTCTTGTCCTCGCGACCGCTAAAATGGTTTCAACTCGCTTCGTAGGAAGCTCGTGGAGGTTGACGAGTTGAAACGCCTCGAGAAACATCTTATGGATCGGAGTGGTAGGCTTTCAAGTTGCTGGCATGGAAAACATTGTGCATCTTGAGCCACGCCGCAGCTTGCAACTTGTAGGAAACATTGCCCACCCATCGAGCACTGGGAAGGGGCCATCATATTTGCGCACCAACTTTATGCACCTTGTTTCTAAAGAATTGGAGTGATGCCGGTTGAGCTTCACCAACACCAAATCACCAACTTTGTATTCCTGGGGTCGCCTTCCCAAGTCTGCCCACTTCTTCATCTTTTTGGCCGCCTTCTCCAAGTAGGCCCGCGCAATATCTGCATTTCGATGTCATTCTTTTGCCAAATGATACGCGGATGGACTACTCCCTGTATATCCAATAGCCAAAGTGTGAGGAGTCGACGGCTGTTGTCCTGTGATGATCTCAAAGGGGCTCTTGTTGGATGCAGAGCTCCGCTGCAGGTTGTAGGAGAATTGGGCTATGTCCAACAGCTTCACCTAATCTCGTTGGTTGGCACTCACGTAGTGCCGAAGATATTGCTCTAGGAGTGAGTTTATTCTCTCAGTTTGGCCATCCGTCTAGGGGTGGAGGCTTGTGGAGAAGTATAGCTTCGACCCTAATAATTTGAACAACTCGGTCCCAGACCGTCCCCGTAAATCGAGCATCTCGATCACTTATAATGTTGTGTGGGACTCAATACTTCACCACATTCTTCATCATCGCCTTCCTCCACAAAGGTAGGGGTGCAGCAATGAAGGTTGCATACTTCGAAAATCGATCGACCACCACAAGTATCGATCCGAGTCCCCCTACAGCCGGCAAGCTAGATATGAAGTCCAGAGAAATGCTCTCCCACGGCCTTTCTGGTACGGGCAACGGCTCTAAAAGTCCCACCGGCTTCCGTTGCTCCACTTTGTCTTGTTGACAAGTTAGGCACGTCCGAACATATTCCTCCACATCCGTCCCCATCTTCGGCCAATAGAAGGCCCTCTCCATGAGAGCCAATGTTCGGTGAATCCCCGGATGTCCTGCCCAAAGGGAATCGTGACACTCCTTCAAAAGCTCACGCCTCAGATTATCCACCCGAGGAACATAAACTCTATTCCCTTTTGTGTAGACGAGTCCCTCCTGGACCCAAAATCGTCGTGCCTTGCCCTCTTGAATCAATTGCATCAAGGTTACTGCTTGGGGATCACCATACCCATCCTTGATCCGGGAAAGGAAGTTGGATTGCAACTGGCTTGTTTGGCCTCTGCCCTCTAGTTGCATGGCATTCACGACCTCCACTTTTCGACTCAAGGCATCAGCTACGACATTTGCTTTTCCGGGTTTGTACTCCATTGCCATGTCAAATTCCGCTAGGAAGTCCTGCCATCGTGCCTGCATTGGGGAGAGTTTCTTTGAGTCTGGAAGTAACTCAAAGCGATATTGTCTGTCCTCAGCACAAATCGCAATCCGAGAAGGTAGTGTCACCACACTCGTAAACAGTGAATCACCGCTGTCATCTCCTTCTCGTGCACTGGATACCGCCGCTCGGTCTCGTTGAGCTTGCGACTTTCATAGGCCACGGATGACCCTCCTGCATGAGTACTTCAATAGCGAAGTCTGAAGCATCTGTATGGACTTCGAAAGGCTTCCCATAGTCTGGCAATTTGAGCACCGGTTCTTCCAAAATGGCAGCCTTTAGGTCTTGGAATGCCGCTTCACATTTGTCGGACCATCTCCAAGGCTGCTCTTTCTTCAGCAACTCTGTTAGTGGAGTTGCGCGCTTCGAATACCCCAGTATGAAGCGTCGATAGTAGTTCACAAACCCAAGGAAGGATCTCAGTTCAGGCACCTTCTTTGGAGTTTGCCAGTCCACAACTGCTTGCACCTTTGCTTTATCCATCTGAATGGAACCGTCGCCGATCCGATGCCCCAAGAATAAGATCTCTTTCTGAGCAAAATAGCACTTCTCTCTTTTTACGAACAATGAATTCTCCCTGAGAACTTTGAAGATTGTTCGAAGGTGTTCAATATGCTCCTCAAGTGTTCGCTATAAACGACGATGTCGCCCAAGTAGACAACCACAAACTTGTCCAGATACTCCTTGAATAGCCGGTTCATAAGAGTGCGTAATGTGGCTGGAGCGTTGGTTAAACCGAAAGGCATCACCAGGAACTCAAACGCTCCATACCTGGTCACACAGGTAGTCTTCGCTTCATCACCTTCAGCAATACGCACCTGCCAATACCTCGACCGAAGGTCGAGTTTTGAGAAATACTTTGCTTTGCCCAGTTGATCGAACAAGTCCGCAATGAGAGGGATGGGATACTTGTTCTTCACGGTCACCTTATTAAGGGCTCGATAATCGACGCATAGTCGGAGACTCCCATCTTGTTTCTTCCGAAGAGAACCGGAGCTCGAATGGTGCTTTGGAACTACGGATGAGACCACCACTTAGCGTTCATCTAATCGCTCGAGCTCGCTAACTCGGAGGGGGCATGCGGTATGGTGGTCTCGCCGAGGCTTCACTCCGGCTCCAGCCAATAAGATGGTCTATGCCTCGCGTGGCGGCAAAGTTTTCGCAACTCGTGGCATAACATCTTCGAACTCCTTCAGACATTTGCCACCGCAGCAGGTTCTTTACGGCCCCCATCGAGTGACTCTAACTTCGCCAGCCACAAGGTTAACTCTCCTTTGCGTACCCCCTTCTTCAATTGCAGCGATAGTTCTTTGGGGATCACAGGTTCCTCTTGAGTGGCGAAACCACGAGGGTTGTCACCTCCCATTAGACAAATGGAGTCTAGGCAGCATCGGCACCAACTTTGCTGCATGCATGAACTCCATTCAAGAATCACTTGAAGTCATCCAATGGCACCGCCATCATGTTTGTCGCCGCTCCACGATCCAATCTTGATGGAGACTCCTTTGCTAGCCCAGAGATTCGCTTAGCCTCAGAGTAAAGCGCCTTCATTCGACTTAGGTTCTTCTCTAAGATTAACCCAAGCCGCTTTGCTTCTCGGTCGGCGATGAAGTTGTGAGTAGCACCTGTGTCCACCATTGCTCGGGTGGTTTGGCCATTGAGTCTAATGTTTACATACATCAACTCACTGCTTCCTGCTTTTAGTTGCTTCGGCCGTGTTCTCCCCCACTTGACCCCGCAATGCATTCAACAAATGCATCGCACCCATTCGGGGTCCTTGCGACTTCTCATCGTCGCTGCCCGACTCGGAGCTACTCGAACTGAGGGTGACTGCCTTGCCCTTGTCTGGCTTAGGGGTCTTGATGGAAGCCGACAAGGCATTGAGTGCCTGTTTTTGCGGGCACTCCCATACACCTAATGTGGTCCGTTGCACAAGAAACATCTCCTAGGTTTGGAGGCCTGCCATTTGAGTTCGACCCCTTATGGAAACTCTTCTTCCTTTGCTCACCCCTAGGTTCCTTCCTAGGAGGTGCCTTGATTGTGATTTCTGTGGTGCTTCTTCTTCCGGGTCCTCTGAGGAAGCAAAGTCGGTAAGCCTTT
Source organism: Musa troglodytarum (assembly GCA_023547065.1). Lineage (NCBI taxonomy): Eukaryota > Viridiplantae > Streptophyta > Magnoliopsida > Zingiberales > Musaceae > Musa > Musa troglodytarum. The sequence continues at coordinate 56,878,839 of CP097506.1, read as the reverse complement.
CTGCTGCCATTGCTCCGACCAAATCAGTGACATTCCGTCGATGAAGTTCCTGTTGAGCCCATGGCTTCAAGCCATCAAGAAAGCTAAACAGCTTATCTTTTTCAGACATGTCCTGAATGTCCAGCATCAGTGCAGAAAATTGCTTCACATAGTCCCGAATGGAAGTTGTTTGGTGGAGTTGTCTCAACTTCCTCCTTGCGACGAACTCAGTGTTCTCAGGCAGGAATTGAGTTCTTAACTCACGCTTCAAGTCGTCCCATGTGTCCACCCAGCACCGACCTTGTTGAATCTCTTCCCAACGGGTTCTCCACCAAAGCTTTGCATCTCCGTTCAGATACATAGTCGCTATTGATACTTTGGTGTCCTCAGTGCAGCCTCGTAGCCCGGAAGTACTGTGCCATATCAAACAGAAAATACCCGAGCTCCTTCGCATCTCTAGCACCCCCATAACAATGTGGGTCAGGTGCCCTGAAGCTTTGTGTTGGCGCAATGCGGGTGTTGCTTCCCCCCGCATTCAACGCCCTTGTGAGCATTGCAACTTTGGAAGTGAGTTCCGTCACTAAATCTTGCAAATGTTGCACGGAGTCCTTTGTGTCATCCGTTAGGCGGTCGACTAAGGCTTCAACCTTGTCGATCCGGGATTGACTTCTTCTTGCGAGCTCTCTCGCCAAGAAGCCTACTTTGGCCTTGGTAGAGTTCATCCAAGCTCGCCGAGAACATCAGCGGGTTTCCACCGCTGTGACCCTCTCTATGGCTCTTCCTTCCGGTTGGCGCTCGGATTGCGCCTCCTCGCTCGTGGAGAGTAGCCCACTTCTCGCTCCTCATGCTCACTGCCCGTTCCTCACGAGCGGCTCCTGCAGCCAATGGCGAGTTGCACATGCAGCCCTCCTGCGGTGCCAGAACATTCCGGCTTGCCCCATTTTGCTCGATTCACCACGTTGTTTCGCCATGGTGAGATTGCGAAGTTTCTTCGCTGCTTGCTCAAATTGTTTGCCTGCTCTGATACCATAATGTCACGCACTTAGCAAGAATTGTCTAAGTGGTGAGGCACCCTTGCGGCAAGCCACCGACTTAGCTGAAGTTGCCTAAGTCAAGAATCGCCTTCGCGCCCACTTTGATCGGACTTAGCTTGGATTGCCTAAGTCTTGAGGCGCCCTTGCGACATACGCGTCCGCAAAGGGTCAGCCGAGCTGCAACCTCGTGCAGGTCCCGTAGGACTGTCAAAGAGAAGTTGATTAGTTGTTGGAGCGGCGGCGGACAAGTCCGGCGTCTCGCGAAGAGGAAGCTTTACAAGCAATTGGCGAGCACTTGGAGTGCGAAAGCAGAGAAAGAGAGGAGGAAAACAAGGACTTTAGAGGGTGAATGAGCAGCTGCAAGTCCGCAAACAACTACTCCCAAGTGCGGGCGCGAAGGCAAGTTCCCTTCAAGTTGACGTGCAAACTTATGAAAGTGTTCAACGCCCGACTATATACCGAAGCCCCATCCAGCCCTGTGCCACCTAGGGGGTTCCAAGGTGCTGAGATGGCTGACAAAAATCTCGTGGCGCGGCCTACAGAAATCAGCCGCGGCACACACGGAGCTGTTTTGGATGTCTAGGCAGATGCAGCGAGCGATCGTTCTGCTGCGCTGCAGCTGCTGTTTTCTACGTTTTTACAAGGAAAAACACACCAAAACATGGCAAAACACGCTGCCAAGGATATGTACAAGCAAGGGCAGCGACGAACGGAACGTTGAACGAAGTTGCTGCGGGTGTGCGACGACCGTTCGTGACAAGCTGGTCGACTCAACCGCGGGCCATGCCCGCTTCTCCTTCATGGACGCCTACTCCGGTTACAATCAGATCCGGATGGCCCCCGAGGATCAGCAACATACGGTCTTCCATACGCCCCAAGGAGCCTACTTCTACAAGGTCATGCCGTTCGGATTAAAGAACACGGGGGCCACCTACCAAAGGATGGTGAATAAGGTGTTCGCCCAGCAAATAGGGCGAAACATGGAAGTATATGTTGACGACATGATCGTAAAAAGTCGCTCAGGGGCGGCACACCTCGACGACTTGCGGAAAACCTTCTCCACGCTAAGGAGACATGGAATGCGCCTTAATCCCGCCAAGTGCACCTTTGGCGTGACATCAGGAAAGTTCCTAGGATTTATCATACACGAGAGGGGAATTGATGCCAACCCGGAGAAGATCCAAGCTCTCGTCAACATGAGATCTCCGAGGACAGTAAAGGAGCTTCAATGCCTTAACGGAAGAATAACGGCTCTGACTCGGTTTTTGTCCCGGTTGGGAGATAAGTGTCTTCCTTTCTTCCGAGTCCTCAAAGATCCGAAGAACTTCCAATGGACGGCGGAATGCGAGGAAGCTTTCACAGGCTTGAAGCAGCACTTATCCGAACACCCCCGCCTTACCTCGGTGTCTACGCCAGAAAAACATAGCCTCTACCTGGCGGCATCTCAGCATGCAGTGAGCTCAGTACTGGTGAAGGAAGCCCCCGACGCGCAACATCCGTTTACTACACCAGCCATGTGTTGCGCGGGCCGGAGCAGCGCTATCCCCCCATTGAAAGGTTGGCATTGGCGCCTGTCCTAGCAGCTCGGAAGCTACGCCCCAACTTCCAGGCCCATACAATTAAGGTAATGACTGACCAACCCCTGCGTCAAGTTCTCTCTAAGTTCGACGTGGCAGGGCGCCTCCTAAAATGGTCGGTGGAGCTATCTGAGTTCGACCTCCGCTATAAACTGAGAATGGCCATCAAAGCCCGTGCCCCGCCGACTTCATATCGGAATTGGTACGGCCGGAAAGCAGAGTGCGTGGAGCGGATTTATCGGGGCCCAGGTCTGCGTGGACGGTCCTCTAGCTCGAGAGGTGCCGAGGCTGGACTCGATACGGAGGACCCGACGGACACGCTTCGGCGTTCCCGGCTGGCTTCAATGTCATGAACAATGAGGCGGAATACGAGGTGCTCTTGGCAGGCCTCCGTTTGGCAACCGAGATGCAGCTGAGAGCAGTCCATGTTCTCACGGATTCCCAACTGGTCGCCGAACAAGTTGGCGGGGAGTATCGGGCGCGGGACCCGACCATGTCCAAATACCTGACCGAGGTAAAAATTCAGACCTCTAACTTCTCTCGTTTCACCTTGTCTAGAGTCCCCAGGTCCCAGAATGAGCGGGCGGACTAGCTCGCGAAATTAGCCTCGGGTGCCGAGCCCGAGGAACATCCCGAGGTCGAAGAGCTCGCACATCGGTCGGTGGCCATCATGGAGATAGGGGATCCCGGAGTCCCGACCTCTCCACCCACGTGGATTCAGGAGGTGCTGAGATATAAGCGCGAGGGGATCCTGCCTGAGGATGAAGTCAAGGCATGGCGGCTCACGAACCAGCGTGGTCGCGAGATAGGCGACCGGCTCTACAAAAGGTCGTTTTCTCATCCCCTACTGCGATGCTTAGATCCTGACGAGGCGAAAGTAATTCTCGCCGAAGTTCACGACGGGACCTGCGGGGAGCATATGGGTAGTCAAACTTTGGCCTTCAAAATACTACGCCAAGGCTACTACTGGCCTACGTTGCACCGAGACGCCAAGGCTTTTGTGCAATGGTGCGACACTTCCCAACGCCAAGCCCGTGCCCCGCAGCTCCCCGCTGTCCCGCTCACCTCCATGGATTGCGCCTAGCCCTTTGCGCAATGGGGGATGGATCTTTTGGGTCCGTTCCCCCCGACATCCGGCCAGCGGAGATATATCATCGTGGGGATTGACTACTTCACTAAGTGGGTGGAAGCCGAGCCCCTGGCAACCATTACGGCGAGCAGTCGAGCAGTTCGTATGGAAGAACATTGTGACCGATTCGGCCTTCCCGGCGTTATATCGCGATAACGGCACCCGGTTACGGACTCGGTTTAGGGAATTCTGTGCGAGTTATCGGATCCAGTTGAGGTTTAGCTCGGTAGCCCACCCCCAGACCAATGGGCTCGCTGAGGTGACCAACCGATCTATCCTAGACGGGCTTAGAAAAAGGACTTCCGAAGCCCGATCAAGCTGGGTCGACGAGCTCCCGAACATCCTATGGTCTTTACGGACTACCCCGAAGACGGCCTCGGGCGAGTCCCCCTACAACCTGGCATTCGGCGTGGAGGCGGTCCTCCCGGCCGAGTTAGTCATTCCGACCATCCGGGTGGAAAACTATGAAGAGTCCACCTCGACCCAAGGAGTTCGGGCCGGTCTGGACCTGTTAGAAGAGCGCAGGGCCGACGCGCATATAAAGATGTTGGCGTACAATCGAAGTGTGGACAGAAGCTATAATAAGAAGTTACGCCCTCGACCTCTCGGGATGGGAGATTTAGTACTACGCAAGGCGAAGTTAGTGACCCGCCATTCAAGGGGCAAGCTTGCACCTAAGTGGGAAGGCCCCTATCGTGTAATCGGAGTCGTCCGACCGGGCACGTTCCGACTCGCGACCATGGCCGGACAACAACTGGTGAGGACCTGGAACGTCCAGAACCTCAAGAAATATTTTGTTTAAAGGCCAAACAGAAGTTAGTATTTGTCTCGGGCTATTGGAGTTAACTTGGAAATTCCATTGCCATAAAAGAGAATTGTATTGCCGAAGTCTTCGGAGTACAAAATGGGCCCCTAGAGGGGAAAAGGCGTTACAAGGGTGAGGGAAGTCCCTCCCAAAAAGAAGAAAGGAAACAAAACCCCTCAAGCGGCAGCTCCGGGAAGGCTGTCGTCGAAGGGAACCTCGCCAGGCATGTCCACACCCTCGTCCTCGGGGCAGGAGATGAAGGGATCCTCCTCGACCGCGGAGCCTGGAGGGCATGCTCGGAATCGGGCCAGGGCTACCTTGTACCGTGCACGTCAGACGACACCGCCGTCCGGTCTGGCAGGAGGAAACCCTCCGACTTCTTGTAGGCCTCAACCGCCTCCCGTCCCTGTCCGGACGGCTGCCTTCTATCGCGGCGAGGGCTTCCTGGGCGGCCTTTGCCTCGGCCTCCTCGGTCGGGCCGCGGCTCGAGGCCTCCTTTGTATGCGAGGCGGTTCTCCGGCTTCTTTGTTCGAGAAGCTTCGCGGCTACGCTCAGCGTCGGCGGCCTCGAGCTCGGCGGTCGGCGCGCGCGCCACTTCGCGCCCATGTCGGCGCTGCTCGGCGGCAACCGCCTCGGGTCCCGACCCCGCTCGGCCCTCTTCCAGCTGGCGGCGCAACTCGAGGTTGCGCTCACCCAGTCCGCCCACTAACCGACCAGCATCGTGCACCCGGTCGATGAGGGCCGTGGTGTAGTAGAGATTCTGCATAGAAAGGAGAAGGTCAAATGATGAACAATCTACAACCAAGAGAATACACGCGAGACGGTGCTTACCCACAGCACCGACTTGGCTGACTTAGCAATAAGGGCCTCCGAGGAGCGTGTCTGAGATCCTGAGCTATGTCGGGATGGAGCGCCCCCCGGAGGTAGCTGGCCGAGGGCTCTCCCCCGGTCCACACTTTGTCCCCTCGGGACAAGCCATGCCACCGGGCCACCAGGGGGTCGCTTAGCGCCCCAGAAGGGACCTCACCCATTACTCGGGAAAGGAAGGGCTGACCCTTCCCTGGTGGGATCCGGCACAAATCCTTCATGGCCGGGGAACGCTGGCCCTTCCCGGTCGACCCCTGGCTAGGCCCGGCGCTCTCGGAAGGAGCAGAAGCGCCCGGTCGGTCGGTCGTCCCGGCGGGTGGAGCCACAGGCACCTCCAGGTCCACCACGTCTTTGGCCTTGGCCCTTTTCTTCGGGCGCCCCTCGTCGGTAGTGCGCGGGGAGCCGCCCCCCGCTCGCTCGGGAACAGCCGGAGCGCGTAGGGACGATCCTGCCGGGGTGCCCGAATCATGGAACGACCGCAGGTTCACCATTTCTGCAAAAAAGACAAAGACAAGTTAGAGGCTAGAGTGTGACAGCAATCCCGAAGATGTGAGGCAACAATAGCCTACCCCGAGAGCGCGGACTAAGCCCCGCCTCCACAAGCCACTTCTCCGACATGTTGCGGATGGCTTGCGAGGAAGGGAGGATTACCCTCAGCCGCTCGAGGTGCGCACGCTCCTCGGCATTCAGTTTCGGGGCAGTGTTGTCGATGGTCCTGGACGACCACCGAACCCCGAAACCCCAGTCTCTCTTACATTGAACGAAGAAGAAGCGCCTCTTCCACCCTTTGTTATTGGTGGGTGCGCCGCTAACCCGGAACCCTGTCCGAGCGGCGAGGAAGTAGCCCCCCGACCCCTTGAAAAGGCGGAAGCAGGAAAGGAAAAGGTTGCGGGTCGGGGCGATATTGGCATAATGGCATTCCCCCAGGAAAGCCACCAGGTACCGCCAAGAGTTTGGGGTTATCTGTGAAGGCGAGATCCGCCACAAGGATATGCAAGACACAATGACTGGATGTAGGGGGAGACGCAGCCCGGCCTCCAAGGCATCGACGGTCAGGGCAAAGCCCTTAGGAATCGGGTCGAAGGCCCGTTGCCCCGCTTCGGGGGCCGAAAGGACGTATTCTTCCGGGATGCTATAGCGCCTCCGGAGTACCCCCACCAAGGACTCGTCAAGTGTGGAGTCTTGGTCGTGCGGCCACATTAGGGCCTCTAGTGCACGCGCCGCTTCCCCACCCGAGGAAGGGCTGGAAGGAGCTAATGAAGGAAGAGCGGCGACACGGGTTGTGACAGAAGGGGAGGAAGAGGAAGAAGTAGAGGACGAGGAGGTAGAGGGGAGAGCCATTGCGCACTAACCTATAGCGGAGGGAATCGACTGAAGGAGGAAGACAACTCGAAGGAAGACAACGGCAGGACTAGGGAAGACAAAAAAACTCCACTGATGAAAAGTGATGGAGTGTCGCGGAGCTCGCTATTTATAGAAAAGGGGGCCTCGGCCTTTCGCCTTCTGAGGTGGGCGACAGCATGACGCCGCACACACTGCCCAATAGCGTCGCATCGGGCAGTCCAAGCGCCGGCCCAATATTAATGAGGAGCTGACGTGTCCACCGTCCAGGTAAGCAACTTACCCTGCACGCCAGCGTGTCACGGACTTAGCTGGTTTTGCCTAAGCCGTGCGGCACCAATGCGTATCACCGCAAAGGTCAGCCTCCCCGAAATCTCCCAGAATCCCTTAGGACCTACGGAAGAGAGAACGGGACAGAGAAAGCGCTTCACACGGGATCCACAAGCCACTCTTTTAGCAAACACTTTATAGCCAATGCAAATTCTAACCATGCATATTACAAGCTCAGAACAGTTGCACAACAAAGGTATAAAATTGGTCCACTACAGACCGCTTTCTAGTACAAGTAGGCACTCGACGCGATCTTTATGTACAAGCCTACAATGGCTTACAAACTCACTCAAATAGGACATTTTGCCTTTGGCAAGCCCTTTACAATTTTGTCCGTGACATTCTCCCCCACTTATTCCTTTGACGTCCTCGCCGCTTTGGCCGACGCTGCAACTTCTTTTCTTTGTTGGACCTTCGATCTTCTGCTGCAATTCGCCTCTTGGCTCCCAATTGCTCTCCACTTGTTGTTGAGTCGTCGAACTTTTATCCGCCATGCTGCTTCAACTCGCCAATAACTCTGACTCTGGTGTGGGGTCGGCGAAGTTGTGCTGATCCTTGCTGAGTCTTACGGATTCATCTGATGAAGGGAAAAGACCATCTTTGATATGCACTAGTCTTCAAATTCTTCTTGTCTCTAGAACTGGATAGATGCTTGTTGGAGCTTTAACGAGCATCGCCTCGCAACCTTTAAATTTTTCAGGTCCTTCCTCCGCAAAATTTGCCCATCGAATCTTCTTCCACCTAGTTGTCTTGCCCAAGTAGGCTCGCATCACTTCCGCTTTCGATTGACATTCACTGGGAAATGAAGCGATGTCTACTCTCAAGAGCACTAATCACCGCTGGTGAGGACTTGACAACTATTATCTTCCATTAGTTACTCAAGGGTCTTCAAATTTGTGCAGAGCTCCTTCCAGATAACTAAGAGAGCCGGGTACTCGATTCCACCCATTCTCTTGAGAGTTGAGAAGGCAAAGGTTACTTGACTTCGCCGCCTCCTCGAGGTTGTACGTGCATCAAGTTGGTTACTAGACTTCGCCGCTCTTAGCTCACACTTCCAAGCACTTGAAGTGTTTGCAATCCTTGCACCGAGTCTACTATGATTCGCCTTCTCATTGCCCTTGAACTGGAATGCAAGAAGTTATCACTCCAACTTGGAGTAAGTCTCCGATAGATCCGGTCGCCTTGGGATTGTACCGCCTTCTCCATCATTTCGCCGACTCCGAGTAGCAAAGGTACAAAGACCGCATCGCCTACTCCGATCCTTGGTCATGCACTCTTGCATCGACCAAGTCCTCACTCACGGCTATCTTGATGGAAAGTCTATTGACACCGGGTCTTCTTCACCTTGTCTTGGTACATGGAGTTTGCCAAAGCATTCTCCTCCTCCACGGCCCATATCACGACCAAGTGCTCTCCTCTATGAGAGCAAAGGATTGATGACTCTCGAAGTCCCGCCTCGCGGTACCATGGCACCGCAACGCCCAAGGCACTACTATCCGCTGTCTCGCATCTACATCCCTTCTTCATGATCCAGTCCCCACATGGGACCCCCGGGTCCTTGCATCTGCACTTCTCCCTCGATAGAGCACAGCCCACATAAGCTGATGTACAAGGCTTCCATTCAATGCAAGATTCGGTGCGCGCACGGAAGACCCGCCTCACGGTACCATGGCATTCAACGCTTGAATCCATAGCTCTTCTTGCCGCCGTGTTGTTCACCGACTTGGAGCTCCTAGTCGCGCCTCCCGATCATACTTCGCATGATCTAGTCCCCATGGGACTCACCAGGTGTGTCGACTTGCCACGAACCATTCCACCATGATCCATCGCATCATGTCATCACGTGATGACATCTCCTTGCATTCGATCCTCGTGGTATGAACTCGACTGCGATATCTCCATGTGTGAACTCCGCCAACACATCGCAAGGCCTTCACTAGCTTCGATTATGTTCACTCCTTTGGCAATCGACCTGGCCCACCCACTCTCGGGTCACCCTGACGGCCTAGCTCTAGGATCCCATCGCCTAGCAACTCCTTTGAAGTCCCCGACTACTGAAATAGGTGCACCATTGTCGGATCCCGGACTCGCCCCTACCAAAGATAATCTCACGCGCACCGCTTTCCTCATGGCAACTTGAATAGCAACACTATGGCATATTCTTCAAGAGTATCCGCCGTGCATCCTCTTGCCCCGTGTCAAGGCCTATTGACACCAACTTTGCTCTCAAGAAAGCGTTGCCTTAGAATCTCCCCAAATGCTTCATCGAGATAAGATGCATGTGCCTCAAAGCTCCTTTGTCTTTGGCACCATGCAAGATGAGTCGACTCCATCCGAATATGAAACCCATGGAACGACATGATCCGATTCCCGCCTCGCAAGAGTCCATGTCCTTGACCTCTGCCTTCAAGGAAAGCTCCAAGCCTCCGCCCATCGTTTCTATCTTCTTCGCCAACTCCTTCATGCGGTTTGGGTACATCAACAAGTTACCCCCAAGTTGTTCCGCTTCGATTTGCATTGCGTTAATGGTGGCCTCACGCCCACCATTCCACGGTCACCCTTTGTTGAGTCCGATCTCACTATCGGCCCAAGTGTGCCTTCACTTTGTATTGCCTCGGTTGCTCCCCCACTTGATCTCGCTATGCGTCCACCAACGCATCACCACTGGCGAGATCATGCAATGACTCCTTACCACTCACTCGATCCATCGAGCTTCGGCTTGAGGTACTCCTCAACAAGTGCGGTTCATTGCACAAGATTATCCCTATGGAGCATCGGGACTTATCCCTCATGGATATCTGTCCGCTGAGCAACTTCACTCTTCGCCTCCTTCCTTTGAGAGTTTTGGAGACCACCATCTCCTTGGACTACTACGCACAACAAACTGTGCCCAATTCTGCCTTTGCAAATGCACTTGCTAGATTGTGACATTTCACCAATACAGCTCGCACTGCCCCCTCTGGGTCTAGCAACATGCCGAACCTGCTGCACACTTCAGCCACATACGAAAGTATCCTGCACATGCCGAAGAGAAAGTTTTAATGCTCCATGACGCCGACCTTCGGTCGCCTTGGGATGACCGCGAACAATCCATCGTCCGCATGCAAAGCCTTGCATGAGTATTGAATTCCTTGAGTTAACAACTCTTTCGATCGTTGAACAACCCACTCCACCTTGCACGGTCTCATCTTTTGCCAAGCACTCTGCTTGCCTTGAGCACTGTCAAGTTTGGGTGTTAACGCCGAGCCACCGCCGAACTCACCATCCCGACCTTTGTGCGCTCCGCACCTCTTAGCTTGTTGTACTGTGGTGCCTCGCCAGGTCCCCACGCTTGCATGCTAAGTGTTTGTAAGTGGGCTTGTCCCGCCTCGATACCATCCGTCACTGACTTAGCTGGTTTTGCTGGCTGCGGCACCAATGCGTATCACCGCAAAGGTCACCTCCCCGAAATCTCCTGCATCCCTTAGGACCTACTAAGAGAGAACGGGACAGAGAAAGCGCTTCACACGGGATCCACAAGCCACTCTTTTAGCAAACACTTTATAGCCAATGCAAATTCTAACCATGCATATTACAAGCTCAGAACAGTTGCACAACAAAGGTATAAAATTGGTCCACTACAGACCGCTTTCTAGTACAAGTAGGCACTCGACGCGATCTTTATGTACAAGCCTACAATGGCTTACAAACTCACTCAAATAGGACATTTTGCCTTTGGCAAGCCCTTTACAATTTTGTCCGTGACAAGCGACCCCTCGATTCCAGCAACCGCACTATCGCGAACCGTTTTCGAAGCGGCATAGCGACGGTTCGGTTATCAAGGTCTTGAGCGACGGCTCGACCACGGGTTTTCTGGGTCCAGAGCGGTGGCTTGGCCCTTATCCCGAACGGTGGTTCGGTTATTATGGTTTTCTCAAGGTCTTGTGCGGGCCTCGACCCCTTACTACCGGACGGCGGTTCGGCAAACGGGGATTTGAGTGTCGCCTCGATCCTTTATCCCGAACGGCGGTTCGGTTATCGTGGTCTTGAGCGGTGGCTCGACCACTGGTCTTCTAGGTCTTGAGCGCGTCGACCATCGTTTCGGTCTTGAGCGGTGGTTCGATTTCATCCCGAACGGCGGTCGGATGATATGTTTTCAAGGTCTTGTCCGCCTCGACTTTTACTACCGGACGGCGTTCGCAAACGGGATTTGAGTGTCGCCGATCCTTTATCCAACGGCGGTTCGGTTATCATTGTCTTGAGCGCGCGACCATCGGTCTTCTAGGTCTTGAGCGCGGCCGACCACCGTTTCGGTCTTCGAGCGGCGCTCGACCTCATCCCGATCGGCACTGGTCATTATATTCTGACGGCGCAGTGGACTCGCCCGCACAATGATTCATCAAGTTATGTTACGACAGCGTAACCTCCGCCCGGATCTCGGGCCACCGCTTGATAGCAACCGGTTTCTCCGAGCACCATTTCAACCTCAAAGACCGTCCCGCAGGAGTGGCTTTTTGAGGGGGGGTAATGTTAGGGGTATTAAATATGACATGACACCTGGTCCGGGTGGTACACCCGGATGACGTCATCGCCCCTCCTGCGCTCCATTACTCCTACGATTTGATCACCCGACGTCGCTTCTCCTCTGCTTCGCTCCAATTACCCGCCAAGTTGACCACGGCACCGGCCTGCGAGGTCAGGTTCGTACCCCACCCGCAGACGTAACCGGAAGCATGCCATCCGCCCGACCTATTTAAGCCGAAGGGGTAAGACAGGCAGGAGGAGGGAGAGAGAAACACTCAGAGAGGTGAGTAGACTCGAAACCCTGAACACATTCCGGGGAGCTCGGCCAACGGACGAGGGCTAACTTGAGCGTCGGAGGGGTCGGGCGGAGCACCCTCCGACCCGCCTTGCTGCAGGTCTTGTTCCCGACGACCGAGCGGGGAGTTGCCTCTCGGAGGCGCCAGGCGGGAGCGGGAGCCATCGACGGGCCCGAACCATACCGTGACGACCCTCCGGTTCCCGGATACTACGCCGCACGCCCCAGGGTCACGGTAAAAAGTTGTTTCCCATAACACCATTAAACTTAAACTCTTGTAATCAAGAGAAGAAAAAGAAATCAAAAACAGATAATTAAACAGAAAATAAATAAAAATCTTGTTGCTTTTTTCTTGTCGCGCAAGCGAAGGCATGGAGGCGACGGGAGGATCTGCTTTCCCACTTGTGTGTGTCTTCTAATTGGAATCGTCAAATTCCCCATCAAGCCCGTCCGATACCGTGGGCTCAACCGCTTCGACGTAGTGATGGCGGTCCGATCAGGCGTCGGTCGTGCAGGAATTGGAGAGGATCCATTAGCCCAATGGATCGAGGACTCGGTTCCCACTTCGCGGCCGCCGCCGGCCCCGCCCCCGCCCCGCTGTCGCTATAAGTCGTGTGCAAGAGCCAAGGGGTGCCCGCGGCCTTTCTTCTCTCTCTCTCTCTCTCTCTCTCTCTCTCGCGGACGAACCCCTTCTCTCGATTCGGTTCGGCGGTCAGGGGAATGGCTTCGAGGGAGATCGCTCGCCCTAATGTTCCATCTTTCGACCAGACCGAGATCAATTGGGACAAGTAAGCTTGTCTTTCTGTATCCCTCCCAATATTTGATCTTTCTTGGTGTTCTTCGATGTTGCTAACCATCATTTCGAGAATACTTCTCTGCTGGGTCGCCACTTGCTGAGTTTCTTCTGATTCTTTTGCTTTCTCGATCGTATTTTTCGTTTGCGTCGCCACTTCCTGATCTTATCTCCGGATTTTACTACTCAAGATTTACTCTTTCTTGGTTTTCTTGGATGTTGCTGGCCATCAATTCAAGGGTCACTTCTGTGCTGGCTGCTCCTTACGTCCGAGTCTTTTCTTAGTTTCGCCGTGATTGTGTTTTTTTTTTTTTTTGGGCTGTTCTTGGTCTTATGGTCAAAGTTTGCCATCTCTCGCTCAAGATTTAATCTTTTCTTGGTGTTCTAGGTTGTTACCAAGCATCCATTCAAGGATTGTTCTGTGCCGATCGCCCTTTGCTATTTCGTCTGGTTCTTTCTTCTGTTTCCTCGAATCTTGTATTCGGCGTTTTACTCTCTCGTTCAAGATGTGATTCTCTTGGTGTTCTTGGATGTTGCCCACCATCACTTCAAAGATTACCTTCCTACTGGTCGCCCCTTGCTATTTCGTCTGACGCTTTCCCTAGTTTTCTCGTACTTGTTCCATCTTGTGTTCGGTTTTTTTTTTTTTTTTTTGTTATTGGATATTGCAAACCACTTGCTAGTTCGTCTTTAGATTCCTCGGATTTGTGAGTTTGTCCATTTCGTTTGTTCTTGACTATAGCTTCTTTTTTTGCTCTGTCTAGTCTTTTTGGTGTTCTTGGATAATTCCAAACCCTAATTTAGGGTTTACTTGTCTCTGCTGCGTCATCACTTGCTGTCACGTCATATTCTTCCTCGAATTGTGGGTATTTCGATTTGGGTTGTTCTTGATTATATCTTGTGGATCAGATTGTCTCCCTATTATGATTTTTCAGCACTTTTGGCCTTTTCTTTTGCAGTGGTTTTTACTCTTCGTCAAGAATTCGGTTTTTTGCTTTCTAATGAAAAAAGTAATACGAACCCAAAACCCATTTATCGTTGGTTTTTAATTGCGTATTATGGGCATCTTATTTGAAATTCTTTGATCGAGTTAATATGCTGAATGCTTGTTAGTGTTCTTCAGGTGTTGTTTGTTTGTTTGTTTTTTTAAATTCTTTAAGCATTGATAATTTATTTGGCTTTTCTATAAGGTTTCTCGATAAAGTCCTTTTTCTTCTTGTTAGTTAAGCAGCCAAACCAATTAAACGATTACGTCGATGGTGATTGTTAGAGTCCATGCAAAGTTGAGTAGCATTTCAAGAAATTATAACTTGATGTTGGAACCAAAAGCAAGGATGGATTTTATAGCTCATAGTTCTTGATTTAAATTATGATAGATCTTCTATTCCTTTATACATCAAAACATGGCTAATTAGATTTTCGCCTAAGATGTTATATGAAAGAAAATGGGAAAAGAGAAACTAAGTTCTAGAGATAGGCTTGAGATAGTTCAACTATAAAGTATACGAGAAGTTATTCGGTGGATAAGATCAAGTGCTCAAGCTCAACAAGATTTGCATAATGTGTGAGTGCCATTTATGAATTCTGGTGGGATCAAATTATAATCATTGACCCCACTCTGTGATTGTCACAAATTTCACAGATTTTGTTAGTTGTACTTAAATTGCAAGTTTATGTTACTGGCGTTATCTGTTCCTCATTGGGCTTTCGCCAATCTTGGTGCTTTTTGGTTACTACTAAATTTTTTTTTTGCAGGCTTGACAAAACAAAGTTATATGTTGTGGGAGCTGGAATTTTTAGTGGTGTTACTGTAGCTCTATATCCGCTTTCTGTCATAAAGACCAGGATGCAGGTTGCTTCAGGTGATGTTGTACAGAGGAATGCATTTTCAGCTTTCAGAAATACGCTCAAGGTTGATGGCATACCTGGTCTTTATAGGGGCTTTGGCACAGTTATTACCGGAGCTATTCCTGCCAGGATCATTTTCCTTACATCTTTGGAAATGACAAAAGTGGCTTCACTAAACCTGGTGGAACCCTTTAAGCTCTCTGAACCAGTTCAAGCTGCCCTAGCAAATGGCATTGCTGGCATGTCAGCATCTCTGTGCTCCCAAGCTGTTTTTGTTCCTATTGATGTGGTATAATTCTTGGTTCCAGCAATTTCTTATATTTTTTTAAGTCCCAGATCAAGCAACATTTTTTGGTTTCTATTTTTCCAAGCGAATATGGCTTTGCCCTTCGAGAGTACTTTTTACATGACTTTTTTCTCCATGTAATATAAAGATTTGTTCTCTTTGAAAACAAGTGAAGCTAGTCAAATTACATTATTCTTGGCTCACTAGAACCTAAAAAAGTAATCTGAATCGGCAGACAAAATTTCCACCAATTGAATGGATCTCAAGTTTTTGATTTATTTTTTTCATTCAATCTTGATAGTGGATTAGCAGTATTTTTTTGTTTCAGATGTTTGTAACAGAATAAGCATAATTCTCTGAAGTTCCGATCATCGAGGAAATATCAAAACCTTAGTTCAGCTTAAAAGATAATCTTCTTGGAAAATGCTTTTTTCCTGGTCTTACAGTGAGTCCGTTAATGGTATTTGACTATTTTATTGACTGTCTACATCTTGTCTTTGAGCTTGCGGGTTTTCCATGTGGATTATGACTTCTGTGGGTGATAAATTTTGTTAGGAAAATGGTTTTAGGTTCTACACTTATGTTGCCTGTTAAATGTAAAAGTGGCTTATCCCCTTAAAGCCATCAGTTAAAATATTATCTGTTCAACTTGTCTCTATTCTGTTTATTGTTCCAATGTTCAATATTCTGTCTTGGCTTATACTGACTGTGTGAGAAAACATACCAATGATTCATGCATTATATTTACTTCAATTTTCTTTTATCTGGTAAATTGCTAGTATACTTTCATCTTATAAGTCATAGAAGAAGCTATTATCTTAACTTGAATAGCTCTAAGCCTGTAGTATTTTTTTTTTCCTACTATTATTTGCTGATTCTTTGTTCCCAAGCAATTCTTCATGTGGTTGTAGCTTTTAGGATGTGAGCTTGCCTATGGTTACTACTTAGCAATGGAAAATTTATCAAAGAAATGCTATTTTTCCTATTATTCTAGCTGTAGAAGTTAGATACATACGATTGTTCATCATCTTTATTTTTGAGTAATTGGGTATGTCTTTCTAAAGCTGATAAGAAATATTTAGGCATGCAGTTGAAAAGAGGACAGTCGACTGTTCTGTCAGCTTCAGCAACTTGCCCTGTTTTAGTTATATATTCCCCAAAGATTTTTTTCTCTTGAAGGTGGGATTTGAACCCTGATCCTGGTTCATCTGCCAGAGAACTATGCTGGCATGCTATGTTCATTAGTTTGAAGGTCTTATGTGATCAATCAGGCTTTTTCTTAACCATACATTTATCAAATTATATGTTACTAATATGTGATTCGCAGAACAAACTTTGACTGTAGCCTCTAAAATACCATTTCTGAGCCATAGACCAAAGTCAGAAAATACTCATATGTGAAGTTGCATTACTTAGTTCTGTTCTATAGACAATATCTATTAACGCCAACCTTTGCCAGGTCATATCAGATGCTATATGTTTTAGGGACCATGGCGTGAAAAGTATGCAATCTAATTTTCCCTGGCTATGAACTACTGCCTCCGGATTTTGTTTATCTAGGGCCAGTTTTTCAAACTATACACTTGACTATCTCTCAGTATTTGACTTATCTCTGCCTATTATGTTTGAGGTAGCTGATTTGATTTGTTTCGTAAGATCATGTTTTGTTCTTCTTTGTGATAAGATTGCTTTCTGCTAGGTTAGCCAAAAGTTGATGGTTCAAGGATACTCTGGTTTCGCGAAGTATAATGGTGGATTTGATGTTGCTCGTAAAATTATCAAGTCTGATGGGATCCGTGGACTGTACAGAGGATTTGGTCTGTCTGTCATGACATATTCTCCTTCTAGTGCTGTATGGTGGGCAAGTTATGGTTCCAGCCAACGTGTCATCTGGAGGTAAAGTACTGGCCTTTCCTGTTATTTTATGTTGAAAAGCTTGCATGTGGGTGATGATGTAATCTGCTTACCTTATAGATTATTCATATCTTATTGTCTTGATGTTCATGTTTAGATATTTTCTATAAGCTGCAAATGAAAATGTACTTGGAGTTTAGTGCTTCATGTATATGAGATGAGCATGCTGATTTCTTTAATGCAGATCATGTACAGTGCTCATGAACACCAGAAAAGGGAATCTTGTATCTTGATCAACAATACCATTCATGCCTGTGTTTGCCTTTTAAAGTTTTTTTTTGGTTTTGGCACTTTATTTTTGATAGGTTATCTGTTTGATTTTTGGCATGAGAGAAAATATTCTCTATTTGATCACTAGCTCATGTGTTTCCCATAACTCCTGTGGCTTAGTTGCAAATATACATCAACTGAACTTGTAAGGCTCGATGTTGATATATTGTAATTGGCCTTTCTTCTCATAATTTGTTTTCCATAATAAACTTCAAATGAATGTTATCGATATGTATGGGTTCTTGGTTCAAATCTTGGACTGTTGGACTTTTAAAGATTCACATGACTTGCGACATGACAGAGTAGATCACTGTCCTTGTGGTTCATCAAAGTTCGAGTTCTTCTTCACATCTTGAATATTATCTTCGTCGCTGTTTATGATACCCTTATGAAGAAGAATAAGCTAAGAAAGTACTGCTTATTGACACATTCTGAGTTTATTGGTGTTCCCCTCTATGAATGAGCATAAGCCAAGGATGACCTTATATCATCATTATTTAAGCACAAGTTTTGAATTCCTTTTTAGGCCTCTCCTTTTAAAATATATCCATCAGTCATGCACCACCTCTCTCCAACACAGAAATGTGATAAACATGTACATCTCTCTGTGAAAAAGGAACACTTAAGTCTACCTCACTCGTTATGAACAAATCCAAGCTTACATCCTGTAGCACTACAACACAACGCAACTCATTCTTATGCTTTTAGTCCAGAACTTGTCATAAAGTGGGCTGTTAGGTAGATGACAAATTGTAGTGTTCTGAAATATGTTTAGTGAGATACTTGGGTCTAAAATATGATCTATGCATTTCTTGATCTCTTTCGCAAAATGAGCTGCAAGCTATTTCTAGTGCTAAATTTGGGGATGTCTATTCAGCTCCTCCCAAGTTAGACCCTTTCTCCCTCCCTCCCTCCGCCCCTCCTCTCTCCCTATATGTCATTTCTCTTGGGTATAAATGGATTGGATCAACCTCAGTCCAATACAGATGGTATTGGGGAAGGGGCAATGGGGGTTTCTCCTCCCCTTAGCTGTAAATGGTCTAGCCTTACTGTGCATCATTGGATTTGCCCTCACTGGTTTGAATTTTTCATATTGAATAGATCAGTACAATAACTAGTGCTGTATATATTACCTAATATCTAGACATAACAAGATAAAAAAGGTGTTATACATAATAATACTTGAGTATAATCTGTATTAAACAGATTTATGTTGGATTATAACCTAGATTGAATTGCCAGTCGTATTGTTGGATCAGAGCTAATTCTTATGCAGTTCAAACTGTATTTGGAAAAATCCAATCCATTGAAAGTTCTACCTTCTCAGTGGATGTGCGTCCACTGACCTGAATATACATGTTTCCTTTTCTATGTGTGCATGTGCACTTACAAACATTCACAAGCTTATCTTTGTGTATTTGTTTATGTTTCATAGTTATGTGCCTCATATTAGCATGAATTATCTACATATATTTGCTGGTCTACATCATGGCAGGCTCCTAGGTCATGGTAATGACAAGGAAAATGTTCCTAGCCAGTCAAAGATAGTTTGTGTTCAAGCAAGTGGTGGTATCATTGCAGGTGCTGTGGCGTCTTGTGTCACAACTCCTCTAGACACAATAAAGACACGATTGCAGGTACTAATTTCCGGCTGTACTAAGTTTTTCTTGGTTGTAAATTCTAATTTCAACCCAAAGCTTCGTTTCTAGAGTCTCATATAGTCTGCTGCTTGTGCTTTCAATTTTTAGCAGTTTGGTATCTGTTGTAATGAAGACAACAATCATGCACTTATGCTAATGACACATATTTGCAATTTGGAATAGATTAGCTCAATCCAAGGGACTGAAGAATGCCATATTAAAAACACTATAATGGAGAAGTACTTGGTACTCTAGATCACAATTAATTACACTTTGATACACATTGTTACATTCACTGTGGCATCAGTTTTTATGTATAGAAAAATCAGCAGCAGATTTTGGTGCCACAAGGTGACACCATCGCCACTTGGGACATGGCAGTATGTGAAAATCGAACATCGTGCGAAGTTGAAATCTGTCTTGGGTTTTTGTTATGTTTTGATACATTGAAGAGTATGACTCTTCGTTGCCTGTCATCCTTTTCATTTTATCCGTTCCATTGACTGTTTGGACAAGGTAGGTAGTTACATTGATTTCTCTTGGCATCTGATATATATATTTTTGTTTAATTTTCAATTTATTCTGGTGAACTTGCTTTTGGTTTCTTGTAGGTTATGGACAATATGCAGAAACAAAATGTAAGACAAGTAATAAAAAGATTGATTGCTGAAGACGGGTGGAAAGGCTTTTATAGAGGACTAGGACCGAGGTTTTTCAGCATGTCAGCCTGGGGAACCACGATGATCGTAGCATATGAATATCTGAGTAAGAATATTCTTCTTTCTTTACAAACAATTAGTCACTTTGCACCTTTTTATGCCTTTTGTTTTCTCTTATTTTCCTGCTATTTTATTTTGGAGTATGCATGCTCTTTAAATTAAAGCAAACCATATAATGCAAATATAGCAAACATGAATTGTCCCCACTCATGTGTCATGAGGTTTTTCTAATTGTGCATCTGTTGGTGTTTCAGAAAGGCTTTGTGCTGTAAGCGAAGAGATTTGATTGCCACCATCGTTGGGGAATCGGCAAGTTGCATCATAACATGTTGCAGAAAAGAAGTGATCATCTTTTCGTGGAAGTGATCATCTTCGCGATCACTTCAAGATCCCTTTTATACGGCCATAAATAGTGTTTGGGAGCGCCGCGCCCAGTTCAGCACTTTGACTGTTCTGCCAACAATCACAGACTCTTTCGGCCCCAGGAAATTTTTTATCTGCTTTTCCTGTCAAATGTCATTTGATTCTTTCTACGATTAATGTGATTCTTTTCCTACACTGCTTGTATCATCCATCAGAAGTGGGTGTAATCGACATCTTGGAAGATTTGAAATCTATTATTTTGGTGGGGCCATGTAATGAAACAACACGAGAATAGATGCTCTTGGAAGATTTGTTTGTTGTCAGTGATGATATGGCGATACGTTTTCTAGAGAAAATTTGTGGCCTTAAATTGCCTCGGCCATTTCAAAATAATTTATGCCAAAAATCGAATCAACATGGTGAATAATGCTTGGATGTTTCTTAAAAAAATAATCCAAACATGTAATACATACATGTTTTATGTAGCATCATTTTATCCAGCAACCAAGATCTACGAATGTGAATCTGAACAAAACGCATTCCTAGAATATGTCCTATGGGAATTGACAATTTATTTACCTTGGTAACAGATAAATTGATCACAGGTTTATACAACTTTACCATGCTACAACACTAAAGGTTCTGGCTTTCCATCTTGCCGATGGCAGTCCGGCTTGCGACAAGTCATGCTACTTTTTTTTTTTTTTTTTGACAGAAATGGAGAGCTTATACGAAGAAAATTGATCATACACATAAAAAGAAAAATGATAATACAAACAGAAGCTCCTTCAATTGCTACCGCATGACATTCGATGATTTTGATAAGACTTCTGCAACCAGATCATTTGCGTCGGACGAGTTCATGTTAGCACATCAAGCATGGATATGACATTATGGCTTCGGCAGTGTGCTAGAAGAAAATATGACATTGGACCGCAAGATATCATCATCCTTGGAAACAGGCATTTGCTTCATCGGAGCCAGGATCTCATTGAGAATGCGCATCGTCTCCTTGTGCTCCAGCAAACTGAAAGAGAGAGCATGTTAGTGGTTTCGGCATGCCAATCACCAGATGATCCTTCCGAAAGAAAAAGAAAAAGAAAAAAGATTTAGCATCCTGTTACAACCCTTAAAAAAGTGTGTCATCATTCGTGCTGATGTGGAGATGGACTTGAAAGAAAAAAACAGGTCAGTACCTCATTTGCATGAACCCTTTGATGAGATACGATCAACGGTAAGTTGGGTAAATAATTTGTTCAAATGTCTGTCAGTCCAATTTCAAATCACTCGAGATGGATGCTAGCAGCTTTACCTTATAGTTCGATTTCTACTCGCCTTTCAAGTAATAAGGCAATCAGAAATTAAGTTCAAATTGCACTAGGCCAAAGATTCCATGAACAGCTTCATATTCTTCACATCCTCCTCCGTATCTGGGAATTTCTGCGGCTTAAACAGCTTCCACATCCCGGTTGGGTGAAGGGGTTTAATTTCTCTAATCGATCCCCCAAAGATCTTCTCGCACTCTGGATATGGCTTCACAAACAGGTTGTAGAACTTCAGCCTGCTAAGCCTCACCAGATGCTTCAATCCAACACTAAAACCCAGTCCTCCTATCGATTTCAGGTGCTCGATGACATCGAAACGTGGAATTATTTGTTTCTCAAGATTCACACCCAAATAGTCAGGAAATTCAATTAGATGCTCAATACAAAAACCTAACTTGTGGAGTAAAAAATCAATCTTCTTCTCTATGTCGTCCAAATCGTATACGATCACTCTCGGCTCCACAAACAAAACCTTGAAAGCATCTCGACGGATCAAACCATGGCGGCACAAACAGTTCACTCTAAGTTTTACCTCGGTGCATGCCACCAGTCGACCATTACTTAGAATCTTCTTCTTAACTGGTACCCTGCATTTCAAACTGTTCAGCAAATCAATGCAACGGGAAAGCTCCCCAGCTTCCATGCTGAGCAGCAGCTTGGGATCGTTGAGTAGCATCTTCCTAACCTCCTCTGGAGAAAAATCCAAATCTCGAAGCTCTGCAAACAAAGGCCTCAACCGACTGTCCACGTTATAGGCTAAGAATCCAGGAAAGAGATGACAAATCCTATTGATTTCATCATTCGTAAGCCTGAAATCCTTCAAGATATCAATCCTAGAGCAAATGTCAAATGGGTTTTTCATCAATGCCAAAGGCATTTCTTCCAGAACCCTGGACACAGCCTTGTCATTGAGGCTCAGATTCTTCATGACCTGCACACCTCGGTCGAGATCATTCGGCTCAATTCGGAGTTTTGCAGACTGCTCAAGTGCTCTCCGGACAAATGAAGGAGAAAGGCTCGGCAACCGCAGTTCCGAGAAGGCCGCCTGCCATTTCCTTAAAAACCCTAGTTCCAGAGTCCGAGGGCACGAGGAAATGATCGAAAACAGAGAATCCTGATTCAGGCCAAGGGATAACAGGATCCCTAAGCACTTCTCGACATCAGAAGGGGATGAACCCATCAAAAACCTGTTCTTTCGGATGAACTCGTGCAACTGGGATTGGGGGAAACCGTACCTCAGAAGCAGGCCGGCGATGGAAACTTGTCGCGAGAAGTGGGGATTTGACGGGGATTCTGCTGCATGGTGACTCGAAGGTCTCGAGAAAGATGGGATCTTTCGACATGGAAACGATCGATTGGGAGGGGACTCGAAGAGGATGCGACGGAGAGGGAGCCAGGCCAAAACCCTAGTCGCCATCGCCGGAGGGACAGCGGCGTCAGGAAGGATTACAAATGGGCCGGTCCGGTCTATGGATTAGCGTTGCGGCTTTCCCCCTTTAGATGGCAAAAGCAATCAACCGTTAGATAATGATCGGACGGTCATGATAAGGTAATTAGAGATCCGCCAAACATAAGCACCGAGCCGCAAAGCGGCCAACTGTAACGGGGAGACCGGTCTCTCCCAAGAGACGAAATCTCGAGGGGGAGGGGGAGGGGGAGGGGGAGGAGAAGCGGAAGTAGAATTATCTATTGGAGTAGTGGTGGAGAAGAAAGCGATGCGCAAGCGCAAGTACACCAACTCAGGTGCGGATTCCCTCTCCTGATTACCTCTGGAAGTTGCGTGTTTTCATTCTACCCTAGCAGATTTGAATCTCCGGTAGATCGAGTCAAGGCTCGGTCTTTCTCTCTTCTTTTTCTCTCTTCTCCTTCCCTTGCGAGTGATTTGGCGCGGTTGTGTGAAGTTACGCCGCCGAATCAGGTGCTGGAGCTTGCTTCTCTTGCTTTGTTCGTGTTCCAATCTGTTTGCGCAATGCTTCCTTGGTACTTGTTGTTCTCTTTTTCCCCTTTGACGTCAAACTCCCCATCGAGTAGGATTGTTGGTAAGTTGATGTTTTTTCTTAGTTCCGTTGATCTGTTTGCCCTGTTGACTTGGTGATTTGTTTCTTTCCTTCTGAATAGTTAGTCAGAATGTTCTTCAAAGTATAGCTGAGTTGAGTTCACTAACGAGCTCTGTTAGGGACGTCTGGAATAGGACTTGCACGAATGTGTTTATGAGAATTTTAGGCAATAAGTGAAAGATGGAATTTCATCCTATGTGACTTTAGATGCATGAATTTAGATAGATAACATCTAGTTTTTTTTCATGGGTGGATGTCACAAAGATTGGTAGAAAACAAAAGTCAGAGACTGCTTAGAGTACAGAATCCCTGTATATCTCTTTTATCTCTGAAAAGGAGCAGCTGACCGCAAGTGTGAAGATAGCTCTTTTATCTGTGAAGTTACCCAAAAGACTCAAGGGAAATAAGACTTTGCTGATAATTCTTATTTGATAGATACTGCTGAAAAGAGTGTCATAGTGCGGGAGGACAGTTCCAACTTTATCATATTAGAAGACACCAGCACGAAGCGTTGTAGGAAGAACAAAAAAAGACTAAAAAATAAATTCTCGAACACCAATTCTGCTGCTTCTTTATCTGGGACTTCTGAAATTGTCTCGGTTCCCAAGAGTGATGAAGTGTCTCATCCGAGCAATCAAGCAGCATTGATGGAGAAAGAAACTGATGCTATGACTGATGCCTTTGCTGATTCTAAAATGGAGGAGGTGATCCCACAAACAGATTTTATGCACAAAGCCGGAAGGAGAAGAAGACGTAGGAGGAAGAAAAGGAAACCTGACAACTCCCAGAATGTTGACACCATCAAGAACAATGTGATGTCCAACACTGATGTGGAAGATACTGATTCTAATGTGTGTGCTAATCAAGCTTCACGAAATAAAACCAAAGTTGATGTGTCCTT
Source organism: Musa troglodytarum (assembly GCA_023547065.1). Classification (NCBI taxonomy): domain Eukaryota; kingdom Viridiplantae; phylum Streptophyta; class Magnoliopsida; order Zingiberales; family Musaceae; genus Musa; species Musa troglodytarum. Next base: position 56,854,863 of record CP097506.1, on the reverse strand, counting down.
AAACTTATTAAAGAAAGAAGGCACCAGTTCTATCCACGGTAGGAAGGGTAGGAAAAACGAAAGAAGCACAAGCTGTGCATCAGATAAACAAATGTGCACAGCTGGACCTTGCACCTCTCATCCGTCTGCTGCATCTGTCAATGCTAATGGTTCTAGTAGGATATCTGCATCAGATGAATATAAAAGGAGAAATATGGAGGTGAAATGTGACATAAATGCAGAAGCAGCTAGCAAAGAAATAGCACAGAATACTGAAAATTTGTTGGGTTACTCTGGCAAGGGGCAGCAGTGCTATACTGCTGCTGAAGAAGGAAGCTTGCAATTGCTTCCTGCTGGCACGAAGGAAGGGTTGAGTGTACCTCCATCACCAATTAGAGGTGTAGTAGAGAAACTAAGCTCTCCAAATTTACCTATGATGCAACATAATCAGTTGGGTTCATGTAATGAGGAATGTCCTAGTTTCTCATTCCAAATAGATAATAAAGTTTTCATAGATGACCCATCAATGAACCACTCTGTGGAGGCTATCCAATCAAGAACTCGAGTTGGATCAGAGAGGCTGAAATTGGCTACTGATGAAAACAATGCTGCAGACTATAAACATAAACATACTGATGCATCCACTGGTCCGGAGAAGGAGTTTGCTCGTGCATCGATGAGTAATGTCTCAAAAGATGTTGTCTTGTTGATGGCAGAAACATCGCTTCGTTCCAGGAAAAAGCTACTTGTCCTTGATTTGAATGGATTACTTGCTGATATCAATACTGAGTATCATGGAGCACATATGAGAGTTGCAGGAAAATCAGGTGAAGTATCTTCTTGATTTAGTTATTATTAGTAATTATACTTTAGGCAACGGATGCAAGTTATAAATGCTGATTGATATTACATTGGCACTATGTATCAGTTTTCAAAAGGCCCTTCTGTGATGATTTTCTGAAGTTCTGTTTTGAGAGATTTCATGTAGGTGTCTGGTCCTCACGAAAAAGGTGTGATTGTTATTTTTCACTTTTTCTTGAACATTTCCTATTTCTAGTCACTAATAAGCAAATGGTACAACATTATTTAGGTGCCATTTAGCTTTACCTTATGCTTTTGATGGTTTTCATTTTTTTTGTTTTACCCCTTCAGCGATAATGTCAGAAAGGTGGTTGATTATCTCATGGGAGACTTGAAACATAAATTGTTGTTTTGTTGGGTAAGTTCTCAATATCTCTTTGCTTTCTTAGTGTTCCCTTTCTCATGGAGTTGTCTATCTTTTATGCTTTCTTGTTTTTTTTTTTTTATGAGTTGGTTCAAACTTGAATGTTTGCTTAACCCGGTAGGTGTTGTTTCTCATTTCCTAGCAGATCTGTTTATCGAAACAAATGTTTTTTGACAGTGTACTGGCTAAAACATTAACTATTGACACGTTAAACCTCTTGACTTGAAAGACATTTGAAGTTTAAGCAGCAAACAGGAAGACTGACTAGTCACTAGAAAAAATTTTTGGGTTGTGTTCCTGAGGGCAGCGCGAGATCAGGAAAAATAATGTTGTAAAATGGTGTATGGTTGCAAATTTTTTTTTGAAATATCAGATATTCTTTGTATCATGAGTGATATTTCTGAGAGAACCAGTAAGTAGCAAGTTTCTTGATCCACTTTAAATTCATGTACCATTGATGAAAAAATTTAAGGTGTCTAAAATAATTGAAAGTCTTATATCTCTCATGGTCATTCAGGATGAAGCTTATTTAAGACTTCTAAACTGTTGAAGGGGATATCTGTTCTCTCATTTCATGATCTTTAATTGGCTTTCTAGAATTAATAAAGAAAATTATGTTCAGAAAGCCAAAGTTGTAAGGCCATAGTACCAACATTTGAGATACATAATTCTTCCTCAGCCAAAATATCTGCTGGGACCAAGGTGCAAAAGTTGGTGGGATCCTTGCATGATTTTTCTCTCCTTACTCCATTAGGTGGTTTGGCTCGCAGCCAGGCTAATAATTTGGAGGTTGTATTATTTGTTGAATGGAAGTTCCTAAGTCAATTTCAGTAGTAAGTTGATCTCAAATCGATTGCTTAATGGTTTCTTCACAGTGGTAGTTTCTCTTTGCTTTTCCATGCTTATTATCGTGTGAAGATTGCTACAGCTGTTGCATAATGCCTAGTAGATTAAATTTCTAAAAGCAGTTTCCTTTTGATGTGTGTCTGCTCAGGGCCAATCAAAATGCACCGATACTGGGTATAGAACCATTGAGAACATGCATAAGCCACTGGTTCTTAAGGAACTAAAGAAATTGTGGAACAAAGAGGATCATGATCTTCCATGGGAAAAGGGAGAATACTCACCATCAAACACATTGCTTGTAGATGATTCTCCTTATAAAGCCATTTGCAACCCTGTAAGTATTCATACTTGTTCTGTACAATTAGTCTTATAAAATGAACAATTGCTTTTTGCTACATATTTAAGTTCATCTAAGAAATGACTACTGCATCTTTATGTTCTGTAGCCACACACAGCTATTTTCCCGTATCCATATAGATTCACCGAAAAAAAAGACAACTCCTTAGGTAAGTCTTCCACTTATGTTTAGCTTTCCATTCTCTGTTTTATTGGATTATGCGTATCCTGTTGTTTTATCTTATGCAGGGCCAGGAGGAAATCTTCGTGTTTATTTGGAAGGGTTGGCTGTGTGCCGTGATGTTCAACTCTATGTTCAAGATCATCCTTTTGGTCAGAAAGCAATAGCAGACAGTAATCCATCATGGAAATTCTACCTTAGGATCATTGATCGAATTCAACAATCTTCATCTCTAACTTCCTGAAAGGGATGTCTCATAAATATACTTCTTATGCCATAGCTTAGAGGGCGTACGAGTGAAACGATTATCTTGTTCTTAGACAATGGTCCCAGGCTATTTTGCTTAAATGACAACTTGTCTACTTGAGAATTCTTCAGGTATTTTGACATTCACTTGTTGTTTTTTAAAATAATAGAAGCCATTTTTTAGGCTGTTCTTTGATTTGTCAGCTGAGAAAATTGTAACGTTGTCGACACTGTTGTAAAAACACAGTACGCAGCCGCAAGATTGTATCAGATTATGCAGTGCTACAGTGTTGTTTCGATGCTGTAACTCTGCAACTATCATTTTGTGATGCTTGTTTGAAGTGCAAAAGAAGTTTCAGCATTAACTAGGAGTTCATTTTGGGCTTTCCTTTCCGGACTTGCTAGGATTTCCTTTCCCTAATCATCGCTCAACAAACACTTGTTATCGAGCAATGTTCTGTAAAGCATGGTGTTTATTAACGTTCATTGTTTCCCTTGCCGGCTTGGTATTCGTTACCGAAATTTAAATCTTCAAATTGGTGAAACTGTTTGCTGAAAACCTTTGAATGCTTGTTCTGGTGCTTGTGCTCTGTTACTGTACCACTACTTCAACCATTCTTTAAGAAGCACAGTAACTGGTCTCTGATTGGTTGCATAGTCTGTGGCCAGTATGTTTTGTAGTATGTGCTTTTGTTGAGTACATTAGGCAAGGATGTCATATATCATAGTTCAGTGTACTGATCTCAAGTTTCTTACTGGTGATGCTGGGAAGATTCTTTGTAGTAGCTGTAAGATGTTTCATGTGCTGTAACTTCATTAATCATGATCAAGTGTCTCCTTGTTATGCACTAAGGTTCTAAGAATTGCCATCTCCCAATGTTTCTGTTTGTCTTGTTGGTAGTTACTGGATGCTCAGCAAGTGCCTCCATGGTTTCAGAAATGTTATTTACAAAAGGAACCCAAGCAGAGTTGGCATGGGACAGTATTTGTTCTTGTGGTAGCAATTGCTGTCTGAGATGAGCACTTGGTATCAGGGCCATCATCTACAGTGAAGGCTTTGTTGGAGCTTGATCATTCTCATTGCAAAGGACCACCCTATGCTGCATTAAGAGGCTACACACTGATGGGCATCTCAAAGAGTGAAGGATAATGTTGGGTCTCAACTTGAGGGGGCAACATGGCCCAATGGATTATTGTGGATGGAAATATGAACTGGCCAATCACATTCCCCATCATCAACCACAAACCTCATGAGGAGTCTCTGCCATCATGTGAAAAATTGCTGTAGATAAAAAGTACTGACTAAAATAGCATGACATGAGTGTCTTTTGTAGATTCATCTCAGCAGTGATGTCTCAACAGAGGGCCTTGTTTTTTACAGGGACAAAATATTTGGTTCAAGTCTTCCCAAAGAATGCCAGCTTAGAGTTTCCCTTGCCAACATTAAATAATGCTGTTCAACATGTTGGATCACATGAGTCTTTTTTTGCCTCTGTTTTGGATCACATGGTTTGGCCTCACAAATCACCCAAATGTGATCTCTGGGTGTATGGTGTGGATGAATGGCACCAGCACTTGCAACTTGCTGAAGGCCTAAATTATTTGATGCTATCACATGCTTTCAGTGGCCAAAATTTCCACAGCTTGATGTCTTCTTTGTACTGCACATTACTTAGCTTGATGTTTGTTGTTTGCTGAAGCAAAGGCTTGTTCATTATTAATAGTCACCTCCAGTGGTCTAGAGCAGGATGGATGTTTGCATCCGATTTTAAGATCTACTACATTTTTAATTGTTTGAGCATTATCCATCCTGAATCAACCTTGACTAAGCAAACCCTAGAACATGGAAAAGCCCAGGATTCATGGAGAATTTTCTTTCATGCTTTTGATGCAACTCTCTGTTGATATGTTGTGTGAATACTTCAATTGTGTTCACTCCCCCTATGCCACAACCAGACCAGATGTTGGCCTAGAAGAATAGATAGCTAATCTAAGCTTCCAATTACAATAATTAACTGAGCCCAGGGGACTTGTGATGAAAAAGGAATTGGTATGGATGATGCAAAAAAGTTTCAATGCTATTTGCAGGAGCATTACATTGGTGATGACTGTTAAAGACACCAAACATGGCACTCTTGCCACATGATAAGATCATCATAGAGCATAAAGAAAGCAGTGGGGAACATTTACATCATTGCACAGTTGCTTCATCAAGCGGGGGATTTATCTGAGAATGAAGCTTCACCTGTAAATTTCAGCAACTCAGAACTTTCAACTCAAACCTGCAAGCATCTCATCATGAAAAATGTCTTACTGTCGTGTGAATTCAAACTCATGATCTACTGCAACACCATGATTGAACTTTTTATGTAAAACTCGTACTGTCACATCTAGCAGTTAGCATCACATCCTTGTTTAGAAGAAGGACCGCTTCTTGTTCACCTCATCTCTGTGACACGGACTTCTCAGAGCTCATTTGCTTTCCATTCCAAAGTTGGTCTGACAAGCTCTCTCTCTCTCTCTCTCTCTGCATGGGCATTGCAATCACATCACCTGCAGCTGCTGGCACCAACTCTGGTTTTCACTGCTGATGATTAAAACTCAGACCGATCCCACCAAGCCGGCCACAAGACCATAACCCTGGCACACCAAGGCCACATTATCTCATGGTGGGTGAAGCTTCATATAAAACTAGTACATCATGTGCCACTCCTAGTTGTGCCGATGCCTTGTTATTTCCTGGAACATGCTTGGTATGATTAGGCTGAGCTAGTTGGTCCTGCCCATGTGATCCCTTCATCCATGTGGTCATGCATTCCTCCCTCTTCATCTCATCTATCACCATCACCTTTTTTTCCGGCAGCTCTTTCAGCTCCGTCCCCGTCTCATGGCTGCAGCGTGTATACGTCTACACGGAGGCGCCGAGCCCCCCACGCGCTGCGATCAGCCTCTGAGGAATGAAAACATAGTACGCGTGCAGTGTGGTGATTTCCATATGAAGCAACCTTCCCGAAGAACCAAGATATATTTCTGTGCTGGTTGCGTACGGCGGAACCAGTCGTCTTTTGGCAGCCACACAGGGCGATTGCCACCTTGCGTTCACAGTAAGTCGCAGAAGCAGCCATGCAAGACAAAGCACATGATTCTGCGAGCTCAAGAACTGGAAGTTTTATTGCCCAGCGTAAGAAACGAAGGGGAAGAAGTCAAATGAGCCTTCGCAGATCCTGTGGATGGAGTTTAGATTCATGGATTGGCATGTGAAGTGTGTCAGAAAGAAAACAATCAAGGGGGGGAGAGTGAATCCTGTGCTTCCGTAAGGGGGTGCAACGTCGATGTCTTCCCATCCTTCTTCGTCCCCACCCACTTCCCTGCTGACTCGTTCTTGGTATGATTACGCTGGTCCAGCTTTCATGGCCTCCACCCCACATGGAGCGTCCGTGAGTCGTCTAACTCGAGCCATCCTGCAACTTTACAGTCACCTTTTATCGGCCTCTTCAGCCATTTATTGCTTGTTTTACTCCCCGCTGGTGTGGCGTCGACATTGGCAATGTTCTCGGTATGGCCGTGGACGGACATGACCACCGTGATTCCGCCGCGACATGATCGGAAAATATTTGCATCGGTCTCGCTTGCAACTGTTGCGTCAATTATGAAGAAGGGTATATTCTAAAATTTTCTGAGGGAATTATGAGGACGTTGGTGGGAGAATCGATCAGATTCCAGTCTACCTGAAACAAAATACAGCAAAGGAATTGTTCATGACAGCTCCAACGCATTCAGAGGCATAAAATATGCCTCATGATTGTGTTCTCAGGATCCAAATCATGGAGACGATACCGTCGGATGTGCACTCGAATGCAGTTCTTCCTTCCTTCCTTCTCCCATCTTTTTCCAAGTGAACACAGTTACCGAGGAGCTGACAATCCCGAAATCCGATGTGATGTGCGAGGGCTCTGATTCCCAGGACGGTCGTGGATCTGCATCGCAAAATTTTGTTGCATTTAATGTTGCGAGGTCTTCCTCCCGTCCTTTCCAGGAATTACTCTCCGGGGCCCTCGAGGTTCATCTTCCCAGTGTCCTTTTCCCATCAGCTTACGGCTTCCTGGCGACAGCTTGGCGTCGAGGGATCTTCCAGCACTGTGGGCCAAGACACTCTCGGTGGCAACTCCGTCAACTTAATTAGATTACTGTCACGCAAATCCCATGCGGAAGTGAATTTGGTTTGAACAGGACTTTTCCATCGCTGAGATTCCCTTCTCGAGCGAGAACAGACCAGCAATTCCAGGGCTTGTGCCTCTGTATTCCCCCTCGAAAGACGAAAGAAAGCGCCTTTGTGAGCTCGCAAAGAAAGAAGTCGAGCTTTCGACGTAGCTTATGATAAAGAAGGAGTTGCTTCATCGATGAGCAATACAAAAGAGGGATAGACTGGGCCAGCCTGGTTGACCGCATGCCTTCTACCTCGAGTAAACCTTCGAATGTGTTTGTATCGATGACGACTAGGTGATTTCCATATATATCACTTCGTCATTTTGTTGGTTTGCTCTCTGAACTCACTTGTGCAAAATGAATGGCCTAGTGATGATGGCCACAGGGCATGTTGCAAGTACCAAAAGGACGGTAGGTCTCACTCGGAAGATGATGGCTTCTGCCATCCAGGTTACAGTTTCACAGAGCCTCTGTTTTATTCCCTGGGCCGGTCGTCTCTGCTCTCTCTCTCTCTCTCTCTCTCTGGGAGCTGCATTGAGAAGTGGGAAAAATGAGATGGTTGGGGCTGTGAGATTCCTCTGCCACCTGATCGTCCACCATGCCTATGCCTTTGTCAAAACCTGCCGGCTTTCACAGGTCATCTGCTAGTGCAACGTGGGTCACGCCCTCTCTCTCCCCTCCCTCTCGATGGCTTTTGCAGGACACCGTTTGTTGGATACCCTGCTCGACGAATACGTACTTGTACAGTACCAGAGCTGTACATGCAAAACCCAACTCCATCGCAACTTTGTTCGTCGACTCATTTTTCTCCTCCTCCTCCTCCTCGACTTGGTTTCTTTCCCTTTTGACTTTTTTTTGCTAATGTTATCGTGAGCGAAGATGACGCAAGGTTGTGAAAGGGCGGTTTGATGTCGGGAGGGCGATGAGGACGAACATGGCGTGGAGAACGCAAAGATGTATCCGCATTTGCATGGTTCGGCACATGGACGAGAGAGAGAGAGAGAGAGAGAGAGAGAGAGAGAGAGAGAGAGAGACTTGTGACCCACTCGTATCTGTCTCATAATGCATGCCGAATTCCCTTTCCAGAAAAGAAAGAGAGAAAAGAACCAGAAAACCAGGCCAAGATTGGAAGCATTCACCATCCTTGGGATCATAAACCCCACACCCAGACCTTTCTCTTCCTCTGAGCTCCCACCCTGACACACCCTTCTCGCATGACCAAAGGGAAGTCATGGGAGTCACAGGAGAACAAACAGTGAGCAGCATCGACATCCCCTCTCATTGACCTCCCTCCTGGCCTGGGATTCCTGCTTGCTTGCTCGCTGATGATGTTCATGCACGCATCATAGAAGGTGAATACTGCGTCAGGTCTCCCTCCCTCCTTGCATATGCTTCCTGTCCTTGCACCTTTCTTTTTCTATGATACGGGTGATGTTGCTGTGTTCGGTCGAAGCTCCTAAATCTTCACCTACTATTGCAAACTTGAGGTGGTTGGGAGAGTTCCGATTTATTGGGTGCCTGCCCATTTGTTTACAGCCATGGACGGGAAGACCATCGAGATGTGTTTAGCTGCCGGTGGTTTGGAGGGATCCTGAGGTTGGTCGTGTGACCTTTTAGCTACAGGAGATGTTCTGATGCAGTGAGATTGTTTTCGTAACATGAGGCCCGGCAGGTTGCTGGTAAATGATAAATGCCTGTTTGGTTGTCAGGAAGTATTCACTTCAGCATTGTAGAAGGGCTTTAAATGTTGCTTCGCCCTCTTGAAGGCTTGGGGCTGTAATCTGCTGCCCACCGAGTCCTGGAATTGGGGCTTTTAGATCGACCCGACAACTCTGGCTCCGGGGATTTCAATCCTTTGTGGGATTTGGGAAGAGAAGCAGAGGGATGTCTGCAAAGTTTCTGCATACATTCGCTGACGAAGATCCGGAGTTGAAGAGGCAAATAGGGTGCATGACCGGAATCTTCCAAATTTTCGATCGGCAGCGCCTCCTCACCGGGAGGCGCCTCAGGGGACGCAGCCATCAAGGGGTTTCTTCAGGTAGCTAGCCATCCACTTTCCTCTGCTTCATCAGAGTCACGCTTTTAGCTGTTCTTCTTCTTGTGCATTTCTTTCTTTAACCTTGTGGCTCGGTAGTTTGTACAATCCCTTTTTCCAACTCCTGTTTCGATTTAATTGCAATCGGTCTTTGGTTTCTAGATTAGAGGCTTCGATGGAAGCGTGAAGGACATCTACCTTTGTTCTCAATAAATAAAAAAAAAGAAAAAAAAAGAAAGATGACGGATTGGATATATACATATATAAAAGTAATTAAGTGGCATGTTCTTTCTAATCTTTTTGAAGGTTCTGAAATCTAATGAAAGATGAGTTCATGAAAATCTCTGTTTTGGAGGGTTTGTAATTTGAAGAAATCAAGCCACTAAAACTTTGATAATTTATTCTAGTCATTTTATGCTCCTAATAATAATGTCGTGATGCTTCGGATCTCTCCCCTCCTTGTGTGGTTCTCAAAAGCATGAGCTAGTCGATGATGGTGTCGCTGGCCCAAATGAACTTTTATTTTTGATACCATCAGAGCAAGGAATGCTGAATTTGCCGGTCGGAATGAATCATGGCACCAGTTCACTTTCTTGAATGCATTACAGCTTTCATCACCAAGCGAAATGGCACACACGATTCTTGTTTGTCACATCCAAAAACTTGATGGCCCTGAAGTTAAAAATGCCGTCGATGATGGTTATCTACTACCAAATTTAGTACCTAGAATCGTTTGATCTGAAAAGACAAGGTGTGTTTTTATGTGTGTTACCTCTTTGGATGTTATTTTTTTACTTGGAATCAATTTCGTGTTACCGAGCCTTTATCCGACAAATAGGCAATTCTTCACTTTTGTAAAATAAGTTGGTTTTATTCTTCTCCAGGCAAAGTTATTTCAAGTAGAAGCTCGGTTGGAACGGACGGAAATGGATGCTCTCCGCATACTGTTTTGGTAAATATTGTTCGAGTGTCATTGTGCCCATCTCTGCTTTAACCGCCTTTCTAGGATATCATAATTATTTTATCATGCTTTTCAGGAGAGAAGTCTGAGCAAGAGCTTAAATGAGAATCAAAGAGTTTCAGTGGAGTCATCAAGAACTTCGTTCTCGTCTTCGTCCTGCTCATCATTTTCTTCTTTGGACTGCAATAAATCATCGCAAGAAGAGCATCCTTCCGTCGAGAGAATCTATTGTGCACAGAGGTCTGTAAAGGATTCGCCAAAATTGAAGAGCCATGAAGTTCAAACCGATTGCCGGTCTCTTGATTTTCAAGATGTCGTGAAGGACTCCATGTACGAAGATGCACAACAGCCTTTATCGGTAAGAACTTCACTCAAAGAGGGAACGAAGAACCATACATTGAAGCACAAAGATTCCCCGAGGCCCATCCTGCTGTCAAAGTCAATGGATGCATCACACACCACCGAAATTGATGGAAGATCAAGAGTGCACATTGATCTTGGTGAATCCCTTCGAGTCCTAGCCAAGCTCAAAAAGGCCCCGTGGTACTTCTCAGAAGCTGGTGAACCACCAAGAAAATCATATGAGGCAAAGGATACTTCATTTTATCCACTATCAAAGGAGGCTCCAAGATTCTCGTATGACGGAAGAGACTCACGTTCTTCTCTGGATTCTCGAGAAAGCAGCAAAATCTCTTCCAAACTTAGAGAACTCCCTAGGCTGTCATTAGACGGCAGGGAATGCTCAAACACAACCCTGAAAGAATTTGACAGAGGCAGCATCAACAGAAGAGCTGATATTATTTTGGAACATCAGCAAGAACCGGGAAGTTGCAAGCGGCCTCATAGCATCGTTGCAAAGCTCATGGGCTTGGAAGCAGAACCCAACAGCCAAGAGCAGGTGGTGCTACCTGATACTAACAGCAACAAAAAGTTTGACCACTTCAATAGGCAGAAGAGTATCGGTTTCGCCTCTAAACAACTTACAAACGCTCAGGATTGCAAGGAGGATCTTCTCTCATGCTCCCGTAAGTGCTCCATCAGGGACCCTGCTATTCCACTGCAGAAAAGACCCACTTCGATCATCAAACCTGTTTTCCAGTCAAGGGTCCCAATTGAACCAGCTCCTTGGAGGCACAATGACAAGATCTGCATCCCCCAGAAGATGACATTTGTACCCCGAGAACGTCAGATCAAGAAGCAATCAGAATCTGTCTATAGTGAGATAGAGAAAAGGCTGAAAGAGCTTGAGTTCCAGCAGTCCAACAAGGACCTCAGGGCTCTTAAGCACATATTGGATGCTATGCATGCAAAGGGGCTACTAGAGACTGAGAACACCGCAGATCAGCCTTCCAAAACATCAGTTTCTAGTAGTCCATCTGGAAGTGCCCAGAATGTAGGAATGATTGATGCCCAAAACACAATTGGTTCGCATCCTACATTCACGAAAGGAGACAAAACTTCAAGAGCTTTTGATTCGCCAATAGTAATCATGAAACCTGCAAAATCTTTCAACGGGTTGGATATTTCTCCATCCTCAGTTATTCCTTTAGAAGGCTTGTCAGGTCTTCGGAGGTTACGAACCAGCAATCCTGTGGATAAAAAGAAGGCTTCAGTCAGTGTGACATTGCAAAAGGACCAAACGCCTAAGGCTTATAGGGAAACTACTTGTCAACCACCTCTCTCTGAAGATAAGAAATTTAGAAAAGAAGAAAATGGCACACAAAAAAATTGTATGAGGATGTCACAGGTGTCACCTAGGCTTAAGGGAGCACCAAGAGAAGACAATGGAAGTTCAGTAAAAGCATCGAATTCTCTCAGCCCAAGATTACAACTGAAAAAACTTGAAATGGAAAAGAGATCTCGTCCCCCACTTCCTTCATCTCCCTCAAATATGCCTCCAAAACAGCCTACTAACAGATATTCTTCAGAGTCAGTGTCTCCAAGAGGAAGGCTCAGACGAAAACCAGCTCAAGCACAGCAAAATAATGACCAACTCAGTGACACTAGTAGTGGGACAAGAAGTCCGAATGACCAGTATGACAAGATATCTTTAAAGCCAGATGGCAATAATAGCATGATATCACAGGCAGCCATGGAAGTAGTAAGGTCCAACCACTCTGATGATCCTTGCATCTTTCGGCAAGGTAACCAAAGTCCATCTGGCAGGAGTCCTAGAAGTGCTTCTTCAGCCGTGTACCAGAAGGTATATGTCCATCTCAAATTTAATCCCATTATGCCAAAAAAGTTATTATGAAAGTCTGTATCACTTCCATTTTAAATTTGACTTTGATCCAAGATTCTGCTACTCTTAAGACTTGGGGCTTTGTGATATCTGAGAAGCATTGAGCCAAAGTGCTTTAAAAAGAAACTATATATTCCTTTTCCAGCAGGCTCTGTGCTTTACATTGCTCCAGATCGTAATGCCAGTTCTAAATCCTATATTTGCACAATGGAACCTAGGTAATTATCATAGCTAACTTGGAATAAACTACTTTTTAATGGATTCTTTGCTTTGAAGCATATGAGGCTTCTAATTCTGCTAATGCCATTTGCAAGTCTGTACTTAAACATCAGAATCTGGACAGTAACTTTATTTCATCTTATTTTCTGCTTCCATAAAGAAACTAGGATGTGAAGAACTATTGACTAATAAAAAATTTCAGCAGTTTGAACATCACTTTTGGTCCTCATTGTTCCTTGCTCATTGTATGCGGTGCAACACTGATTAGTCTTTTGTACCATTTTTTTTCATTTATTTCAGAAGAACTCACATAGTTCAAAAAAAGATGGTTTATCCGTGGAAATAGAAACAGCTGTTCCTAAGCAGCCAACTCCAATCCCTGTTCTCCATGCTTCACTTGTCCAGGATGACTTGCCTCCTAAGGAGATATCTTCAAAATCATTCGAAGGTATGGTTCAGTTATTATTAAATATTTTTTTAATTTTGATAGCTTAAGTTTGTCCTAGATATGATAGAGACCTGATTTACCACACATTACTCTTTGGCTGCAAGTCTTAAATGAGGCGTCAACCTTGAAATCAAGAGATCTTGAGTGCTAAATTATTTTCCCTGTCTTTCTCTTCTTCCTTACTCTAGATGTGGTTATTGTGATCCTCAACATAATGGCATAAAGATCTGCAGTGATCAAGTCTGTAATGTGTTGGTAACGATCATTCAGCTCTGAGAGGACCCATTGAAAAGGTCAATTTGCTTTTGTCTTTTAGTATGTCTTGTGCCGTCCTTATATGAGCAGACATCCCTAGAATCTCTCGCCAACATAGAAAGATATGGATAAAAGACAACTAAACAAAACTGTGGTCCATTACTATACCATCAACCAACACAACCTATAGTTCTATAGTAACACCAAGGTCATACTGACAAGCCCTTGAATATCCATGTGACATGTACATGGGACACACATGTTCATCCTGTATTTGCAATGTTTATGTGTGTTTACCCAGTATTGATTGGATGAATGTCTACATTCTTAAAAGTTGTTCGCCCTGAATGAAAAAAAAAAAAAAAAAAACAGACTCTTTTGTTAAAAGGAGTATAAAAGAGTCCCAGAACTTTCTATATTTCTTATGTTGCGTTGATAATATTATTACAGATGAATGCTTGAGGTAATTTTTTTTTTTTGACACATGTAAATGCCTACAAGTATAAACATACTTATCTGGTGTCTTTATAGTCTGCACGCTGTGTTGTACATTTCCATACATTCACGTAGAGATTGTCATTTATTTCTTTGTTGATTGTTCTCTTATTGAAGAGAAATAGAAGGAAAAAAGATGAAGAGGAAAGTGTAATTAAGCATATAGTTGAAATATCAAGTGAATGATAATTTCCTTCACATAAACCACTAGGTCAGCCAGCAGTTGACTAGCTTGCGTGATAACCAAACTTTTTTTTCTAATGAATTGCCAGATGACGAGATTCATGGTTCTTCAGTTGATTGTCGCAATCCAACTGGCTTGCCTGGTGTTCCATCACCCAATTTAAGCTCTGGATTCAACCAGAAGATACTTGCAAACATCGAACACCTGGTTCAGAAGCTGAGGCAGATAAGCTCAAAGGATGATGAAGCTTCCACAACTGACCATATTGCCTTGTTATGTGAAAAGCAGAGCCCGGACCATCGATACGTGTCTGAGATACTCCTGGCTTCTGGCCTTCTGATGAGAGATCTAACATCTGGACCGATTAGCACGGTGCCCATCCAGCTTCACCCTTCGGGCCACCCGATAAACCCTGACTTGTTTCTTGTTTTGGAGCAAACAAAGTCTGCCTGTCTTGCCAAGCCTGTGACTGTTAGCCAAAACATAGTTCAGCTCAAGTCTGATCCGGAGAAGCTTCAACGCAAGCTGGTGTTTGATGTGGTGAATGAGCTCCTGATACAGAAGTTGAAGCTGGCTAGTCCAGGCCCTCGCCCCGACCCCCTGCTTCAGGTCAGGAAGGCCAAGTTTCCGAGCGGACAACGCTTGCTAAGAGAGATATGTTGTGATATTGAACATCTCAAAGCTGAGAGCTTTGTTGCTGGCAGCTTGTATGGCGACAACAGCTTTATGGCAGGCGAAGATATGTTGCGGCAGTCGGAAGGCTGGACTGATTCCGGCAAGGAGTTACCGATGATAGCGTTGGAGATCGAGAGGTCAATATTTAAAGATCTGATTGATGAAGTTATTAGTGGACAAGGTGCAACTGGTTTTCAATCCAAGGCAAGCAGAAGGCAGACGGTTAGATGCTAAACAAGCACACCACACTCTCTTTTTCTTCACAAGCAACTGTGAATATTAGCAACTGGAACAACTGTTGTTATACATGCTGTATACATCATACATGCTTTAATGGAACTACAATAAGATCTTTGCTGTTTCCATGTAGCAGTGTTGTGCTCTACTTCTAACAGTAGATTTTGTTCGTGTTTGCACTTGCTACGGACAGGAACTGTGCATAAAAAGATCTCCAAGGGTTGAAATTTCTTTGCCCGGTGTCTTCTTTGTTGTCTCAGATTTCATTGTGAGTTCACTTGGATTTCATGCGTCTTGGAGAGCTGTCGTGCTGCTTTGTTCTACCTGATGCATTGCAGGTTTTCTATGCACAACCTTTCTTTGGGTCCCCACTCTCTTCCCCATCAAAGGAAACGGACAACACGGACCAAACAGTGGATGATGATGCAGGCCACCTTGCAAACCTAAGTTCAAACATAATATACTGTAAGACCTTAAAAACCTTGGTTCTTCTGCTTTCTGTGTGAAAAAAATTTCGTCATGGCACCTCGACATCGGCTTGGCGATCTCAAGCAGACATTGATGTGTTCTCGAAACTAGTTTCAAGGGGGAACGGATGGGCGTGCCGGAAGCGAGTCTCGGGGACCATCTGAGAAAGTTTGGCCCCCCCCCCTGTCAAAAGAAGCGGACCACAAACAACAACATGCAAAGAAACCCTAGAGAGAGAGAGAGAGAGAGAGGCCTATGCATGCATCCGTCTTCTCCGTGGGGATGGGACCATACCAGTCTGCCAGCTTTCCATTCCACGCTGAACCCCCCCACCCACCCAGCGGCTGGCCCTGCGTCCTTTCGTTTCCTTGGATCTCATGCAGCTTTGACATTTACTGCAAAGTCCTCCATGTCTCTCGAAAACAAGCACATCTGCACCAGTGGTCATCTCTCCCTGCTGCCTCCTCCACGCTTCTACCTTGCGGTGGTGGCGTTGCACCGCCTGGCTCGTCCCCCCACCCCCTGCACCATTTCATTCAGCAGCAGGTGACCTCCGAAGGCGAGGTCAAACCATGCAACGATGCCATAACCAAGAACTTCCCACCTCCTTACTCGGCAGCAGGAAAACATTCTATTCATGTTGACATATGCAACGTGGTGATTCCTGAAGTTTTGTTTCCTTGCCATGGCTTGAAGATTAATCGAAGATCCGCCGCGACTGCCGTAAACCATGTCGGGGGGAGCATGGGCGTATGCATCTACGATCTCGGCTAGCGGAAAGAATGCTGAATAGCAAGCGAAGCACACGCCACTGCGATCACCAGCTTCCGCCCGTTTTCAAAGAATCTAAAGAATGGACAGAGTTGAATTCACCACAAACACTCGTAGAAAATGTTCGCATTCGAAGCATTCTTATCGATGTGCATCGCTCTTCTTCTTCTTTTTCTTTTTTTTTTTGGCAATGACATGCTTTACACGAGAAGCCTGATCGGTCCATCCGTCTCTCTTAAGACTTGTCGGTTAGCCAGTTCTCACGATGATCGAAAGGACGGTGAATGCCGGATGATGATCTCGGCTGAGAAGGTCTCGCCGATACATGGCTGCCGGACCGAGGAAATGTTTCGGCGCTTGATCGGAGATCTTGTGAAGCTGCAGATGGAATGTGGATCGACTGCCTCGAGCTCGAGCCGTTTAGAGGGCTCATGTAAGGTGGAAACGTCGACGGCGTGCCTCCTGAGGCATAAAAGACCAGTTGGGATCCTGGAACCGATGGCGGTGAAGATGAGTTGCCTCCAAACTGCTGCTCGTATGCATTCGAATTTGCCGGATTCAAGTGATGGTAGTGGGAGGAAGCATGTGGGATCAACGAGTTGTCGCAGGGTTCGGAAACCTGTGCACGATAACTCGGGACGCTGTCGTCGTTCTCGCCATCTCCGATTGCCTGTCTCGTCGTCCCATCCGTTCTTACGCTTGAACACAAACTGAAACCTGGAAACTTGGCGAGCTCAGCTGCTTTATTCCCAAGAACTCCGTCGCTTGCCGCCGCCGCCGCCGCCGCCGCCGACGAAAACAATGCCAGGGGGCAATCTCCGGTTCCATCTGCACACTTGACATCTCGGTCGTGAAGAGTGAGCGCAAGGCCTTGGGCTGCGATCGGATGACGATAGGAGAAAGCGGTCGAGACCGGAAATGATCGGCCGAGTTGTGTGAAACTTGCCGGTGGGAACGGAAGCGGAGGCAGCTTGTCGATCTCGTGTTGAGCAGCTGCTAGCAACCAGTCGACGGCCTTGCTGGGTTGATCGACTCCCAGCTTATCTTGGAGATCATAGAGTTGAATGGCAGTTGGGACCGAGAGCCTCACGCGCCTGTCCCTCAATCCTCTGATGGTGGTGACCTTGCTGTGCCGGTCTTTCCCTCCGAACGCGCGAGAAACGCGAACGATTCGTGGGTTCCTTAGTCCCAGCCAGGTTCTGGAGCTCACCGGGAACTTGCCGTCGCTCGTGGCGCCTTCTTGTCTGCTTGCCTTCTCCTTTTCTCTCGACCTATTTATCATGATCTCATGGCCTTCACCATCGCTCCTTGTTCTGAAGCGCTCCAGCTCGACGACCGGCTGCGGGAGCTGCGATGCGATCAGTTCAAGAGTCGTTCATCCGGATGTGCGCCTGCCTTTTTCGTGGAAGAAAAAGAAGAGCAGAGATGCGTGTAGCAATGATGGGAACATAGAGAGGTGCTTCAAGCATGCTACGACAAAAGATGGAACAAATTAGAACACGGTCAAGAAATTGTTGATGTTCTTTTCCTCGGTTAAAATGATTACCGAGAGAAGGTGGAGCGATTTAACATCATGAGATCAAACTTTCTTCATCCAGATCATGGTATGATCGGCGAACAAACATCAAAGATCTCAAAAGGAAACTAAAAGAAGAAGAAGAAGAAGAAAATTAAAAGGAACCACAAAAGTCGGCGAGCACGCATAAGCTATTTTTTTCGAGGGGGTGCTCCAAATATTGCAGGAATTAATACTGGGCTGGTTTTGCGCGTTTAGGGTTTGGATTCCCGAGGAGTCGTGTGATCATAAAACTCGGTCGAGAAACAACAAGAAGACGGACGATTATTGAGATTTGGCAGTCCTTAGGAACGGCAACAGGCGATCGAAACCCTCCTGCTTGTAATCGGAAGCACAAGAACTCGAGAAAGACTGACGAGAGAAAACTGTTCACAGGAAAAGCACGAGAAGGATTTACCTCGAAGTTGGTCTGGTTGGACAGATCTCGCCGCCTTTGATTAGTTCGAGACCAACCCGAGCCTTCCGGAGACGATGAACATCCCCAGAAGAACACGATCGGGAAAGACGAGACGCTCGGTCGGCGCTAGCCCCAACAAGAAAGGTTACGGAGCGATTGCCAGCATGGGGTAACAGCGTGTGTGTTTATAGCGGTGAATCATCATCATCTTTCACCCTTTTCTTTCCCCGTCACCGCCTTCCCGTTTTCCAAAGAGAAATCTCGACGACCGAATCGGATAGAAGAAAAGATAACAATTCCGTCGATAAAAGGAAAAGAGGACATGTTCTGGTGGTCGATGATGAGGAGGAGCAGGAACATAATGGACGTACCACCAATTCGAGGCCGACCTGGGACCATCCGGATCGGTGTTCTTTACAAGGGCAAGGAAATCCTGCACATTTGGTATCGGAGTTACACTACACGTTGCCGAATCGTAGCCGGGTCGTTGGCACCAAGCAAAGGAGGAAAAAGGATTCGTGTAACGATCAGATCACAGCAAAACCAAGTTTGCTTGCTTATCTTTTTCAATAATATTATACTTTGGCCAGGAGTCCTCCAGGAACTCCATTATACGATATGTTTTTGTATATATTAACAAAATTATTCAATGACGAGTAGCCATTAACTTTTAAATCAGGTTTGTGAACCTAAAGGATCATTTAAACAAGGATTAAGGTCCATTTTAGCCCCTATGATTTTGATCATGGATCACTTAAGCCCCTATGGTTTACTCGTGTCTAAAATAATCCTTACATTTTAAAAAACGTAGCATATAAGCCCCTCCTATCAAGTCTGAGTTAACAAACGTTAAAGTCTACTTACGGATTCGCCACCAAAGTTTTGCATCCTTATTCAGATACATAGTTGCTATCGAAACTTGGGTCTCTCCAGATTTAGGCCTCGAAGCTTGAAAGTACTATTCCAGGTCGAACAAAAAATTTTCAAACTCCTTTGCATCCCTAGCACCCCCATCGTAATGCAGCTTGGGTACCCTCAAGTTTTGTGATGGCGTACGTAGGTGTTGCTCATTCCCGCATTTAGTACTCTTGTGAGCAATGTCACTCTGGAAGTGAGTTTCGCCACGACTTCGTGCAGATATTGCACGAAGTCTTTGGTGTCTTCCTTCAGTCAATCGACTAGGGAATCAACCTTGCCGATTTGAGATTCAACTTTCGCTTGCGAGCTCTCTATCCCAACAAGCCTTCGTTGGCCGTGGTAGAATTCCTCTAAACCCACTTCAAGAACATCAAGGTGGGTTTCCATCGTCGTGAGCCTCTTCTCGTGACTCGTTTTCCCAGTTGGCCCTCTAAATTACATCTCTTTCGCTCGCGTTCACTGCTGCGCTCCTCCTAAGCGACTCCACCCTTGCGCTAACTTCTCGGACTTAACTAGGATTGCCTAAGTCATAATGCGCCCTTGCGATATGCGTCCACAAAGGATCTGCCAATTTACAATCTCACTCAGGTCTCATAGGACTTGTAAAAAAGCAAGTTGATTAATTCGAAAACGAACGACCGACAAGTCCCGTCATCTCGTGAAAAGGGATATTTTACAAGCAATTCAACAAACACTTTGAGTGCAAAAGAGAAAAAAAAAGAAAGATAAAATAAAAACTTTAGAAGGTACAACGAACAATTATAAACCTACAAACAACTGCTCACCAAGTGTCAGGCGTGATGGCCAGTTTCCGTCAAGTTAACGTATGAATTTGTGTATACCAATCAACACCCCAATACTATCCCGAAGCCCCATCCACCCCTGTGCTACCCGAGAGGTTTCAAGAGTGTGAGATGTGTGATGTCTCATGCACAACTGCAGACTGCAGAAAACAGATGGCGGAATACGAAAACAGAATCATTTTGGGATAATTTTGCTTAGTATGATAAGCGATCGTGCTACAATGCTACAAGCGATTCTTGCTTGTATTTTCAAGTAAAAATAGATAAAACCAAGACAAAATATGTTGTCAAGTATTTATACAAACATGCAAAAGCGGTGAATGATTCGTTGAACGAAGTTGTCGCACATAATATTGTTTATCAACTTCATTTCTAAGCCAGCTACAAAGGAAAGGACGGAGGATCTTTGATGCATTCGTTATTAGAGACACCAGAAAAGTATTGTATCTCCAGAAACCCTAATCGCGATAAAAGAGGGAAACCCAGACCTGCCTCACTCCTGGTACCCGCCGCCCCGGGCATTTTCGTCCTCCTCCACCTGCTCGGTGAGGTAGACCGTGGGGAAATCATCAGGGCCGAAGGTTTTGGCGGCCATGATCCGCTCGACATCGGCCTTCCTGAGGAGAGTCCGGCGAACGGGGGGCCGATCGCGGCGGCGATCGCGCGTGTAGTACTTGATGTCAAAGACGGTTTCGGGTTCGGTGGTGGGGACGCAGACCTTGGCGGGCGCGGTGGCGGGGCAGAAGCGGCGGTACTCGGTGGCCTCGGGGAGGGAGCTACGGTACTCGGGGCTGGAGCAGGGCCCGGTGATCTCCCACGGCATCTTGAAGAACCTCTTGAACGACTGCGAGAGGGCTTTGCCAGCGGACGCCATCACAAGAGGAGAGCCTGAGACGAGATCGGAGAGGGAGGTGGGGGGAATTGGAGCGAGAAGAGATGGAGTTCTTTTGGCAGCCCTAAAATAAAAGGGCTGGTTGGGCAACAATTGGGCCGACCGACTTCGGCCCATAACCAAACCCCTCTTGCATGAATAATGTTAATATTTTTTATTTGTGTACGATATCCAAAATTTAAAAAATAAAAAATAAAAATAAAAATTTGGGGACATTAGATCTCACTCTTTTTTTTTTTTTAACTATTTGAATCAATATTTGGGGACATTAGATCACCCATATTAAGAGGCTTAGCACGAGAATGGTAAGTCTATCCGAAACTATTTTTTTTCTCAGCTCGTGAGAGAGTTCGAACTTCACTTTCTTGGAAACATACGCCTAAGGTTATCAATGACAATGCATCTCAGACTTAGGCAAGGGGAGAAGAAAACGCTTATAGACTTCGTCACGCGGTTCACTAATAAAATCCTAAGGCATGATTAATGCTCATTAGTTGCTCATAATATAAACTTTTATGATGGGACTCAAGTCTGTCATCTCTTTTAGTCAGTGGTAGAGAGACCACCGATAACAGCACCAGAGGTACTTCAAATGACCAATTAATGCATTGTCACTTAGACAATAGTCTTTGATAAGTGTAAGGAGTCATGTAAGAGGGCGAACCAGAGTGACCATAATTCACTTTGACCTCGAGGTCACTATGGTGAAAGAAGAATGATTGACCCGAGTTACCTCACCCAAGGTTCAAACTGACCCTCTTGAATATGTCTATGTTGGGATATCTGATCATAGCATCGCATGCATAGTAAAAAAAAATAGAAAACAAAAATTTTAGATTTTCCAAAAAAAAGTATCTCGTTGTCATGCAAAGATTAACGTGCTAAAAAAAATTACAGAAATCGAAAATGCACGCGTATCATGCTAGATGTGTTACTCAGGGGGATCATATATCCCTTAAAAATCTCAGATATGTAGGAAAGGAGAAGGAGGTCAACTGTTATCCTCTCTAACGGTGATCCACATAACAGATGAGGCATCGACGCTTCTCAAATCATTGCACGATCTTTCTCAAGTTATACTTATCAGAACTTCTTTTGACTCGATGAATTATTATTTTTATAATAATTTACTCGACTCATCGACTACGGACATACTAGGGCACTACATCGTAGTCCATAGATGATATAGGAAGATTCAATCCATTTGACCTATCTATTCTTAGTTACTGTATATATAGTCCTTATTCATCTAATAT
Source organism: Musa troglodytarum (assembly GCA_023547065.1). NCBI lineage: Eukaryota > Viridiplantae > Streptophyta > Magnoliopsida > Zingiberales > Musaceae > Musa > Musa troglodytarum. Next base: position 56,833,012 of record CP097506.1, on the reverse strand, counting down.
CCTAGAGACCGTATATTAGGCATGGTGTTGTTAGGTCTATACGGAATCTGCTTGAGTCTCGCTCTAATCGGATTCTCCTAGATAACTCTCTCTCTCTCAATCCGAATGATCATGACTAAATATTTACCAAAGCAAAAACACATAATATTCCTCTCATGACACTGAGAGTAGATGATTCCCTATCAACACTCAATTGTCCTCGTAAGGTTAGCTGTCACTCTTGATGACTGATTGTGCTAGATCTGAAACTTCTAGACCTATAAGTCTAGTATCAAAGAGTGGAGCAATCATACAGGACATTCTTGATGTCTCAAGTCTAAGGGACTAGATACACAATTAAGACGATGAAATCGCTATCTAATAATGAGATATCATCAATCGTCCAGCATTCCGTAAATGGATCAATCAATAAACTCATTCTCGAATGAGTACCGACATCATATTCTTAGTGTCCCCACACAAGCAACTATGAGATCAACTGTCTCCATCATATGAACGGATATACGGCACATCGATCTATCTGGTTATCTCGATGTGCCTCTCCGAATAACCTATGATCGAGATATTTTACAATCAGTGTTTAAAGGAAAATTGATCTCATTATCATAATCTCATCATGATCTATTCCTATTTGATAGGTCTATAGGCATAATATATATAACATATAACATAAAATAAAAAATATCAATAATAATAATAAGCAAAAAAATTACATAACGTGTTCACATGTATCATCACTAACGTGATTAATTTGTACGACACACATGACTAATAGTTATGTGTTTCGTGAGAAAATAACATGAATAGATTAAGATAGAAATCTTTATCTTGATTAATAATGGATCAAACATGTATAAACTTAATGTTTGGATAAACAAAACGTTGTGTTTTGAGATAAATGATAGAAATAGTTAATCGTTATCCGATACATAATCACGAAAAGAAGAAGACAAAATTACTCTACATCCGTCGTCCACGAGGGTCAGAAACGTTTATACGCCTATTATACACAAGCGGCAGAGTTCCGATGAGCAAAACCATCGTGTGTCGGTACACGGCAGCATGCGTACGAATCGGATACACCCCACGAAGGTTCTTAATTCCTCAACTTGTCATCGTCGTAACCCTGATCGCTACCCTCGTGGTGAATGGAGAAGCGGCAAGGGACCCATCGATCCGAGCGATGGATCCCGCCGTCGCCGGACCTGGGTAACAGAAGTAACACTTTCCGTCCAAGGAAACGGACCGCCGTCCGGCCTGCCGTATCAACCCGCAGATCCGAAAGCAGCCACATGTCAGTCTCTGCTTGATTCCCGCCAGGCCCGTTCACATCACACCGCGCTTAAGGTCGACGCGTGTCCTCGTGATTCGCTCTCGTGGTCGTCACGTCGCCGACGTCTCCGGCCAGACCCCCGGCAGCCACCACGACACGTCGCCGTCGCTACGTTCCGAGAATGACCCGACGTGCTACGCTCCAAATCTGCGCGACCGCTACGTGTCCTGCATCGATACACTGCACCGCCAGGCACGCAGTGTAGCCAGGCGTGGGTCCCATGACTCTTCGTCGAGTCAAGAGGCTGGTAGAGAGGGGGTGCGACCTGAGCTGCGGAAAAAAAAAAGGAGAAAGAGGATGCGAGTTAAACGGGGACCCGCGAGGATCCACGTACCAGCGCTATGAAATGCTCGACACGTGTCAGGTTCCGGCAGGGGCACTCTCGGGAGTCCATGCGACCCGTCGCACCTTAGAAACGCCCTCCACCGTTCCCCACCTGTCTCTCAATCCCTCCCTCTCGTCGTCGTCGTCGTCTTCATCTCCGCCGTGGGTCTTTCGATCGATGGAGAGGTTTTGGCCGGGGCAGAACGATGTCCGAGGGATCGTCCTGAGGCGTCATCATGGCTTCTTCGGTGGATTTCCCGAGTGTTTTTGTGGCAAAATTTGAACTTTGACCCGAAACCTTGATGAGATCCGGCGTCATAAAGGAATACACTGGGTTTTCCTTGTTGGTCCTCCATGGAGGAGGAAGAGGAGGAGGTCTCGGCTCCGGTGCAGTGCTGCCCGAGGGATTTCCTGAGGCGCTTCGGGAGTGGTGGCGGAGAGGAGCCGAGGGAGGCCAAGAAGGGACAGCCCTCCGAGGTGGAGCACAGCCTCGGCCTCTCGTCGGGCGGTTGCTCCGGGAACGAGCCCAACGATGGGCGCACGGCCTCCGTGTTCCCTCGCCGGAATGCCCTCCCTGAGGCCGCGGAGCAGAGGAGGCGAGAGGAGCTGCAGAGCCGGAAGAGGAAGAGAGAGAGGAAAGGCGATGTTTCGGACGAGGCGATGGAAGACGGGCAGAGGCCATCTGCGGCGGCGAATGGCGTCGTCGCTCCTCCCCTGCCGCCGGCGGCATTGGCGACGAAGCCCAGGGCTGGAACGGTCGACGGGTCCAAGCGCTTCACGCCGGAAACGCAAGCATCCGTCGGATCTCAGGGGGGCGGCTGCCCCGGCGTCACCGATGTCAACCGCGGGGCAAAGCAAGGTACGACGGTTTCCGCCTTCTTGATTTTTGGCTTGTACGGCAGTCACAGCGTGTGATTTCCGATGCAGGCACAGGGGAAAGCCATCCCACGGAAGCAGTCGCGGGAAGAAGGGTGAGGGGAGACGGGAAAGAGGTAGAGAGGGACGTGGTGCAGGAGATGCCATGCGTCTCTGCCACGGGAGATGGGCCAAATGGAAGAAGGGTCGAAGGGTTCCTCTACAGGTTCAGGAAGGATGTGAGGATCGTGTGCGTGTGCCATGGCAGATTCTTCACTCCCGCCGAGTTCGTCGAGCACGCCGGAGGTGGAGATGTGGCGCACCCGCTCAGACGCATTGTGGTCAACCCCTTCCCCTCGGCATTCCCCTGACGGTTGGTCTTTTAGGGCCTTCTCATTCTCCATGGCCAATGGTGATCAAGGACGAAGAAAGCAGTGCTTCCTTCCCGACTGCTCTCACTTGTGAGCTTCTTCTCTCTCACCAAGGAGGAAGATGAGATTTCAAGCCCTTGTTGTTGCTTTTTTTTTTTTCTCTCACTACAACTCCGTAGACTGCTACACTGATGTCCCCCTAAGCACCGAGTTGATGGGTTCTGCATCTGCAGCAGCATTGCGCAGTGACAGTCGCCATATGAAGTTTGACTTCTGCCTAATGTTCAAGACATTATATATCTCTATATATATATATGTGTAGTGCCAGTAAACCAACACCATAAAAGAATCCAAACAAATCTCGCGTAAAAGCAGAAGCAAATAAACATTATGATGGAAAAAGTCTTCGGATCGTACCTTCCGGCACTGCTTAGTGGTGGAATCCTGATGATGCGACCTGGCAATAACACAACTCATAGGAATCAGCTTCCCATAATAATAACAGTGGGCAGTGAATGAACCCGCTATAACTCATCGGGTTAGTATTCTTGTCAGATTATAATTGTTGGAAAATGAAGAAAAAAAATTGACTCACGTACTGGAGACGATAGCCTTTACATGAAGAACCAGCCACGTTCCATCAACAACAGCTGCGGCGGCAAGACCAACCCAATTATTCTACTGTGTCACAAACATGATGTTGACTTCGAGAGGCTACACGATCATTTTTGCACAAGAAATCCAGAATATTGTAATATGTGTCATACGAGTGGGTTTGTGTCCTCCAGGCCTTGACTAACCTTGGAAAAGCATCTCTACTTGGAGCCCTGCAGAAGTTCCTCATTCGTATCGAGCAAGTAAAACTTGCTCCTAACAGGAGAGACATAACCTGTTATCAGGATATTTGCCCTGCAGCTGTCCCTTCAAGTAATTTCTCTCTTATTGCCTGCAACAAGAACAATTCGGTCTTGAGAAATCATATTTGGTAATTCAGATTAAGCATCAATTCAAAATGGGTTCCAAAAGATGCATCATTTTTGCTAGCATCATGTGAGATCAGTAAATAAAAAACATATACAACCGGCAAGCCCCTTGTTGTCCCCTTTTTGGTTTTTAGCATTCACTCACCTTTACCCCTATCGTTGTCATCCCATTTATATATGATTTGAATGATTGTAGATGAGAAACCCAAAAGATCATCAACCAATTCAACAAATGACAATGGAAACAACACCTAAAACACTGTTAAAAGCAAGCAGATGCTTGTGTACATAAAATAACTACTATACGTATTAAAATGTGGAAAGCAACCATACAAGAATCATCATGCATAATTCCTCGTGGTGATTCACTTATCTTTCATTAATCAATAACCACACACAATTTTGTATGAAAAAGAGAGTGGAAGCTTTTCTAATATATGGAGTGCATTTGTGGCTGTCTTTTCTTCGTAAGTCAATAGATCAGAAGGTTCCTTGGGTCACGACAATAGCACCATAAAAAGTAATAGGAAACTAGAAGAAATTTTTGTTACTAATTAATAATTATTGGCATTAGAATTTCACAACAGTTGGTACGGGCAGTTACCCTTACCAGCTCACTATTGCCCTTTTTTTCTGAAAAGACAACTACCTCGCTCGTTAGATCACTAAAACCGGACCAGTGTCCGAGTACTACCTGGGATTGAAGTCAGAGCCCCAGGAGATAGTCATCTCTTGGATTCTACCAAAAAAAGGCAAGATTTTGTGCTACCACATTCACATTTCTCCTAATTTGACAGAATTTCACATAGCAAAAATCATGAGCAACCCTCAAAATGTCCTTGATTATAGACTGCATGTGCCATGGTGGCTGGTTAATTCCTTTGATGAAGTTGATGATCTCCGGCGCATCGAAGCAAATGATAACCACCAGCTGACTATTTCTAATTGACCCAATTCATCCTACAGTTGCCAATAGGTCACAATGGAATTTTTGTTATCCAGAAGTATATATCAGACTGGGACCATAATCAATCAAAACTAAACTGATTAGGATTAATAAGATTCAGTAATCTACTGAGACAAAATTTCTACAACAAAAAAGAAATATTTGTTACCTACAACAAAGAATTATAAAAGAAGAATTCTAACAAGGCTGAAGAAATAAGAAAGAAATAGGAGAGAAGAAAGGGACAAGGGCCTGCAGGCTAGATAACTACTTTCACATTCAATAGTTGTAAAGTATCTGTTATTTTTTTAATCAAGAGACTTATATGTGATACCTCAAGTCCTAATAGCATAAGTATGCTAATATTTGTATATGTGGATTAGTAATCCTTTAAGCAAACCCATCTAACATTGATTTTATGAAATCACCATGCCAGCGGAAAGGTTTCTGTATCAATTTTTTTTATTCTTAAGAAGTTCAGACAACTTTAAAAAATTCATTATATTTCTTAGAAGTCTGGAAAATAAATAATTAAGAAAACATTTAATATGCCAAAAAGCAGATTTCAGCATCAGATAACATGAGTAGGAAAATAAAAACATGCCTTAATGATCAATCACATGGCAAAAGAACTCTCCATCGAATGCTCTATACCAGTGACATTATGCTCAAGAAAACTCGGTTGAAACTCCATAACATTGCAACCTTAGAATAGCTCAGTTACTTCGACAGTCAGACGACATAAAAGTATGTGATATATCACCTGTTGTCAAATTTAGAAATCTTCGTTATAATTTTTTTCGGCAACAATAAATAAAAATTCTTTAATAAAAATACCCAACAAAATGTGAAGTATTACCTCCCATATCGTGCAGAACTTGTTCTTGGAGCAGAAGCTGCAACGAGATAAAAGTTGTCTTCAAGGAGTACGTGAAACTAAAGATCACCTGAATCAAACTGCATCAAGACATAAGGAACTATATCTGCACATTATTTTTCTTAGATAGCGAGCGTGTTTGCTCAATAGGATGAATCTCAAACACTTCTCAGATACACATAATTTAGCTAATGAAAATATCTGGGTCAGTTTCATCTTTGAACTCTGGCCAAGAAAAGGTTCAGTATAAAACAAAAAGTCACTCAGATTTTATAGAAATCCATGTGCGGTTGCAATCATCTAGTTTACTAGCCAAAGTATTTTGAAATTTTGCTTTCTCCATTATTGACAGAGTCCAACAACACCTGCATTTGTTACATGTACAACTTGAGGAAGAAATACAATAATAATTCACCTTCTTGAACTAAAAGTGTGCTATTTCTGAGTATTTATAAGTTTCAAAAGATGAAGTTGTGCAAATTTGATCAATCCTCTATTCAGCACTTGGATATTTACAGTAATAGCAAACTCAACAACAAACTGCTGCATGGGTAAACATGGGCAATTGAAAAATCAAAGTTTATGCTGCACAGACAGTTGATACTTTTCATATCCTAGCTTGATGAATGATAGAATTGATAAACATTGAAGAACCATACCTCTCTTAAGTGTGTATATGTTAACAATGCCCAAAATGTGGAGGTTGGATTTCCTTTAGCTTCTTAACAACTTGCTTCATTGTGGGCCTAATAGAAAGTGATTCAACAGTACACTTGACACCTAGGTGCAAAGTCTCTACCAAATCATCATGGGGAGCCACATCCCACAGTCCCTCAGTGAAAAATTCATGAGCACGGCCTTTTTGCAGCAGCATGCATGCCCAGGTAATGATATTGAAGCCATCACCATATGGAGAGAAGGAAGGATCCAATGCTTTTTTGTCTGAAATTAATTCCAACAGCACCACACCATAGCTATATACATCTGCTTTATCAGACACTCGACAAGTCATTGCATACTCTGGAGCAACATAACCATATGTTCCCTTGACGCCAGTGGTCGCATGGGTTTCAGAATTTCCTAGAAGCCTCGCCAATCCAAAGTCAGAGAGATAAGCATTACATTCATCATCCAACAGTATGTTGCTAGGTTTAACATCTCGATGAAGGATGCGGGGAATGCACTGATAATGCAGATGAACAAGTGCACATGCAACGTTTAAAGCAATCTTGTGAAGCATCCTCCAATCCACAGGCCTTTTTGATCTTTCCTGTATAAATCTCTCTAAATTACCTCCTGGAAGATAATTATATATAAGAAACATCTCAGAGTCGCTGACATGGTATCCTATTAGGGTCACAAGATTAGGGTGCCGCCATCCCCCAAGGGTCTTGATTTCTGCATGGAACTGTTGAACACCTTGAAACCTCCCTACCGCAAGTCTCTTTATAGCAACCAGAACGCCTGGTGAAATCTCAGCCTTATATGTGGCCCCGAATCCTCCACTGCCAATGCAGTTGCTAGCATTGAAACCCCCTGTGGCTTGGACAACACTCTCATAGGTTAGCGGAACACCAATATCCACAAAAACAGTCACTTCCTTTCTTCCAGACGCTCCAATGGGGGGCCTAGGTGTGCACTTCCTTGCATAAATATAGAGAACGATTAGAGCTAGAACGACTGCAACGATGGCTGCAGCCGAAGCAATTGCAGCAATTTCAACAGAACTAAAGCCACCGCTGCTGCTATCATCTGAAGAGTCAGTATTTGGTTGCGAACTCTGGCTGCTCCCCAGCAAATCAGAGGATGGAACAGAGAGAGCATAGACATGACAAGACTGGAGAAATGGATTACCATGAAGACTATCACATCTCAATGTACTGGCATTAAAAGGCAATGGTCCAGACAAACTATTGAAGGAAACATTGAACCTAGAAAGTGATGCGACTTTAGCAAAAGCAGAAGGAATAATCCCAGAAAGATTGTTGTTGTTAAGTAAAAGGGTGGTAAGATTTTCCATCTTCACGAGATCACTAGGAATATAACCGGTGAGGGAATTTGATGAGAGATCCAAAACCTTGAGGGATTGCAACTGACCCAAGCCAGATGGGACATGGCCACTAAGATTGTTACCAGCTAATGAGAGATATTTCAAACTTCGTAACTGTTTAATACTGGCAGGTATCTCACCCTGCAGCCAATTCCTACTTAAATCCAGACTAACAAGATTTTCTAGTAACCCAATACTTGCAGGAATTGTTTCTGAAATCTGATTGCTAGCAACTTTCAGAACCACAAGAGACCTGCATTTTGCACCTACTTCTGATGTAAACCCACCAGATATCATGTTGTCGCCGATGTCAATGATCAAGTGCTTCACTTTGTCGCACATCTCCAAGGCAAAAGCACTCAGTGACCCAGAGATATGGTTCCCATTAGCCAGAAATGCATAAACAGTCTGGTTAGCATGCCTATGATTGTCCAGTGGTAAAGAAGGCAGAGTACCTGTAAAATTATTCCTTCCAAAATTGTGATATATGAAAATTTCACCAGCAGTTTCAGGAAACGGCAAGGAAAGTCCACTGCGACTCTTGCAAGCAAAGAATGAAGAATAAGACGAGGACAGGTGGTCTACGGGGATCCGAGATGAAGGGCATCGCTTGTGAGTAGACGTTGGGATGGAGGCAGATAACTGATTCCCACTGACATCAAAGACATCCATACAGGGCACGGGAAGCTCCTTGTCAAGGCAACCCACCAAATTGTTTGAGCTTAGATTAAGAAATCTGAGGTTTCTGCACTGGCCAAACACTTTAGGTATCATTCCTGTGAAACGATTGTCACCCAAGTTAACTGTTTCCAAGCTCTCACAAGAACCCCAGTTGCCAGGAATCTCCCCTTCAAACGTTGCCCTTGGTGCCCAAAGCACCCTAAGCTTCGGCAGAGCCGTGATGTTTTCGGCAAGTTTGCCTCGGAAGTAATTGAATTCATCCTTATCAACAGAATTTGAAGCTTCATCATCCGACATGGGATCATGTAGATTCAGAAGAACAAGGACAAACAATTCTAAGCAGTTTCCCAGCTCTGCAGGTACGAATCCACTCAAACGGTTCCTGGAGACATCTAAAACTTCAAGCTTGCTCAATCGCCCAAGCTCAGAAGGAATAGAGCCATCCAAAAGATTGGAGGAGAGTACCAGAACACGCAGATTGGCGCAGTCGCCTAGTTTGGTCGGAATGCTTTCGACCAATAAATTTCCAGACAAGTCCAAAATCTGAAGAGTACGGCACCCATAGCCGATCTCCTCAGGAATCGACCCTCCGAGACGATTAAAAGAGAGATACAGCTCTCTAAGTTTGGAGAAACCATTAAGAAACCCTGGAATCGTTCCATTGATCTGGTTGCCGGATAGGTCTAGGGTCTCTAATTCCACACATCTCGAGAGGGAGGGAGGGATCTCACCTCCAAGCAAATTGGACCCCAGATTTAACACACGCAACTTTCTAGGGAAAAGCGAGGGAAGGCTACCAGAGAACGAGCTACTCTCGAGGTCAAGCACTTCCAGGTGCTCCAAACCCCAGACCTCGCCAGGGATCACGCCGTCAAAGCCATGGAACGGCAAGGACAGCACCCTCAGCTCGGAGAGATTCCCGACGGCGGAGCTCAACGTTCCCGCCAACCTCCGTCGGGGATCGCTGCAGCTCCGACGAAACGGGCCGGACCGGGAGCAGGGAAGAAGAAAACCGCCACCTTTTGCGGAGATATTGAGGGAGACGACCCGGGACCGGCCGTCGCAACCGACGCCGGGCCAGGAGCAGTGGTCGGGGCCGGGGCCCCAGCGGCGGAGTAGCCCGGCGGGGTCAGCCGAGACGTGGCCCTTGAAGCGAAGCAGCGCGGATCGCTCCGCTCCACGAGTGTCCAGCTCGGCTTTGTCGCCGAAGGAAGCGATGGCCATCAAGAGGAGGAGGAGGAAGAGGAAGGAGGAAGCAAGGGTTCTCCGGCGCGGTGGCATCGGCATTTCGGCGAAAAGAAGAATTTTTCACCTCGAGGTGGCAGTAACCTAAAAACCTAACCCTAACCTTACGTGGATGGAGGTGGAGGAGGAGGAGGAAGAAGAAGACGAAGAAGAAGAAGAACTTTTCATAGCTTCTTCGCTCCCGTGCTATTATTTTCCATCGCTCCGCTGATGAGTTTACGTAAAGTCGCGATTTGTTTTGTCGTTCGTTCCACCGAGAAAATTTGCCCCCTGCCACTTCGTCCACCGTTCTCCGCTGTGGGTCCCCGGTGGGGCATCGCCGGAGGATCAGCTGCACGCACAGAACAGCAACGAAGAACCGAGTGATCGTGTAGCTGCAGAGAACTCGGTGGAGCCCGCAAGCAAAATGACGTGAAGCAACATAAATGGCGAAAAGGATGTTCCCTGCCGTGGAGGACGGGAGCAGGACGAGGGGAGAGGGGAGAGGGGTCGGTGTGGGCCGACGACGGTCAAACCGCGCATCAGGCAGTCAAGGAGGCGGCTCAGTCAAAGCGGTCCACGATGGGTAGCGGGTCCGGAGGTGGGCCGCGTTCGCGCCACATCAGCCATTCGTGACTTGAATCGCTCCTCGGCTCCTTCCCTCGAACCGAAACCTAAAAGCATTTGATCATCCAATTATTACTCGAGTGGCATGAAATTAACAATTATTTCCATCTAATATTGCAACATATAAATTGTACGAAAACAAGATCTTAAATCTAGTCTTCCGCAAGGGGAAAGTCCAACACAAGCCGGTGAAGAAGATGTGGCACGCAGTCGAGATGGACGACTGGCATCAAATGCTCCGCAAATCAAAGTCAACTGCAGTGCGATCATGGCTTTTCAAAATGTGATCAACTCAGAATGACAAGTCATACCTTCCCCAGCTGTCGCTTGTGGAATCTCGAATACTAAGCTCACCTGAATTTGCCGGAAAGCTCTGCATTTGACGATGCCGATGGCGATGGCAATCCGTTGTGCTAACAATCTCTGCATCATGTTCAAGATCTACCAGAGAACAGATCAAAGAAGAGCATTCCTTTTCCAAGACACAATTTGCTGAGGTAGAAAGGTAGAAGAATGAAACCATGCCATTTCAAAAACATACAAATTTAGTTCATTAGCACTTCATGATCAGCAGCATATCAAAGCATCGTGAACATGCAAGGATACACCAAGTTTCATGCCCCATCACCAGAAGAAAAGTTGTGCATACAAGTTTAGAAGGAAACCAAAAGCTTATTGGAAGTTGCAATCAGCCTTGCAGATGTCTACAAAACTGAAAGCTTGCAAGTAATTAATCTACATCAATCGAGTGTTGTTCTTTCTATCAATAATCCTGTAATTACCCACATTGCACCTTATGATCCAGTTATTAAAGCAACTAAAGTAAGCATATTCTGAAATGACACTCAGCCGAGAAAGGATTCTCCCAAGTATCGGCCGATCATAGCTCGCCAAAAAGTATGAAGAATCAATTCCCTCATGATTTAGTAGGTCTGGAACCCCAGGGGATCTCCATCACACATAAAATGGTGGATAACTTGTTCTACCTTATTCCACCTGCAAAGCAATGCAAGAGTCTGTAAGCAGAGACCATTAAGCAATTGTTATCAGACAGATCAAGCAAACGAGGAAAGGCTCAACCTTGAACTGACTCGGGAATCGTACAGGTTCTTCTATTATGCCCGATCTGGTTACATCTAGTACAATGCAATGCACGCACTTCCTTAGACTGATGCGGCTGGTAACCTCGTTTCTTTCTGGGAGGATCATCTAAATCGCTCCATGTTTGAATTTCTTCATGGTTGTTATCCATTATATGCTCGTATTCATTATCCACCAGAACCATGTCCCTTCCCGGCTCATCATGCAACTCTTCCAATGCCTTCTGCCTACCAAGGAAAGCCCTCTTGTATGTAATAAGCACCCCGTACTCACGATGAATGTCATTTATAATTTCTCTCGGTTTGTAATTTCGATTTTGACGGAGCTTATCTCTTATGCAATTGGCGATCCACTTTGCAGTTGCCTGCCTGTGACCTGCATCGTTTGATCTTATGCAAGCGTGCTCTGGTGTCAGGGTCCTTATTCTGAATGTGCTGACCTGTGGGAGCTTCGATGCATGGACCCGCCATGTACATCCTTCTGCAGCACACCTGCCAAGATAACCAAAATACTCGCTTTAATCAACATCGTCGATACCAAAAATGCAGAAAGCTACAACCAGAAGGACTAAGTTACTCGACGAATACAGGACCAGTGTGTTTTAGTAGATCTGAACAAAAAAGTAGTAAATTTGTAAGTCATGGTTATTTGGGGTTGGCTGCATGGATGGCGGATCATTTACCACCAGTGAAAACTGTTGACGGCAACTAATATGTGGGAAAACAAAAATTTGTGCATCCATTTCTTGGTCACACATGATATAGATCACGTGACAATTTTGAAACTACGTGCACACAGGACCAACAACAATTTGACCAAACAGACAAGCATTGGCTTTGGGGATTATTTTGAAGAACGTGGATGGTTCGGTAGAAAGATGAGCAGTCTGTTTGTCTTTTGATCAAATCCGTGCAAGCAGCCTATGCTTCTGCATCCAGGAAAGCACAATAAAGCTACTCATAGCAATGTAGAAATAAGCTACTCATTCAGGACTTGCAAACCAAAACAAAAATGGATGTATCATGCATTGTATCCTTAGATGATCGTATCTTTACCAAACTTCATGGATGCCAACTAACGCTCTTTACGAATAGATCGACTGAAATTGACATTATCACGAGGAGATATCTCGATACAAGAGCACAGGTGCTCATGCATTAGAATTGAGTTAATAGTCAAAAAAGGCAAACTACTGATAAACCAGGAAGTCGAGATCAACCTTGCTGTGACACGACGCTGGTCTGACCGGATCATATAAAGCTCAAAATTTGCAGCAATGGCAGCACTGGTCAGTGCATTGCGAAATGTCTGCACATCCTGATACTCTTGACCAACAACTAACGACTGAGAGTCTTTCCTGAACATCTCACCCGACATGCTTAAGCCGACCGGCGGATGCCTGGCATAATCTCTTCCGAAGGATGCCACAGAAGTACTCGGACCGTGCTGGCCGATGAGCGGCCCTTCCGCGATCACGGTTGCCGTCTCTCTGCAGTTTACTCAATCTGATTAAGCCTCAAAACTTGCACAAGGACAAGCAACAACACGATGAACAACTCAAGAAGCTATCTTAATTCGGACAAAAACTTCTTGCAAAGCATAATCATGGATTCAAGAGATCAACACCTGAGGGTTTCTGCGACATCAGCTTCTGATGCAGGCTCCCTATAGACGACAGCAATCTCGTCATCGGAATGCTCACTCTTATCAACGAAGAGGAAAATTGGGATCTTTCTGTTGGAATCGAACTCCTCCATCATATTCCTCACGTCATTATCGTTCTCGACCGAGATAAGTCGGGAGTCGAGACCGCCGTCCGGGAGCTGAAATCTGACATCCAGGCAGCGGGGATCGGCATCGCAGAGTTCCGACATCTTCGAAACAAACGTCCGGAAGCTCGCCGACCGATCGATCGAGACCAGCCTAGTCTTCCCCCCAACATACAACGACCTACCACGTTGGCTCACGAAGCCGCCGCCGAAGCTACAGAGCAGCTTCGCCTTCTCACCGGCCACCATCGCCGCAGCCCCAGCCCGAAACCAAACCCCAGATTCCAAGCCGAGGGTGGAGATCCACTTCCCGATTCCAGTCATTTCACATCGACAAGAACCGTAAAGAATAAGCAACTCTGAACCAATTGAGCGAACCGAGAGAAGATCGAGAATTACCAGTGAGAGGGTAGATCTAGCCGGCGTCGAGATCTGAGCGGAGTATCGTTGTGACCGAGGGAGGGGAGGGGCATTTGGGGAACGGCGTCTGCGGTGGAGAGATAACGAGGGGTAAAGTTTGCGGGGGCATTTACGTAAACCGCCGACTTCCCGGGGACAGAACGGGAACTGCGTGTCAAATGGTGTTCTCTCACTCCGGCCTCTGCCGGAGGTCGAATGGGAACGATGCAAAAAGGAAGTAGTGACATTACATGGCCGTGCAGGGAAGGCAAGATGGAAGCTTTCTAGGGTTTGAGAATTGGGGCTTTCAGGGGAAGGGAGGGTATCTATCAACGCATTCCCAACATTGGTTTCTTCGCAACATTGCCGAGCTACAAATAAGCTTAATGTTCAGATTTAAAATGACAATAATAAGCATCTGCAATCAAACCAAGTGATCACAAAGAACAACAGAAAACATTGAATCCAACTCGGTTTAGATCTGTAGTTTGCCACCAATCCAATTGCTATGTAACACTGAAAAGATAACTTACTTTTGCTATAAAATGTGCTCAGATTACACTTTCTGGGCTTGATGACAAAAAAAAAAACAAAAACAAAAGAAAGACCGAGTTGTATAGATCCAAAATGAATGAGGTTAAGGATGTATGGAGAAAGGAATGGCAGATTAAGAGATAAAAGACAGGTTAAATGTTCGATTATTAATTACCGGCTATTGCACTTTATTCGATGGGCAACAGCCTTGGAATTAATCATCCATCGAAAAGAGCATTCTTTGAGCATTTACTACAATAGTTGAGCCTTGCCTTGTTCTCTCCATAATTTGTTCGATCAATGTCTTCATTTCATCGTCGCCGTCATCTTCTTCTTCTTCTTCTTCTTCGTATGCTGTGTAAATCTCATGAGTGACATCGGGTTCCCTTTTCTTCGGATTCTGCTCCCACATCGGTTCGCGTCCACGATATTTTGGCCCTTCCATTCCCCATATTAAACTTCGATCGGATGACGGTAAGCCATATCGGTGTTCATTGTCGGAATTAGTTGTGGACGGCAGCTTCTCCTCCGTGGTTGCAACCCTCGTGAACTCCTCATAAGCTTCGTCGTATGCGTCCAGAGCATCTCCAGCAAGGTTTAAGCAAAATGGCTGAGAGAAAGCAGTGTCGGCGGTGAGAGCGATTGGGCTGTCCTGGTTGGAGGAGGATCCCATGTCGCTACTTGAGAAGGCTCTTCGTGAGACGTGTTCGGATTCTACCGACTGCAGTTGTTTCCGGGTTTTCCAAAGTTCTCCTTCTAGCTCCTTGATGCGTTCTTCGAGTCTGTGTTGGATCACTTCGTGCAATCGCAAGCTAAGTTCTCGTGGTGACACCGCATAGTTAAAATTGTTGGTATAGTTTGTGGATGCACTCTTGCTGTCACTTGCATCATCAGCATACTCCTCGGATGCCCCGCCCGGAAGCAGATCTGCTTTTAGGTCCCCATGTACCACATCGGCTATCAGGTCCGGATCAATCTGTAACATGATATTCCAAACATGAGCTTAGGAAAGTATGGAGTGCGCTCCATCGAGCTAGGCCGACTGATTCATACATACTGGAAAATCAACCGGCCAGACATTGTCAAAAAAGAGCAGAGCATAAACATCACAAACAAAAATATATCTAAAATCACAATATAAACTTCTAACATACACGGTACCTAATTGTATCATTAACAGTCCCAGGTATATTTAGAACACAAACGAGAACGTTGGAAAACATTATTGTGACATTATTCATGGAGCCCTGTAGTTGTGCATTGTGACACAAATTGATAACAATGGTTGAGGCAGAAGATCTTGTTTACTAATTTATAGACCAACACTCAATTTTCCTATGTGATGAACTTACAAATTTTGGGCATAAAGATACAAGGCAGGATCAAAAGCATTTATCAAAGAGATATGTCCAAAAGCATAAATAGAGCATCATAACAAGGATGCTCAAATGAGCAGAAAGCAGAAGATAATCAAGAAGATCGTGTTATCATGTTCGAGTTCAACTAATATTAATGTGTGAATAAACTTCAACATATTGTCATTTGAGTAGGTAACATAACACTCTGCAGTATATAAAATTTAGTGGCTACAGAAACTTTGAACTCAGCTCCAACAAAGCCAAGAAAGAGAACACTCGTATCAAATTTAAGGACCACATAACGAAGAAAACATTATTCTAAGCGAATGACTGATCATGAAGAAATGGAAAGCAATAGAAACAAAGATGTCGCACCAAAACTTACCAAAAACCAAAAAAAAAAAAGATGTTGCACCAAATGTTATGTAAAGACGTACAAGAAAATATTCCTTCACCATACAAAGATATTACCATTTCAATGACTAGATGACAAATAAAATTTTCCTTTTATTTACAAAGTTCAGGATCACAAAGAATAAAGGAATTTTGGCCTTACCTCATTAAATGTTGACATTTCTCCAGTCAAACTGGAAGCTATGTTCAGTTCCAGCCTCTCGAGCTCTATCTCAAGCTCTGCTTCAATCTTACTTCTTGAATCTTCCTTGGGCAACAGCAACAGGTTGTGCTCATTGTTTTGGGTGGGAAAATAAGATGAAGAAACTTGAATCCCGGAAGATTCAGTAGTTTCTACTTCAGCAATGATATCACTTGGTTCCTGGCACCCATAAGCTTCATCAGCAAGCTCTTTAACAATTATGGATTCTTTCATCTCCAACTCCTCTTCCAAATCTTGAACCAAGCTTTCTGAGCTCTTCAACATGTTGTTTAACTTCTCTATTTCTTTTCTATTTGATAGTACAGCAGATATGAATCCGAGGCTGACTCCAACAGAAAAGATATGCATCCCATCAAGTGAACCTGGAAAGACTATAGGTGCTGAATAAAATGACCAAAAGAACAAAAAATGCTTTTAACTGAGAAATTATTTGGAAGTTGAAGCATTTAAAAGATCTTGGAAAATTGTAACAAAAGGAATACAATATATTATCTTAGGACTTAAATAATAAATGAAAACATTTTTGTAAGATACATCAACAGCAACAGATGACAATGTTGGTTTTGCAGCAAAAAGCTTTCAAAGAAAATTGATCATAAATGCCAAACTGGCATACTGTTGCAGCTTATTCACAAGACGATTAAACATCTTGAATTTTTCTTGTCAAAATAGATTTGTAAACAACAACTTGGATAACAATTCAGATTGCTATTGGAGTGTAACAATGTTAATAAATGTAACACTACTAAATATAGATGTACATTCTTCATGAACTGAACTGACAATAAAAAATATTCCAATTTCATTTATATTTTCTTATGCTGTATCATGTCATGTAGTGTTTTGATTTAAATTATCATTATAATTGATTATTCAATACATGGTCATGATAATTATCACTGATTGTTCGACAAATTCGACCGATAGATACAAGTTAATTATCCAAAATAGTAGATTAATCATTATAACTGACTGGTCTCATGGTTAATGGCCGAAATCCAGACCCATCATTTTGTTCATAAATGATGAGCATCATTTATAGTAAATGAAGCTAGAAGGCTGAAAGGAAAGAAGGTAACAGTAGTAGTCCTAGTAAGAAATCAAGAAGACAATAAACAAAATAATCAAAGGAAATTAGCCACCCAAAGACATTTTTATTTGAGAAACATTCATGACAACATTAATTGACAACTCTTCTGCAGACAAGGATATATCAGGAATCAGAGAAATCCTTTTTGCTATACCGACCTGTCACGCCAAGCGCCCATAAGGGGTATGCAGGGTGAATTCTCAATGATGTCACGGTGATCACCCCAGAGGGGGTATCACGCCGTGCACCCCAGGAGGGGGTGCGCCCCAGAGGGGGTAGGCAGCCGTGCACCCCAAGAGAGGGTGCGCCCCAAGAGCGGGTAGGCAAGGTGCATTTAGCCCCACATTGGTAAGGAAAGGGGAGGTCTTGAGCCTTATAAGCGTTGGCGTTGCACACCCGGCAAGCCGGTTTTGTTGGGAGAGAGTAATGACCACGTGACAAGTGGTATCAGAGCAACCCCTGGCCTTCACCAATCACCCCAGAGGGGGTGTCCACGCCGAGCGCCCCAGAGGGGGTAGGCAGGATGGCCTGTCCTTGACGAGGACGTCACGAGATTGGGTGAGGGAGAATGTCACGCCAAGCGCCCATAAGGGGGGGTATGTAGGGTGAATTCTCAAGGATGTCACGGTGATCACCCCAGAGGGGGTATCACGCCGTGCACCCCAGGAGGGGGTGCGCCCCAGAGAGGATAGGCAGCTGTGCACCCCAGGAGGGGGTGCGCCCCAAGAGCGGGTAGGCAAGGTGCATTTAGTCCCACATTGGTAAGGAAAGAGGAGGTCTTGAGCCTTATAAGCGTTGGCGTTGCACACCCGGCAAGCCGGTTTTGTTGGAAGAGGGTAATGGCCACGTGACAGACCGGTATTTACTGGTATGGGCATGAAGTGCTACACGAACCCAACCCATTTCAGGCAGTCAGGTCAGGTCTGTACCAAGAGAAACCCTATAACCCTAATCGTGATTTGCAAGACGTCGAACCCACTATCTATTGTGTGCAAGAAACTCACCTGCCACCATCCATCGCAGCCTACCTCACCCTCTACCCACTGTGCACCACCAAGCAGGTATGCTCCTCTTATCTTCTTCCTCCGCCACCTTCTGTTCTTCCTTTCTCTTCCTCCTCTTTCCCATTCCCCCTTCCTCATCCAACTCCCCTTCACCACATCCTCCTCTTTGCCTCCTCTTCTTCTTTCCTCTTCCTCCTTCCTCTTCCTTCACTGCCTCCTCTTTTTCCTTCCTCTTCCTCCTTCCTCCTTCCTCCATCATCACCTCTCCTTCATTCATCTTCCTCCTTCCTCCTCCATCGCCTCCTCTTTTTTTTTTTACCTCTTCCTTCCTCCACCACCTCTTGTTCTTCCTCCTCCTTCCTCTTCCTCCTTCCTCCACCACCACCTCTTCCTCTTCTTCTTACTATTCGAGTCTTTGGTATATCCCAATGGTACAAGGTAGCCCTGATACGAGATTGCAATCCTTATTTGGCATCATATCAACCAACATCTTTTTTTTATTTGACAAGTCATGTCCTAGAAGTTCTAGAACACCATCTACAGAATCAGTAATCCCTTATGCAAAATACAGTTATTTCACTCTAAAAGACAAGCAACAATTGTTATAATAAGTAGGCATTAAAGAATGGTTAAAGCATTAAGAAGTTTCACATCTGCAGACGATAATGACAACAGTCGATCTAGAAAGAATTAAGCACGACAGGATTTCGTATTTGTTATATGCTTCAGAGGATAATTCCTAGGCTGCTGTATATAGTCAGGCAATCACCGATGACATCCACTCGGAATCAAAATATATTCAGCATTTCAAACTAATTGTTGGAAGAATGACGCGATGAGATGCAAATCTGATAAGTATGTAATCCAGTTTGCAATGTGCCAAGCCAGGTCAGGAATAAAAGAACTCTGGAATAGAAAACATACAGAGATCGTATTAAAAAGTTTGACTTCTGTAGACAAGATTTATAAAGAACTAAACATGATAGAACTTTCCATTTTAGTAATCTTTAAATTGAGAAATTAACAAGGCTGATGTATTTACTCAGGCAATCATTGATGGCACCCACTTGGAATAAAAATAAAAGCATCCAATGTACCTTCAAACTAATTGTCAGAAGAATTACATGTTGAGATGGACATTTGATAATTACATAATACAGCATGCAATGTGTTAAGTAGATCTAGTGTCTAAAACAAATCAGAGATACAATCACAGTGCCGTATACTATTTCTTCAAAGTTTCAATGTTGCTTCACAACCTAAACAACTTCCTAATAAGTTTTACTGTTATCTAAATTTATTCCTCAGCTACTTAAGTAGGTCTAGTGTCAAAAAACAAATCAGAGAATCAGAGATGCAAGCATATATGGTACAAAAACACACAAAGACATGGTGTCTTAATACCTTTCTGATGAGAGCCCCTGCATGATCTCTGGGAGTTGAAAGACTCTAACTTTTCATCTGGTGTCTCCCTACTCTTTCGTTTTGGTGTCCTCGGCTCGGGAAGAGATGAAACACCCATCACTCTCTTCATATTCCTCTCCTGTACTCCACTTCCAAAGGGTATATCCATATCTCCAAAATTAGATTTGCTGATTATCTTGCTCCCATCCGTTATGACAAATGGCCTCAAGGCTGGAGCAGCAGGAGAAGGAAATGAACTAAAAACAAACTCTTCAAATTCAAAGTTCTCGCTGTAAATTTGAGGAACAAGGCAGTTCTCCAAGGAGGAAAGGGGCTTAATCGAGTGTTGGTGAGGGCGCCTGGTTCTAAGAGAGCTTCGACCTCTACCACGTGAATGACCCAGACTAACACTCCACGGAGAGAACTCTGCAGATGAGTTATACATGAAACCATCCATGTCATGCCTACATTTCTCAGAACACTTACCATTTGCCTTCCCAGTTTCCTCATCTCTCAAATAATTTCCTTTTCTGAAAATCCACGGCTGCAAACTCAGAAGAGAACCATGGTCCCTCACATACCTACCTGAACTCATAAAGGTATCTCCATTAACACTACTACTGGAAGCCATTAGCTCAAACGAAGAGTCAGTTCTTGACTCCACAGATCTTCTGGGGGTGTTGCAAGGAGCCCTATCTTCACTGTAAGAAGCATCTTCTGTGGCTTGCTTACAGATTAATCTCCGAAAAATACTGCCTCCAGATTCAACCCTCTTCTGATTGGTGTGCTTATCCATTTAGAAAACTAGCTTGAATTGTCTCATGAAAGAACTGAAAAAAATGCTTCTGAAAGGATATTCTCCTCCCAATTTAACAAATAGTGAGACAATGCTGAACTAAAATTGCTCGGCACCACTTACTGCACGATTTCTGCTCCTTGCTCGAAGAAGATAAAACATCACCGAGCAAAGCTTCCGGACCCACAAAATCTTATCTTTACCGTTCAATCAGATCTCCAAAGCAAGAGACTTGCTAGATGCAAAAAGCTCATGAATCCATGCCAAAAGAAAACCGCCCCGAAAACTAAAATTTTGAAAACGAAAAGGCACCACACACCTCAAGCAACATTACCACGGCACTTCAGAACCCTAAAACCCGGATTGCCGATAATGAACACCACAACGATAAAAATATCAGATCTTTAGGGCAAACAAGAAACAATCAACCAATCCAGCACCGACCCTTCTGCCGTCACCATCAAAGATTCAATTTTTTTCCGCCGGAAAACGATCCATACAAGGAGGAAAAGCCGATCTTGGCGTGGAAAGAAGCCGCCGATGGAAGAACGCGACCTCAACAGAGCAACCAGCGGCGCTCCAACTTAAAAGAGAACACGGAGAGAGGGGCTGGGCTTCCGAAAACGGGGGATAAGAACCCAACACCAACCAACCTAGCAATGATGGCCTGGAAACCCTCCGAAAGCCGCACCCGTCTTTTCCCTCGCGTCCGAAGAGGAACTCCAATCCCATACCAAGACTGAGAGGGAGAGGGAGAGGGAGAGAGAGAGAGAGATTTGCTTCAATTATTCTACTCTCTTCGTTTACACGTCTTCTGCTCGTGCCTTTTTATTGGATAGAAAAGCGGGCCCACTTGGTTGCCATCGAACGGGTACGGAGACGGGTACGGATACGGGTACGAAAAGCGGGTGGACGAGGTATTTCTGGATGAGATTCCCGATGGGACCGCGGGGAGGAGCTTCCGAGGCCCAACTGATCTCAGCCATCGATGCCTCATCTCTGCCGTTTGAACGGCAAGGATCCCACGACCGGCGGCTAGCCAAGGCCGTGGACGCGGACGCGGATCAAAATATATTAGGCAATTAGTAAATAAATATTATTGTGATGGGGAGGAGGGACGTGGACGCGGATGAACGTTGGATGTTGATCGTTGTGGGCCGTATGATGCATCAAATCTGAAGCAGAACAGACGAAAGCGATTTGTTCTTGTTTCACATTCATACGCTTCCTTTGAGGATTTTTGCACCATCAAGTTTGTTTTTCTTATTAAATTAATCTTATATTCAACCATTATTAACTTCACAATCTTTCTTTCTTTCTTTTCTTTTCTTCTTTTTTATTTTTATAATTAAATTAATTTTAAGTTTAATTATTATTAACTTGAGAATTGCATCCAATCGATTTGTGCATTGCATTTAAGGAAACTGTAAATCCAGTATCATGGACAGCTGATTCCAACCCAAATTGAGACATTTGACTTTTGCTGGTCATGGAATTCAATGAGTTTCTTGAGAGGGAGCATGCACAGAGTCTGCATGACAATGACGCAGGAATCACAAAGCAGATATTTCCATAGATACAATCTCATTAACAACAGAACAGCATCCAGCTTCATATACAAATCAATCATTTAAACAATGAGGTATTCTTGAACCATCCAAGTTTTGCCTGGTAGTCAATATATGACATTAATGCACAGGATGCTCCTCTACAATCATTCATTTGCTTTACCTCACGCTGCAGATATCGTCGACGGCCACCGATATATAAGTGCAATCAAGGGGCCTGCTCAACTAGACATGGATACCTTTGAACAGCTGTCGACAGCGCAATCCAATATGTCACGATAATCGCGTGTTATTGTGAAGTAATCGTACACCAAACCGTCTCTGCTTTTCTTGTACTCGAGCAACAGCGTCGACTGGTTGAAAGCGGTCAACTTCACAAACCCAAAGTCGTAGTCTTGATAGTAACTCCATCTAGTCCGGAGAGGGGCAAATTTAGCGAGGCTGGAACCTCCGCCTCCAACAACAACATGGGTGGTTGCTTCAAAGGGACCAGTGTAATGGTGTGCAGCTTCGCGGACACACGTACTCTGTAACCAATATAAGAATCATGTATTCAAAAAGAAGGGTATCGACTCAATCAAACAATGACATCCTTGATGGTTCAGACTATCAACTATCAAACCAACATTGTAAGCGGAATCTAGTCACGACCAGTTCAAGAAAATTCGTTTTAACATTTTTACCTGGTAAATTGGGCATGTTCTCTCATAGTTATGGACATGACCATACAAGGCAATGTCAACCTTATGCTTTTGCCAGAGTTCTTGAAGGCCATCTCTCCCCATTGGCTCCTCGAAGGTTCCTTCGATACCATAAAATTCACCAGAAGAATAACCAAGCACTCTATGTGCGAGAAAGATCAGCCATGGCTGTTTTTCCCTGTCTGCTGTTGACAGACAGTGCTCAATAAATTTATATTGTTCTGTTCCCGGTCTCCAATCATGCTCAGTATCAGCTATACAGAAGCGGAACATGCCAAAATCTGTTTTGTACCTGGGAAGTATTATAATATCAAATATTCAGAATGAGGCAATTTGTTACATGCATCATAAGTTGCAGCAAGTGAAGCACGCACACATATATAATTGGAAACATATTGATATGACAACACACCTACATGAAAAAGAAATGATTCAAAGTTTATACAACAACCGACCAATCACATGCTTGAATGAATAGACAACACAACCAGAAAGCCATAAAGTATAAACTAAACCGCAATTAAGATGCCATTTTTTAAGTGATCCAAAAACAGTAAATAATTGTGAATCCATTGATATGTTAACTCAATTTGATGAATGCCTCATAGCACAATTCACAGTGCAACCATCAAAAGATAGGCATAGAAGGAAGAAAATGACAACCATAATAAAAAGATATGGGCAATATTTATAATTTTTTAACAGAAGCACTGTAGAAGAATTGGTTTTTTCCTTGTATGCAAGTAATAGGAAGGAGGAAAAAAATAACCAGTGCAACAATCAAGTATTATAGCAGTTTGATCCAGAATGATTTGTCTAGTTGTTCTAATTTCAATCTGATCAAATATTATATAATGCTTATAGACAGTCATATTATTAAAAGTTATCCTGTAAAAGAAACAACGTATTCAAACAACCAAACTTAGTTGCTTTTCTGAAGTCACATACCAGAACTTTTGCCTATTTTCAGCAGGAACATAAAACATTGTTTCTGCTAAGACTCCACATTCTCCACCAGAATCCATATTGGCGTAGAAGGATCCGGTCCCAGGCCAATCTCGTTCGTGGTTACCACTGCAAAAGAGGAGCATAAAAGGATTATATTCTGGGAAAATGACTTATCACATTAGTTATATTGGATTGCTTACATCAATAGAACTAACCTTCCGACCATATAAGGCACAGTTGCAGCAATTGGTTCCACTTGTGCCGTAAATTGATCCCATTGTGACAGATAACCATTTGCATAAGATAGGTCCCCAATATGGAAAACTATGTCAATATTCTTTAAGTCCTTGATAAGCTGGTATGTAGTATTAAGTGAGCCTGGCTGGTAATTGTTATACTCGTTGGAACCGTCTGCCTCTGCCTGAATACATTATGTAATAAGCAAAATTAAATTACAAACTTTACAATTGCTTTCACGTCTGTTTTGAGATTGCATACTCTCACCTATCACATGATCTGTCAAGGAATGACTCAAAGCAATTTTAATGAGATTAGCACATGAAACAATGATTTCCTATCCAACGTTAACTATCATATTCATGATTTTACCTTGATTTGACTTCTGGGCCAATAAATGGAAGAAAAAAAAACACTCTAATCAGATTGTGTATTGGCATCTCAATTACGCAAGTCCAGGGTATTATGAGAAGAGCAACAAAATGTTCTACAAAGATGCAATGGTGAACAAAATGGAGAAATCCTAGAAGCAAACAGTTGACACTTGACAGTTAACTAGTATAGCTCCCACAGTGTGGATTTCAATATATAATTTTGATCCAATCCACAGAAAAAGTGGCCTTGATTGAGGCCAGAGATACAGTCTACGTCTGTTACTGAGCCAAGAGGAAGACTCCTGAAATGGAATTGGAGTTACATTTGATGCATCGAGTTATGGCATCAGGTCTAACTTCTAATTAATTTTATGCTATCACAGAAAACAGGAAGATGGTCATAATCACATATAAGGGAGAGGACTGGAGCTGCAACCAAAAGGTGGAGGGTTGTATTTAGGCCATTGACACTGTAGAACTGTCATATCTTCATGAACATGTAGATGGAAGAGATAATTAAAATGAAAAGGAAGGAGATGGAGAGATAGTCAGAGGTAGTTCAAATTTTATGTTCCACCAACAATTACCACTGGGTTTCTTCAATCAATGAACTTGCATATATAGAACACCCTAAAAATCTATCTGAGAGATAACACACAAAAATACTTGAGTGTCATGCTTTGGAATTCCTTCTCTCTCTTGTACAGTTTATTCGTTTCTTCCCTGTTTCTCCATCTGATTCTTTTACTATCATCCTCTCAATACTACCTCTGATTCTCTCCATAGAAGATGAACAACAAAAGTTATTTACTAAGACAATCAATGGAAAAGTAAATAGAAAAGAAGAAAGAATTGCGTATGATTTTTATTGATTTAGAGAAGACTTATGATGATGTTCATAGAGATTATTGTGGAGGGTTTTAAAAAAGATATATATATATATATACTAATAATTTATGTTATAAAGTATATGCATGATAGTATAGCCATTCCTTTAAGAAATACAATGTGTCTAGTAAATTTCTTATTTATATGGGACTATATCAAGGATTCATATTGAGTCCTTACCTTTTCATATTGGTAATAAAATAGATAAACTTATGAGTCATATACATGATGGAGTCTATCAGATAGACTTCCTTGGTGTATTTTATTTATTGATGATATTGTTTTAATTGATAAGAACTTAAATGATATTAGGTAGATAGCTGGCTAATATTGTTTTAACTGATGACGTTGTTTTGGTTTAAACCCTCCCAAGATCCTACATTGAGGGTTATTCATTCTTCAATGTTCATTTTGCCTTTCTCCAAAGCCACTTTTGAGGGTCATTCCTTCTTCAAGTTTAAAAGCACAGATAAAATGAAAAGAAATGAAGAATTCTCATAACTCCTTCCCACGGTATGAAAGTAAATGAGTTTTATTAGGATGTAAGTCATCATGAGAATTACCACAGATTTCAATCATCATTAGGGTAGTATTCTTTACCTTCCAACAAAAGAAAGACATAAGCAATCAAAACAATGACACTTAGCAACTCAATACAGCGAGCTGTCTTAGAAATCTTATGAGCTGATGAAAATATAATGCATCAGAACATAAACACTAGCTTTATCTCATACAAATGGAAGCCAAATTTCAATTTCTGAAATCATGTATGAAATAAAAAATAGTTTACCTTTCCCATGTCACCGAAAATGACAACACGCTGTAAAGAATCTTGTCCAGGGTAAGGAGATGCTCTGAAGGTGTATGACTGACTCCAAATATAAGAGCCATTGTACAATCTATGACCAAGCTTGTAGGTATACCTGCAACAATGTGTAAGAATACGTGAAGACTAATTTGAGAACTGATTGATGAATGGAAACCAGTTAGATGACAATGGCCAAAAACATTCATCGTGCTGAATCACAGAATGACATTCTCAAAGTATCATTTGGGAAAGCATACAATAAATTAGGCCACAAGTCCTTCAGAAAACTTGTGTGGATGAAACCAGGATCACGCCATCCCACAGTTCGTGCAGGTGAACCTGCAAACAATTATTAGAAAAGTTCAAATTACTATAAGAATTGACCTCAAGAACAAATAACAAACAATAGTATGACAAAAAGATGGCCAATTGTATAAAAGCTTCTCAACGGAGCAGAAGCTGAGAAAGGTGGTCTGAGTGTTAGTAACTTAACTACAATGCTCTAGGAAACCATTGTCCCTCACAAGATGCTGGATGGCAGATGGTGTTTGCCAGAAAACTCAAATACCAGTGCATACCATCTATGGTCCACTGACAGAATGGCACAGTGCCAATATGGTTTCTAGTGCACTGGTATACTGTACCATTCAAAGAATGGCACAGTATGCTGGCATGGTTTCTAGTGCACAACATTCTG
The DNA here is from genome assembly GCA_023547065.1 of Musa troglodytarum. Lineage (NCBI taxonomy): Eukaryota > Viridiplantae > Streptophyta > Magnoliopsida > Zingiberales > Musaceae > Musa > Musa troglodytarum. Next base: position 56,806,449 of record CP097506.1, on the reverse strand, counting down.
AAACTATGGATTCTCAATCTTACATATGTGGCATTCTAGTGTTTCTGTCTTACTCTTTCTTGCTTAGTAATCATTTGCTAGAGGAAATGCAAGGTGCTATGCTAGCCGCATATTCCATGTTGACCATATTCATCCTTCTCCAGTTTGGAAGCACTGATACACAAACAGAATAATGAAGTTTCCTTCTTTTTCTTTTACAATAAAACTAACATCAGATACTGGCATGACAAGTATAAAGTTCTTAATTCTTACATATAAAAGATGAAGGGAGGGAGGAAGTAAGGGGAACAAAGCTTACCACACATGTGGGCTCTACTGAAGGTTAAAGTCCCAGCCGCTGAACGTATTTGGGGTCCTTCTAGTTCACCCCACTCAACAAAAGGTACTGCCTCTTCTGTACTATATCCACTTGTCCAAGTAACAGCCATCTGATTTCATGTCCACCAAGTCAGATTCTGAACAAAAGACATAATAGCTGCAAGCAACAACAAATGGATAAAAAATGAAGGCAATGTTAAAATGAACTACCACCTTACTATCAGAAAGTAGTCCAAAGCATACCCAACTTGTCCTTCCTGCACAATGCGAAAATTTGTCCTTTTCTTCTATTTTTTGTCTTGTTTTCACAATAAGCAAAATTGATAAATTCTTCTAGTTTTGTCTTGTTTGCACAGTGTGGACTACTGTCCTTCAATCTGACTTGGTTGCAAGCATTTAATCAAATGGACCAAAGCAACTGATTGAACTTACAACTTCCTCTCTAAATAATCAATTACATCTCACATGCTTATTTGGATCTAAATACATAAACACATTATAAGTTCACAGCAAGGTTTTTAATTTCATACCATACTGCTTGATACGGGCAGTACATACCGATCCGCCAGCCTTGCAGCACACGGATCACCCACTACCGAGTGGTACCAAATTTTTTGGCTCCATATCACTGGCACCGTGTTGTAACGATCGAAACTGATCGTTACCGATTTATATTGATTTTCAAATGGTCAATTTGATTGTTGAAGGCATCTTAAAGAGTTTTTAAACCCTTTCCTCCCCCCTCTTTCAATCCATTTCACTTTCATACTCTTTTAAGCTCTCTCAAACTCATTTTTATTCATAATATCTCTCTTATTCTCAAATTTTCACTCTCCTAAACTCAACATAGCAACGATTTGATGATCCAAAACAGACCAAAATTGCGAACCTTACACATGACTACTCCTCGAAACTCGAAAAAGATGTGTCACTATTCTTACCTAATTTACATTAGTTTTGCTAAAACTATACTAACTGTATATTTATTTCTAACTTAAAAACCCTATCCTAACTTTTTTTTTCTATTTTTCAGGTACTTTCAAAGAGTTTTATGCTTATTTTAGGGGTACCGCTCGGTATGTCGATACGTACCATACTGAGCAAGTACGATACAAAATTAAAAGCATTGGTTCATAGATTCTCTTTCTTTTAGATTATCTATATGACTAATATCATGGATCACAGCCATGCACCATAACCACCTTTTTCTCATGCACACTTCTAGTATCTAATGGATTTATGAAATCTCCATCAGCTGATTCCTATGAGTCTTGGCCAAATTGTGTAAACAGTGGTTGCCAAGTGATACTAGATTTGATTTGAAAATTTGACAAAAAAATTTCTCTTCACCTCTAAAACAATCAGGCATGGCAAGTTGTACTACCTCTTTCAATGTAATTATGGCACCCTTCGCAATTTAGGTCCATGCAACCACGGCGATGCTAAATAGTGAAATTAATTAGAGGAAGAATTGTACCAACTTGTGCAAGTAAATAAAGAACATTTCAAGGAGCATACTCAATAAAGAACCGAAACTCGGAGTCATTTATTTCACAACAGCACATATGTTAGATCGCTTTCTTGAAAAATAAAACCAAGCAAAGGTTGTCGAGATTGTTGAGCTTTATTCTTTAAGATTTGTGCGTCAAAGATGTCTGTATAGAACATTTTTTATGCCTTTCAATTTTTCATGCAAGCACTTCAAATTTTGTGTAAAATAAACTACAACTTCAAGAACTGACCATGCAAATAGAATCAAAGAGATAATCCAAGGAAAAAAATCAAAGAATATGCAGCTTACGTCATTCCAGGATTTTCCTTGAGCCAGACGAGGGTAAACAGGGGCCTTCGGATTGGCAAAACTAATGGTGTTAGAGACAGCGACAAGCTTTGGCTGTTATTCCCAAAAGAATCATTAGTCGGCAATATACACATTCTTGGTTGAAAAAAAAAAAAATCAAATTAAACATATAATCAGGCCTGGGATTGAAAAGAAAAAAGAGAATAGACTAGTATGTCTGCCAGGCTCCTATGGGTAATATTAGTAATTTGTTTGTTGCCTGCACAAAAAGGATTCAGTGTCTTTATATTCTATGATGACAAAATTGTATGATTAACCAACAGATGTTTCAAATTTTGATCATAATATTTCAGAGACTAGTCCATTTTTCATCCAAATTCCATGAGATCCTAATGGTATAACTTAACTGAAAAAAGAGGAATCATGTGCAGGTGGACTTAAAAATTTGAATCTTGTGCTAATCTCTGATAAAATGGAATGTATGAACTCAAAATGCTTTATGATAAAATCCACCACGAAGCTTAAAAAATAACATAGAACTGGACAGCATACACAACAGTTATTTCTGATAACTCTAGGAGAGGGATCTTAAAAATCAACTACCAGCGTATCCATTTAGTGACATACATTTGAAAGACCACCAGAGAACAGTACAAAAGAAAAATCTGATCTTTGATTGATCAATTGAAGCTTCAGAGATCCCCTTCCAGTTTTGTTGTAGTCGTCATTTTTATAATTTGCATACTGATACTGCAAAATAGGTACATATTCAGCAGTTATCATACAACAACATCAATAAGAAAATATAATTTTTTTTTTATTCAACAACCCAGTAGAGGAGCCATTATATAAGGCAGCTACTAACCTTAATGGGGGCCGTACATAGTAGAGGCTCATATTCTCTAAAATTTTCTTTCTCACATGTTGTTGCACTGAGAATTAAACAGTGAAAGTTATCGGTCAAGGTTATCGAAGAACTACATGTTTGAGGGCTATGCTTGATTCCTATTTCTTCATATTTGACTAGCCAAACAAGGTGACAGCACTAGTTATTTAAGCTTTAAGCTAAAAATCTGCAATATGAGTAAAATTTGTTCATACTTTTTTGTAGCTTTGGGAACCAAGTTCATGTAAGTAATCAAGTAATGAACACATGATCCAGAAAATCCTATTACCTGAAATTTGCAGGAGAGAAAACCCCTACCCAATCATCGTTTGATGGAGATGGGTGGCTGAATTTCACAGTTACCCACTCACTAGTTTGACCCTGTTACATGATAAAGAATTCCATATTATCAAGGCTAAAACTATAAATATATATAATATGTTTCCCTGATTCTACAATGTTATTTTTTATTAGTTTTTTTGCAGACCCATAAGAACTACAACCAGTTGGTTATTTGCAGACACAAAAGTTTGCTGCATGAGATTGTCAATTTTCTGTTTTTATGTTAATGTTGCATTATTTAGGAACAAATCACCAAGTTTTGAAGGATCGTGCAATATAGTCACATCTCATCCCTCGTATGCAGTCTACCAATTTATCTGAAATCTGATCCGATTTAGGCCATACAAAAGTAAAAACTTAGTCCACCAAGCAATTCAATCACGATGCATTTGTCTCTTGCCTTCATATACGCAGAAAGCTCATCAAAAGTATCCGATATAACCCTACTTGTTTAGATGCCGGCTCCAATCTGACATGGCAATTCATCATTAACAATTTAACCCGATATGATGGATGCCATTGTCCGAAGTGGTTTTGTGATTTAGACATGAAACCACAAGTCAAATGTAAAGCTCATGGTAAACTCAAAGGATTCATAAAGTTCCCAAATACACTCATGCAAATTATAAAGGCATACCTTCAGCCCAAGTACCAAGGGAGAGGCTCTGATACGAGCTGCGACAGTCGTAGCCAATGTAGTCTTATGGATGGCAATTTTTGAAAGGGGCTGTTCCCCGTTGTGCGCCGTCGCGGAACAGCAATACAAGGCCAATACAATCGCCAACAGAATCAAGCCATACGACCTCATCGCGGGCAAACTCCTGCAGTCATCCATTACCATGCCGAGAAATAAGCAAATATTTCAAGAACCAGACCTCGGAATCAAATATCCACCACCGAAAGTCGTAAACTAACAAATCTCAAATAAACGAAGGTTTCATGACGAATTTTCAACACACAGAACCAAAGAAACGTAGATTAGATCTTTTGATAAAAGCAACTCAACTCATAGATTAGATCTTTTCCAGAAAGAAACATCAAGTAACAACAAGGGAAGCCCCCCGAAATCATATCCAAACAACCATTAGATACACAGACAATTCATTTCCGATACCATAATTCCTCGAGAGGAAACAATATTGAATAAAAATCTAAAAATTAAGGAACATGTTAGCCAATCCACAGCAACCAACTCCGCTGGGACTGGGAAGGAATCTACAGAATCAAATCAAAAGCCCGCAAAACACCAAAAAAAGATTCCGTTTTGGAGGACGAAAACAAGTCGCCGGCTCGAAATTTCACCAAGAATCCAAAGAAAAGAAGCTGAGAAATGACGAATAATCAACAACACCTCCAGAAGAGGAAAACGAGAGATTAAAAATTCGATTGCTTGGAATCGAGCCAACGGAGAGCCGTACTTTATCAAGCAACTCGAACAAGCCAAGACGCCGCGAGGGCTCGATTCGGGTGTGTTTTAAGGCGACGGGCTTCCTGGCCACACGATCCGCTGCACAAATGGCCGTACACAGGTGACGTGTCATTTTCGTTACCAGCGAAATCGTCGATCTTGACGGGACGTCGTTTCCGTGGACGACATACGATTAGTTGTGAAGACACCGCTGCAAATGCGATTGCAGGGCATCTTAATTCCTTAACCCCATACATTTGCTGGACGTCGGAGCACCGAAAACGATGACGTGGTTTATTTATCAGGGTTTCGTATTTTAAGAGCAAGTCGGTCGGGTCAGATCCACGGCTGACGATGCGAGAACGTGCTTTTGGACGGTCAAGATGCGGGAGCTGGTGAGCACGTTTCCTCCACGACGGGCCCACACTTCTCACTCCTCCCCAAATTAAGGCACGACCAGGGTTGCGGGGGCAGCAGCTCTGCGATCTCATTCGGGACCGATGTCGCATGTCAAGTTGTGAATCGCTGCAGCTCCACGTAAACGACCGGATCCATTTATTTTTGTATTGTTTTGTGGTCGATGAAGTCGTGAAGACTGCAAACTTTGACTTGACCTGAGATAATATTATTAGTCCACGGTAAGCTTTTAGTGTGCATGATTATGCAAAGCACAGATATAAAAATATAATTATATTTCTTCTTCTTTAATTAACATTATTTTCAGCGTTCATTAAATTAACGTGATGAGAAGAAAACAATAAGAGGACGTGGAAAGCGGAGAAAAAGGAAGAGCCAGAGAGGAGGATAAGGGGTTGACTTGCACCGATTTCGGATTCAGCGAATCGATTCGATGAACCAAAGCGGTCCAGTAAATTGATTTAAAGAAATAAATAACAATAGTTGGAATGGAGGCTAAACCTACGATTTGAATAAAAACAACAACAATTTTTCAAGGGTTTGTCTCTCCGAATTCACCTTAAAAATTTAATTTTTTCAAGAAAATCATCCCTTTATTGAGAAACTATTTAATAAGAACTTTTTTTTTTCTTCTTTCCATTCCATATGTACTAAACATGCATTCCATTCCATATGTACTAAACATGCATTCCATTCCAACGAGTTATTTCGCGAGAGAAATCACGACAAGATTCTATCCATCCATGTCGTGGAGCTTGTGCCCGGCTTTCAAGTTGGCTCATCCTTATGAGCTGAAGCCCAAGTTTAGTCAATGACATCTGCATCACCGGGAATTGACAGTATTAATTATCGCCGGCATGGCCAACCCATCCTGGCCAGCGTTCATCTTCTCTCTTGACACTGCACCCACCCCGGAAAGTGACCTGCATCCCAGCACACCACCACGTCCACGGCTTCCTTCTTCCGCCCGATCAAGCTTTCCACAACCAATCAATCGTTCCCAGACTCCACCAACCAGCTCAATGATTTGAGGTGCAGCGGGTCAAAAATTGCATACAAATAGGCATGCTTGATGTTTCTCTTCTTGTGCTGCTTCGCTTCATGTACCTCTCCCTCCATTCCATTGTTTGATAGTGTTAGGATGAACTAGCAGAGAAAGCATGCGTCGAGTAGTTTAGTGTCTGCCGCCCTGGTTCACATGGACGCAGCGAGAAGAATCCACCCTAGCACTCGAAATGGAATCGATTTTGCTGTCCACTTGGGAACGAAGGAACATGGAATAGATGAGAAATGTCTCTGTATCGAACCATTTTACAACAACGGGATCACCCGACTTTTTCTTGTTTGCACAGCCATCAGCTCCCAAATAAACACTCGGCATCCGACTTCCACTGTAGCTGTTCATCAACCCAACAAACCCAGCCCTGAGCAAACGGCAATCGGGAGGAGGAGGGAACCCATCCCTGCCTTCTTCGGGAGGAAACCACCGTTGGTGTTGCCGGTGGAAATGCTGCTCGTGGGCCCGAATCCGCTCAGTCCTCCGGTGGTCGGAGTGAAGGTGCCGGGGGTGCTTGTTGCCGGTGGGGAGTTGCTCGTGCCCGCAGCACTGGAGGAAGAGGAGACGCAAGCGGTGTCAAACGTGATGTTGGATGCATGTTTTACTCGGACATATACACACACGCATGCATACCTGGGACTTGAAGGGTAAGTGCAACCATTCTTACCTACAGGAAATCGCATCAAGATTAGTCTCTCCAGTTTACATGGACAAAGGTGCCGTTCGTGCACAGAGGGTTTGGAACGGTCAGGGACTCACTAGGATCTGTGGTGGTAAGAGTAGCAGTGCCTGAGAAATCACAAGCCTGCTGCGCCTGCGCCTTCCTCTGGTAGTAACTGTTCACGGCATACGAGCAGTGGTCCTTCACTGTGTTGGGACTATAGCAAGCTCCGTTTTGGAGGATGGGGGTGCAGTCAGCCCCAGCGCCACAAGCATAGTCCAGTGTCTTCTGGAGAGCAGTATCAGCCAGCTCGGGCTTACAGATGCACCAAGCAGCCTCTGCCACCACCAAAGAAGACCTTCGGGTCATCATTTTACCATGTTAATTTGTGGAATATGGGTGGGGAGAGAGAGAGAGAGAGAGAGAGAGAGATGCGACAACGCTCCTCCACAAAGATTGAGAAATTATGATAGTCCAACCTGAAATCTTCTCTAAAGAAACTGGAGAAAATATTACCGGCGCCAAAAGAAGCCACCTTTTGGCCGCGTAGCTAAAAACAAAAGGAAACCAGACGTCTGTGTGTACTTTGGAGACTAACATCTTGCTGCAACAACTTCAATAACCAAAGATTTTTCTTTAAGAAAGCAGAGAAATTTCAAGAGTAAAAAGAAACAGTGTGGAATTCCTTTCCGTCTTTGTTTCCCCCAAAGAAAGAGTTAATTGATCTTGGAGCTTCATCAAAGACACCAAATATTCAAGAAGGGGAAGAAAATACAGAGCAAAAGGCCAGAATATAAGTCCCGATCTCAAAAAAAGGAAAAAAAATGTCATAAATAATTCCTTAGAGATGAGTGATGAAAGGAAGTACGGTTTACCTGATCCACCAATCATGGCCAACATGAGAACTGCAGAAGCTAGAGCAGCCATGACAAGGAAAGAAGCAAAACTCTTTGGAGAGAGAGAGAAGTAGAGGAAGCTGTGGACAACGAAGACTCCGAAACAGTCAGGTAGGGTGATGTTGTCCTTGAAGTATTATTCATTGGGCTAATAGTTTTCCGCCTGCTTCGCTGCGTATGTGCGTCCTCGGAAAGCGATCCGAAGTAGCTTTTTCGCCACCTCCTTTACGAACGGTCGTAAACCCAGGTGTGGAGTTAAAGAAAGGATTCCTACGTCCAACTCTGAACCCAACTCACCCATCTCTTCCTGCTCTGGCTGTGGTGGTCCGGACGCAACACGCCGCTCATCTTTTCTGCCCGTTGTTGGTGTGCTGTACATCTCTCGATGTTGAGAGAGCCAGACTATGATGACCATCTCTGTTGTGTTCCCCCTGTTGTTTCAGGACTAGGAATAAAGCGTACTGTAAAGGAGCAATGCTTCGTGCTTTTCTCTCGCCCGGTTGGAGACGATGGGAAGGGTATCTATTGAGCTTATCATTGCCCGAGATGGAGAACAGCCTAACGTCGAATAGAATCGATCGAGCCAAACTATGGCAAGAAACTTGATGTTACTTTTCAATGGTGGTGTGGGCTGTCTGAGCGAAACCTTGTTGTTGCTGTCGGTGATTCCTTGCAAGCTTCAAGCGGAAGGGGGGAGGAGGGTTGCCTCTTTTCGTCATCCTTCTGAGATTGACACAGGGATCAACAAATCTTCCACACTCGAATCTTGATCGATTAATAATTTAGAAGCCTCCTTTGCTTGCTTGCGTCTTCTCCGATGGCTTTGCTTGTGAATGGTTAAAACCAGTTTTTGAGAGCCTTTGCTTTCTGAACACTGCAGAAATTAGCATGGCTTGTGGCTTTTGGTCGAATAACGTGGAAACCTCCTCCGTTATCGTTGTGAGCTTTCGGTAGAACAGCAGAAACAATTCTCAATCAAGAAATTATTAAAAGAAATAATATTATTCAAACTTTATTCTATGATTTTTTTTTACACCTAAATTATTTGAAGACGTTTCGGCTAATAAAATTAGGTTAACATATGATTGATCTTTATACGTGCCATCGAATTACATGATGGTAACTCATAAGAAATTAATTTAGTGTATTTGATATATTTTTATTTATTGTATCTTCTTCTTTTTGAATTATTTGGGTATTACCGACCTCCGAGATTTTTGCTGGGAAGTCAACGCGACGTCCAACCACGGTAATTAATTAATTGTCTTCATGGGAAACAGGATCCGACGGTCCAGATTCATCCGATAGAGTTGACTCGAGTTGAGGAATGAATCTGACCTGATTGAGTAGTTGACTCAGTAATTCGGTTAACTCGCACGAGTCGAACCGAGTTGGCCGAGTAAATCGTTTTAAAAACCCTAAACGGACTCGCTCGACGCCTATTCCCTCGTGCCGACGCGAACAGCCCCACCACCAATCGTTTCCTGGCGGCTGTTTCTCTCCGATGACCGACCGGCGCTAGACCGCTGCTTCCCTCCGAGCACCAGAAGTCGCCTGACCGTTGCCGTCAAGAGGTTAGACGTCTCCTCTCTCTCTCTCTCTCTCTCTCTCTCTCTCTCTCTCTCTCTCTCTCTCTCTCTCTCTCTCAACCGTGGCCTAGAGCCGTTGCCACAGTGTTCCGCCCTTTTTGGCGTCCCCTCGCTCCCCTCTATCTCTCCTCTATTGTCCGTGAACCTCCGCCGCGATCCTCCTCTCCTCTCATCGGCTTTAACTACTTCACAAGCAAGTTGATATTTCAATGTGATAAGCTTCTCCGTAGAGGACACTGATCAATATAAGATCCTAATTAACGCATCCCCAGCCTCCCAGAAGCACGGTACTCTGTTCAAATTTGCTAATGGTATAAGGTCGTTGAGAACGGTAGAACCAGATTATGAATTTGCCCATGGTATAGACTTGTTGAGAAGGAAAAGTGCTTGTAGAAGTCAGCTCTCTTTAATTATTTGCATAGCAGATGCATATATGAAGCTATTTATCCTCTTTTTTTGTATCCTTGGCTCCTTTTTATGTCGTTTTGTATTCCTGTTTTCAGGTGTCACGTACTATGGCTTCACATTGGCAGGCTGTTCCCCTGGTTGCTTCTCCGTCATATCCAAACTCCATTGCATGGTCAAATGAAAACTTGGTGGCTGTTGCTTCGGGACATATCGTCACTATAGTTGTAGGTGTCATGTGTCTTTTCTTTTGTTAATTATAATGATGGGCCTACCTTTTTCTTTTTGGTGGATGGTAGGGAGATGGGTATAGTTTATTACATGCATCAATTCATTTCTTCATTTTATTTCCTCAGAATCCTGCTTTGCTTGATGGTCCTAGAGGATTGATTACTCTTTCGCCCAACAAGCCATTTCCAATAGGCGTCGTACAAAGAGAAGGTAAGTTTTCTTTAATTATTTCATATTTTTAATTCATTTGCTTCTCTTCAATCCATGTGATCATCTTCAGAATATTATGATAGCTACCAATTTGCATGCCCATATGCTAATGATATAAAATATAGAAAATGGTTTTGATGTGGTACCCTACTACCCTTGCAGTTTGTCTTCATCAAATAGTATCTATCAAGCTCTTTTTAATTCCTTAATTTGCTAAGGTGGCAATCAGCTTATAATATATATATTCAATTACTAATATTTATGCCTTAACCAACTACAGAGTTGATTCCCAATGTAACTTATAGTAGGATTAGAGGTATTAAAATGAGTAATTTGTCTTATATTGGCCTTCATCGATCCAATTAAGTTGGAAGGAAGGAAAAACTTTGGTTACCTGGTTCAAGCAGCTAATCAAGTATATATGATACTATTGTTCAGGAATTTTTTTCTAGTGTTGGAATTCTTTGCCCACCTTAATGCCTGTATTTTTGTTGGATATTATTTTTAGAAGTGCCTCTAGATGGTCTGTCTTTGCAATATGGAAACTTTATGATTTGGCTAGGCAGGTCCAGCAAGGACATAATTTTCTAGTAAGCTGTCCTGTTGTCCTTGATGTAAGCTTTAAGATCTGTATTCAGTTGCTTCCTGGATTATGCTCATGTTTAGGCGACTCTTTGTGTGTTTTTATTGGATATTCTTCGGAACTTGTGATGATATGATGGTGTCATGGATACATTCTTCTTTTTTTATGTGATTTGCTTCCTGATTTATGAGCCTATGGAAATATTTGCAGATCTTTTGACTCCGTGTCTAATGCCTACTTGCTTGTCGCGTGACACTCGTCCATGTGTTCGATCCATTTCATGGTCCCAACCAGGGTTTGCTTCTAATTCAGGGTACGATGTTTTGCTAAACTCATATCCATGATGTTGCACAGATTTCCATCAATCCAACTTCACTATTCAATGCCTCCAATATGCAAACTTGTTTCTCTAAATTTATTATATGGTGGCACAAAGTTACTGCTCATGGCTAACATATAGTGCTTATCGTCCAAGTATGGTTGTTTACTTTTTTTTGGGTGTTTTTGAAGACATTGTTTGTTCTTCGTGAATCATTTGCAGATGCTTGTTGGCTGTTTGTACTAGTGAAGGTCGTATAAAGCTGTATCGAGCACCGTTTTGTGAATTTCGAGCTGAATGGGTTGAGGTAAGTAACTATAGGAAATTGCTACACGAATTAGAAACTGTAAATGGATTGTTCCTCAAATTTTTTGATTTGACATCTATTTAAAACACTGAATTTTTTTATCTGTTATAATTTCGTGCCATTAGTTTTGTGATGTGGTTCTTTCATTGACAAATCATTTACAGACTAGATCGTCCTTTGTGAGCACTATTTTGGTTTCTTTTGGCACTCCCTTTGGCAGAGAAGATGAAGAGAGATCAGTGTTTTGAGGGGATCCTTGGGATATGGGAAATAGTTGTAAAAACTTAACATCTGTTTCATTGAACATTTAAATATATGTGACATTAAAAATGCACTTGGTGTTAGTAGATGGGTTGGACATATCAGTAGTTTTCTCTGGTAGATACTTTCGAGAAAATGTTGTTGGATTACTTTTTTTTGTAAAAAAGCAAGGTTATTAAATGAACATGCATGCATCAGGAGGAGAAAGGAATCCTTAACTGAAAGATTGTTTGGCCTTATAAAATTTAATGAATTGGTCCTTTTATGCCCTCAACTCAGGCCTTTGCAAGACAGTTGATCAATTTAGTTAATGTGCCAGTCTATTTTACAAATAAATGGAAACAATAGATAATAACTTAAAGTTTAGCTTTGATACCTTAGGTTGTGGAATGCCATTATTGAACAATATGCCTGTTAGCTAATGAAATTGGGATCAATTATAGATGCGATGTAATAGTTCTCAAATTTGAGAGATTTAGGGTCATCAAAATGGCTCTGGTAGAACACGGTAGCAAAACCATACCGTTTGGAGATTCTTGAAAAAATTGCTTTACAATGATTGGCCTTATGTAGTTGAGAAACCAAAGGAGAAAGACTTTGCCATCATATGATTTTAACTTCACCAAGGGCTTTGATGGAGTCAATTAGATAAAATTTAAAATTTTATTTTGATGAAAGCTTTTGTTAATTTTTTTTTCACTCGAAGTAGTTGAACTTATAATTCTAACGATGTAAATAGACTTCCCTTCTACTGCTTAATCTTATAATGAAATTTCATGGTTTTATTTTAAATTTTAAATGATTTCTTATAAATTCATTTTAATAGGTTAATTCTTCTTGTTTTTGATTTATTTCATTAATTTATGTTCTTATGTGAGTTTGGCTCTTGCCAGGAGGCTATTGATCTTGTGAATTTTCTAACCAAAACATATTATTATTTTTTAATTCTCTCTTTTGTATACTTTTCTGACTCCTAACTGCTAAACAACAATTTTGCTACGTATGTGCAAAAAGGCGTTCTGTGCCAACTATTTGGGTTTGGCAACGTTGGTGTTTCTCACCATTGGACTTTGGTAGGAGTACCAGTATGGTATATTACCCAGGTTTTATCCTAACAGTAAGGGGAAAGGGCTGCTGCAGAATCCTATAATAGGATGTTGTTGCTATCTGTGGGGAAGGAAGACTTTATTCTTGTTCTCATGCAACTCTTGTTATAAGTTGTATTCCCCAAGTTATTATCTGTCACATATCCTCGATTACTCTAATGCTGCCCGATGCTAGAGATGACATATTTTTGAAGTTTTTGCAACATGTGCTTCATTGTGCTGTAATTTTTTGTAGGTTGTTGATATATCTGACTTGCTGTTTAATTATTTTGAAAGAACAAATTTTGGGGAAAAGAGTTTGCTTTCAACATCGTTTGCTCAAGTGAGTTCCTCACAGCTGTCTTGCCTAACATGTAATGTGCTTTTGCCTATGATATTAAATCAAGAACATCCTTTGTTGCTACTTTTTTTTTTCTTGCGCTGTTTTGGAAAGTTGCATTTTTTGTGATTCTTGTTGCAATTACTTACTATGCATTTATACCTAAATCAGAAAGAGACTAGTGCAAGCTCCAAATCAAGCAAGAAACGTGTCATCGAGTCCCAAGATTGTAGTTCTAGCAAAGAACCTACATTCAAAAGAAATGTGGTAAGCAGAAGGTAAACAGTTTACATAAACCATAAATTCTTTGCTTAGTGGTTTCTTGTATCTTGCTAGTCTCTCCTTTTCCTCTTTTTCTTTTTTTAATTTATGTCTACTTGTGGTTTGGTTGGTTATAACCTGATATGTTAGCCAGTTATGTTTTTCCTTTTTGAATATATTTGGATACTTGTGTTCCACATCTGCTTAATCGGTAATACCCTAATTTTTTTAGTTAAGGATATTATGTAAATAGAGTTATTCTTTAATTAAAGGGATTATTCAGGGTTAGGGTTTACCATCTCATCTATATATATACATCCATCCTCTCCTCTCGAATTTTTTTGGAGAGCTAGATCAGCTTAGAAAAGTGGAGATGACGATAAAAGCATTGCTATTGAAGGAAATTAGTAGGGATCCTTTGTTCTCCTTTATCTTCTACTTCTCCCTCCATTGCTTATGGAGGGAAAAGTAGAGGATGATATGGATCTAAGGATCCCTACTAATTTCCCTTGAAGGCTATGCCCTTCCACTGTCATCGCCTCCTTTCCATAGCCGATCTAGCTCTCCACAAAGATTTGAGAGGACAGGTGGATTTATATATAGAGGAGGTTGATAACCCTAATCCTAAATATCCCCTTTAGTTAAAGATTAACTTTATTTATAGAAATATCCCTAGTTAAAAACTTTTAACTAGGGTATTACATAATTATTATGAATTCTTTTCTTGTTTGGTTCTTCTGTTTTTACCTTTTACCCAGTGATTCAACTCGCATACGATCCTCAGCTATTGTAAATTTGTAAAGTGTAGTAGGAACAATTAAGTTGTACCACAGAAGTGCAGTACATGGCAAAACTTTTTGTTGCTATTGTTTCAGTTGATGGTCCATTCTTGTTTACGAGACTAGTTTGAAACACCATCCATAGTGATGAGTTAATCAAAGAAATCTTGTAGTCTATTCTTGGGGAATATTCATGTTTTGCTGTAATGTTCCTTGTAGAATACAGTACACATGAAACAATTTGGAGAAGCTATCCCTGTTTCATCTTTTTGGTGTATGGTGGTATGTGGATTCTTTTCTTCTCTTGTTACAATTGAGTAAAGCACAGTCGCTGTGATAGATTTTCCATTTTGAGTGCAAAATATGTGCAAGCCTAGCTAGGAAACAATATAGAGAAAGCATTTTTGCCTCAATTGTGCCTAAGGTATTGAATAATTAGTTGAGGAATGCAAAGTGCTGGCTGCAGAATCAAGTCCTTATGTATAGAAATATCAATGCACAAAATGGTGGAAACAATGTAAGAATTGCAAAACAAAGAAATCAATGAGAAGCTGTTTAGCTGCCCTTAAGAATTAAGAGTATCTTATATTGAACCTTATTTATGCTTGTCATATGCTATAGCTGATGAAAAGGACAGAAGTCAGTTGGAACAGATCCATAAACCTGAGTGGCTTATAAGGGGTCTTCCAGTCAAAGAGGTCCAATATTGCTGACATCATATTAGTTGGTGTTTAGAAACTTAAAGTAAGTTTTATGAGAAGTTTCCAACTTGCCAATATGTACGAGGACAACTATGTTTGTGCATGCTTATTGTCAAATGTTTTTCATTGCAGTCTTGAGCCTGGAAAGGAGGGTTGTGTTAAACAGCTAACAACTAACTAATGCCGAAACAACGGAGGATTGTGTTAGGTCGCTAATGACTAACTTAAGACTTCATCATATCTTGAGACCATGGACTTATACCTATTTTAGTTGGGACATTACAGTTTAATATTGTTTGATAGTGAGGAATTGAAGTATTGAACATGGATGTAGTTTCCATTGTAACAGAAATATGGAAGGAAGAGATGGTCATGCTTGTTTTACCTTCGCAGCTCAAAAATCAACTTATGGTCAGATACTTTTGTGCATGAATTTGTACCTTTTTCAGTTAGGACTTGACATCTTGACATTGTTGGGTGGTATCTCAACTATCATAAAACAGATGAGAATTGGATATGGATGTAGTTTTCATTGTAGCAAAAACATGAAAAAAACATACAGGTGTGTACTTTGTATTACCTTATGCTAATGGTATGAGGACACAGAATTTCATCACATGAAATTAAAGTAGGCTTGTAACTAATAAGGTTCACATGTTACATGTAGATGTTTAAGTTATGTTACTGAAGTAGAATGCAGGATGCCAGTAGCCCTGGGTGTGTTCAACTCAGTTAATACCTGTGGGTGAGATTACTAGTAACAATGGATAACACGATCGAGGGGACAATTATAACAAAATAGAAGGGTGCTGCACCATAAATCACATGAATGGCGCTGGTGCATAAGGATGTGAATGACATCAACTCGCATATAACATCAGAGTTCCTCAAGTGAAAGGATTCTGAGAAAAGTGTAACAGCTTGACTTTAAAATGCTGCTAATTCTATGTTGAAGTGACAAAAGATGATAGCTATAGAGTATGGAATGGTCAGTAGGTTAACGTTTTTCTGGCTTTCTTCACTGTGGCTTGCTTCCGGAACTGTGCTTATGCTTATATTCCTGTAGTCTGTCTTTTTTGATTTCACAAGTCTGCCCTTATCACGTGGTTTACTGTTATTGAAGAAGCATTGGTCAACGATAGAAGAATTATGTAAGGTACTTAGGTTGATGACTAATTTTTTGTAACCTAGTCTTTATGAGACAGGATGTTCTTGTTGCATGCAACAATTTTTGGCTACATATTCTACATCTAATAGATGGAATCATCTCAGCATCCTCATTTTTGAGCTGTCATTTTGCTCAGTCTTATGACCTGTTGTATTTGTGCTTATTCATAGGGCAAGGTTTCAAATACCAGTAGTTGATGTAGGTGCAATGTAATGCTAACCTTTGATGCCACATGTTAAAACTCATAAAATCAGAGATTTGTACAACTGCTGCTAATAAGAAATGAACTATTACATTCGGCAACTATTCATCTCGAGCATATGCAGGTTTCACCAAGGACTGATGTTCGACTATATAGGTTGGTACCAGTAGGTATTTCATTTTTTTTTTTTATCATATTTCATGATTGTACCAGTGGTGTAGGTTGGTATATTTGGTCATCCGAATTGGTGTCAAACAAATATTTATAACCTGAACCTTGTTTGAAGTAGTGAAATTGGTTTTTTTGTGTTTTACACAGTGTTTTTGTGAATTCTTTTTGTCTTGACATCATCTAAACCTTTAGTTCTCAACTACTTAGCCTTTTATTATGTACACCACCTGACAGTTTATTTTACAACTTTATTTTCTTTTGCCACAGTTCTTAACCTTCTTACCCATGGAATTTATTCTTCATATGTTGATTCCGTAAAGATCTAGTTATTTCATATTTTCTGTTAGGCCATTTATATGAATTTGATTGTCAATGTTAGAACTTTAATGCTTTACAGAAGCAAGGGAATCAATCACCGCAAATCACTAGGAGAGGCAGTGAACAATGGCGCAAACGGAGAGGACTCTCATGAAGATGGATGGCATGATAGTGACGATGACCTTATGGAATTATCAGTTACTGACAAACCTGTTGCCGCTAGTACAGAATCTATCGTTAGGCCTTGCTCCATCATCAATCAAGTGTTTTCTGAGGAGGTGTTTAACCATTACATACTTTTGTAATTGATGCCTATAGGGACTAAGTAGGCCTTGTTGTATACTGCCAGAAATCCTATTACCTGCTATGAAGTTTGTTTCTAATAACATTTAGTTTCAGGTTATTGAGGTCAGCTCCGATAATGCCATGGTGAGCAAACAGATTTCTCCAATACCTGAAGGGCTGCTTCCAGAAGGAAGGCAAAATTATGTCCCTATGATCACCCCAGAACAGTATGCTTCTCGTAGTGCTTTGTTATCAGCCCTCGTTGGAGTTTGGTCACCAGTATTGCAGTCATCTCGAATCCAGCCTGGCTTTTCCAACAGATACACTATTCTTGCTGTAGGGGGGAAGTCTGGTAAAATCTCTCTCTGGAAACTCTGTGAACCAGAACGCTACACTATTGAACATGGCAGAGTTTCTGTTGATCCAATGCTCGTTGGACTTATCCAGGCTCATAACTCATGGATCACTGCAATTAGTTGGGAAATGCTTGCACGCCCGACAATGTCCCAGTTGATCTTGGCCACTGGAAGTTCTGATGGAAGGTGGCTTTACTATACTAGTCATATACAGTCAATGGTCTCTTTCTTGTTTCTAATTCTATTGCCAGTTGGATTGCTTGTTCTTCTGTGATGCATATTTTTTTAATCGTCTCGTATGATTTGTGATTGAAGGGTATATAATCTGATTAAACTTGAAGTCTTTGATAAAATTGAGATGTTTTGTTTGTGAATTGCAATTTATGTTTCCTAACATACTCACAACATTGGATCAGTTAAGCTAATTCCAGACTTGTATTTCAGACTTTTAAAGTGGTATTCATATTGGAAACAGAAACTAACCTGATGACAAGGGGATGTGCTTTCTTTTTCTTTTGTCCAATATGATATGGTCAGACCATTAAATTGACTTTTGTAGGGCATGCGTGTTATTTGTTCAGCATTTCCTATTATTTAATGAACTTTGTTGCCATGTCTTGATACATAAGAAGTGAGACTGTTGAGATTCATTGAAGTTTGTCTATGCATGTCAGCTTGCTCCTTTATCCACTGGTGATGTATGCCTAGGGCAGCTGGAACTATCTGTATGAATTGTCAAGGGTTATGTTAATCTCATTTTGAGTTAGAAAAATCCTGCATTCCTTCTTTGTTACATTTTTTTGGAAATGTGCAGTTCTTAGCTGATTGCAAATTTATTTAAGACATGTAATCTAGTTATGTTTTTATGGTGGTAGCTCTTGGTATTCTTTCTTGTTGTGTATTAAACTCTTTGTTTCGCGGTTGATGTGGTTGATGTTGTGGTTCCTATCAGTTTTTTGCTCTGAGAATTAAATCATACCTAAGCTTTGAAAGATGCAATTTGTGACCTGCTGGTTTAAATAATCATTATTACGAATATTATTAAGACAGAAGCAGTTTGAACACTTTTGCATTCCCAACACAAAATTGTAAAGTATGTTGGTGCAGATTGATATCATCTGCATATTGGTATAGTGTAAGTAATCAGATCAGTATAGAACAGTTACTGAGTTAGTAAAGATAGTATGTCATAAAATCTAAAACCATCCTATGTTTAGGCGATGAGTAGAATTGAGTATTGAATGAAATCTTAACATTTCTGGAAAAAGATACTTGGTATTACTGGACTATCTTTATGAACATGTCATCTCAGCTCAGCTATGTGTTCATGAACAGGTTCTGATAGTACTTTAAGAAAAGAGTTGTGGCTTGGCAGTTCTTATCATTTGTGGCGTTCTATTGGAGCTCAGTCTTACATTATTATGGAGTAATTTGACATTCTAACTAAAAATGTCTCTGGATTTAAAATTTGGTACTATATAGAACGTCATAGAGTACTGAAGCAATTGCTTGTGTAAGAATATCATCTTTTCTACTAGTAGAAGATCATAGAGTATGAAGAAAATGCTTGTCTAAGACTTTTCCTTTTTAACTATGTCATCCCTACTCTGTTATGTGTTACATGGTTGATGGTTCTCTTCAGCAACAGTCACAATAGATCATTGTTTCCTCAGTGTGAAGATATGGGCAGCCGATGTTGAAGACTTGGCCGGTTCTTCAGAGGCTAATAAAATTTCCTTTTCCTTAATAAATGAGGTAAAATATTTTGAGCTAGTTTTGATTTTTCCGCACAGCGGATAAATATCTAATTGAAATCTATTTGTCATTTTAATTCATTCTTTTCTTATTAGTTGACAGCTGCCATGCCTGCCCCAATATCAACAATTTCACTGGTTGTGCCAAGACATTCTCAAGAGAATATTGTCTTAGCAATTGGGAAAGGATCTGGATCCCTTGAAGCATGGATATGTAATGTGTTCGGCAAAAAAATTCACAGTGCTGGTGTCTATGATGCACATGACCAAGTGGTATATTTATCTCACTTTGTCTTGTGATGGTTCTAACAGAATTTGACATGTCCTTCAAATCAACAGGTGACAGGTCTAGCATGGGCATTTGGTGGTGGTTGCTTGTACAGTTGCAGCCAGGTTAGTTTTGGACCGCTTAAATTGTTCCAAGTCTGCTTTTAAATAATACATAATTCATGTAATAAATATGCTAAAAAAATGTAAAATGTACTCATGCAAGCTTACTGTGCTTCTCATTTATTGATATTTTTGGTCTGCAAAATCAAGTTCTGTCCAAATCCTTTTTTGTTTAATTTTCCTAATCGACGAGCAGGAAGTCAAGTCAACCTGATGATTCTTCAGGCCAACCGTTGTAGAATTGGGTTAGTGCCTCTTAGGCAAAGTGTATAATCAGTCTAGCCAGTAGTTGCATGCTTCATCAGTTCCTGCTGCTCAGGACATGTATTCATCAGCCGTCAAGCTCTTGTATTTCATGAAGTTTGGGTCCAGAGGATCAATGGAAGTTACACTTAATCAAAGATAAGGTATTAGATATCATGGCTGATGACCTAGCATAAAACCTATGATAGTGTCCCCTCCCTTATCCAAATGAATGCATATCTCCTAATTCTCTCATTACAATTAATTACTGCAATCTGATGTTATGGCACTCACCTGTTGTGTTCAGTTAATCAATTTCTATTACTAATTTTATCAAACTCCTGGAAATAGTTTGATACCAATTGATGGTTTGTCCTGCCACCTCAACAGCATTGCCAATTTGGTTGGTAACCTCTTTATGACTCACTTGCATGTTGAGCCGTTTTGCATGTCACAAGGGAAAGATCACCAGACCATGTTCAATACTTTCAGTCAGAATTTGCTTTCAATTTCATCTGGTAGCAGTGGGACCTTATCTTCATTTCATGAGGAACATCTCTTCCTCAGTCTCCGCAATGCGACCATCTTAAAAATTCCTCATGATTTGTACAGCACCATATCACTGTCTTACGCATGCAAGATACTGAGTTGGTTGTTGATCGGAGTTCATCTTACTTTTGTCTTTTGATGTTCATTTGTTTTTTAAACTTGATAAACAGTTCTGGAAAAAGTAAAAGACATATCTACCACAGCTGTAAGCAAGACATTGGGCCACTCCAATGCCTATATATCTAAAATTTAAACATGCCATTCTGATGTTTCTTGTTTGGTGTATACCCTGTCGTCATAAGTTTTCCCCTAATATCTGTAAGGGAGAGAGTTAATTTTATGCATCTCTGTTGTACTTGTGGAATACTGATGGTTTACTGTCTTTTCATTGCACTATTCTTGTGTAGATAAAGTTTTCATAAGTTTAGTTTTCTTTTGTAGCCAAGTTGCTTTTTCAGGAAGCAATTGGACATTTCAAAAGTCACTTGTTTTCTGATAACAGGATAATTCAGTCCAGAGCTGGGTGTTGCATGGAGACTATCTTCATAAAGTCACCTTCCCCTCAAAATTTCCTGGGTTCAGAAACTCTACCAATGTATGGAGGGAACCGACCATGAGTTTGTACTTCTCTTTCTCTTCTGCCAGATCTCCTTTGTTTCTAAAATGGAGTACATATTGTTCTTGCAGCTTTCACTAGTATCTGATCAATGCTTTGGTCTTGCACTATCCCCTGGAGGACTAACGATTGCTGTGGTAAGCTGCTTGTTTACACAGAATTTTGACTTGGACTATTGACTTTTCTGGAATCCTTGTGTTTATTCAGTCTGTTATATTGTTAATTAGCTATATTGGAGTGAAGCTGCAGCTCTGTTGCGTACGGAGCATATTAGCCATTATACTTGGTTTTGTAAACTTTATTTTCTGCATGATAATCCATTTATCTGTTTCCATTTTATTGTGTTTGATGTGAGCTTTTTTTGGGTACACCATTGAGGAAAGTTCTAGCGGTTGTAGATATCCCGTGTATTGTTTATAGTGAAGTAAAACGTGCTCCAATTAATGGTGTATGCAGGCCTGTTGCAATATTAACAATAAATGTGATGTCTTGCAAGTTATCATTACTTTCTCGTTTTATTTCTTATTTTATTTTGTGTGTGATAATTTTCATCCTCATATGCACTTAAGCAGATGTTTAACATGAAGTGTGCCGTGTCAGGTTCGCAGTTTTGATGTAAATCTTCTGCACCAAATGTATCAGGCAAGGTGATACATCTTTATAAGAAGAATGAACAATTGGCTAGTAGTATGCTTAGCCGATGCATTTCTTGGCAGCAGATCGTTATATAATTTTTTAGACTAAATTTTCTTATTGGTAACATGCAGGACCCAGAAAGCAGTCATAGAGTTTTTCTGGGCCGGTGGGCAGTCGTTGGAAATTTCACCAGACAATACTGGTGAATCCGCTTTGGCTTTATCTGAGAGAGACCTGTCGTGTTGGGAATCCAACATTTTATGGTCCCTACAGTATTTTGAAGATGCAGAAAATCCACTGGTTCCATGGGACAGCGTTGCAGCATTACTAGAATTCAAGAAGTCCAGTCCATCGTTTGTGGAAAATTTGCTCTTCAAATGGATCTCTGGTTGGTTTTCATGCCATCTTTCTGATGATTCCATCGATAAGATGTTGCCTCATGTTGTAAGCATGCTTTCAGAGATCAGTTCTCGCAAAATTTTCCTTCTGAACATTATCTGTAGAAGATTAATGATGAGTGATGCCAAAGGTGACATGCACAATGGAGAAGAGCTCAAATCAAGCGACCCGAAAAATGAAGGGAAGTTTGCGCCATGGAGTGACATGCTCGTCAGCAACGAACTGGAACTGCAACAAAGGGCTGTGTTATTTGCTTTCAGGGCTGTTCTAAGTCATGCCTCTCGTTCATCTGATGTGTTTGCAGTTGGTAAAAAATGGTTCCCTGTTGGAGTGGCACAAATGGAGTGCTGGGTTCTCCTAAACGCTGGGCCGGCACACAGTCAGCTAAACGTTCTTGGATCTGAACTTAGGGGGCTCGGAAGCAGGTATTTAAGCAGCGCCTTGTATATGTGCGTGCCGTTAGTACAAATCTCATTATCATCTTTCCTTCTTCCAGGATCAGTTCCATCTGTGAATATGTAAAAGAGGAGACTTGCAGCTTCTGCTCCGCCCCTGTTCCATTTGAATCAGCCGATGTTGCCTGGTGCGAGGGTCACAAGCTCGACTCCAGCGGCTCAAAAGAAAGGCACAGGTTGTCGAGGTGTGCAGCTTCGATGCGTCTCTGCTCCGTCGCAGCGCCGATGTGGTTTTGCATGTGTTGCCACAGGTCGGCCATGGACACGATGCCTAAAGCTTTTTTTACGATGTCCAAGCCTCCTTTGGGCACAGATGATGATGAGACGAAGCTTGACTTTTGCCGACCCCTGTGCCCGTTCTGCGGAATTTTACTGCAGAGATCCATGCCAGAATTCTTGCTGTCTCCATCCCCCGTGTAAGTCTATATTTAGTCGTAACTTATAAATTCGATCTCATTCTGGTATTATTTTGTCTTGGCCGTCATATTAGTTCCATGCTGCCGGTAGAGTATGCATTAGTGTTCTAGGAAGGTCACACTGCATCTCCTCGAGTGGTTTTTGTTTGTGTCGAGGCATTTCTTGTGAGATTATTGGTTCTCATATCTATCGGTGGCGGCTTGTGATCCACTCATGTTGCTGATGGTTGCAAAATGAGAGACGATAATGGCCGGCACCACAAGACGACAACAAGAACACAGCGTAATTGCGTCCCCACCGTGGTGCAGAGTATATACACCTTTTTATCTTCTCCTATAAAATTCTTTTACAGGATACGGGCATGGCCGTCCCTATCCCTGCCCACGCCAGCCACCGAGTCATGTGGGATGCCACCAGGAGCGTTTCTTCTACAAGCAGCGTCGCCGACCCGGAACCAAACATAGTTTGTGGATCACAAAACCTATCCCTTTGATTTCTTCCACCATTAATTGTGGATGCAAAATATTGCCGGCCAGCATCGGCCTGGTCCCGCGTCATCATCACCCACTTAAACGAGCGCTGTGTCGTCTTCTTTGTGTCTCATCCCACATCCTTCGAGGTCCGCTGGCGAAGAACGTGAGCTTTGGCGCTGCAGCAAATGACCCCGCCTCCTCGCGTGCTCGTCTTGCCCTTCCCAGCCCAAGGCCATGTCGTCTCCTTCATGTCGCTGTCGCACGGCTTGGTGGAGCAGGGCTTCAGGGTCACGTTCGTCAACTCCGAGTTCAACCACGCCCGAGTCGCAGCTGCCATGCCCGACGAGGGTCGGGACGCTGCCGGACAGGGAATACGCATGGTCGCCATACCGGATGGATTGGCCCCCGGCGACGACCGCAACGATCTCGGGAAGCTTGTGGACGGCTACTTGCGGGTCATGCCCGGGTGTCTCGAGGAGCTCATAACAAGCATCAACGAGTCCGGTGCAGGAGAAGGAGACGGCATCAGCTGGATTATTGCCGACGAGAACATGGCGTGGGCTTTGGAGGTGGCCAAGAAGACGGGGATCAGAGCGGCCTGTTACTGGACTGCGTGTGCAGCCATGCTCGCGACGATGATCAGCATTCCCAAGATGATCCGAGATGGCATCCTCGGCGCCGATGGTATGCATCTTCTTCTTCTTCTTCTTCTTCGCTGTTAGTTTGGACGAAGACCGGTGATCTGAGTCTCTTGCAGGGCTCCCAAGGAGGCATGGGAAGTACCAGCTCAGCCCTGGCATGCCATCCGTCAGCACGACTCAGTTCGCCTGGAACTGTGCTGGTGATGCCGAAGGCCAAGAGATCATCTTCCGGCTAGTCGTCGACAGCAACCGCCTGCTCGAGCTTGCTGAATTCATCATCTGTAACACGGTCCGTGAGATGGAGGCACCCGTCTTCGCCCTCTTCCCCAACATCCTGCCCGTGGGACCTCTGATTTCCCGACAAAGACTCGATCGCAAGCCCATGGGGCATTTCTGGCCCGAGGACGCGACCTGCGTGAAGTGGCTCGACGAGCAGCCTGCCAACTCCGTCATCTACGTCGCCTTCGGGAGCTTCACGGTGTTCGACCAGCGCCAGCTCCAGGAGCTCGCGCTCGGGCTCGAGCTCTCTGGCCGGCCGTTCCTGTGGGTCGTGAGACCGGACCTGGCAAGCGAGACGAGCGTTGCTTGGCTTGATAGCTTCCGGGAACGAACCGCCGGCCGAGGGAAGATGGTGAGCTGGTCGCCGCAGCAGCAGATACTGGCTCACCCTTCCGTCGCCTGCTTCCTGTCCCACTGCGGTTGGAACTCCACCGTGGAAGGAGCGTGGAACGGGGTTCCATTCCTCTGCTGGCCGTACTTCACCGACCAGTTCCTCAACCAGGCCTACATCTGTGATGTTTGGAAGACTGGATTGAGCCTGACCGCCGATGACGAAGGGACAGAAATCTCACGGGAGCAGATCCAAGCGAAGCTGCAACAGTTGCTCGGGGACGAGGGGATCAAGGCGAGGGCGATGATGTGGAAAGACATAGCTCGGAAGAGCGTGGCTGAAGGAGGCTCTTCCTACAACAACTTGCAGAGCATCGTGGAGAAGATGACCGGTCAAAAGGGGTGAGAAAGAGTTGGATAATACATTGTAATATTCTAATTTGGAATTCTGTCTCCGTTGTTTACTATTTCCAACAATATATATATATATATATATATATATATATATATATATATAAAATACACTTAAGATGCTTTATATAATATTGATGTTAAGCAGCCTATCGAGGGAATATTTCCTTTAAATTTAGTGTTGACATGATGTCTCCTTTTAATACTTCGTTATATCCAAGTTTAATTATGTTCCCAATAAGCGAAAAATAGTGAATTGGGCTTCTTTCCGGCCCACGAGGTCGGGCCCAACGTAGCAGGGCAGTCGAGTCATTACACTCCTCCCACCCTCTCCCCATCGATGCGCATCGTCATTCGACGGTATCGATTCCCGGCGGTCGCTCGAAACCCTGGCAGAATCGTTTGGAGAATCCGACACCGGCCGTCGCTGAGGCCGTGAAGGATGTTCCTCCCCACGAGTTCGTGACGGCGTATTCCTCCCACCTCAAGAGATCCGGCAAGGTCGGATCCCTAATCTAATCCCCATCCCTGTCCTTTCCTTTCTCCTTTGGCCTTTTTCTCCTTTTATTCGATGTCACAATCAGATTTTGTGCGCCCTGGGATCATTTAAACGGGTCCCTCGTCGGTCGAATCGGTCCTCCTAATCTTCAATTTTCATGATTGTTTGTTCTTTTCGTTGATTCCACGCGAGCAAAACAGGTGCGTCCATCGAGGGGCACGCGCTGGGCTGCGTCTTGTCGGCAAAGGTACTCATGTTTCTGTTCCTCTCTGGCTGGTTATAATGCTTTCATGGAAGAAACAGCATGTCATTCGATTTCGTTGTATGCTATTGTTTCTGCATCCTTTTCTTTCTATATTAATGCCGCATTGTCACCGTGTCAATGTATAGACGGAGCTTCCAGAATTGTGAAGACGGGGAGGCTCAAGGAGCTTGCTCCTCCTGATTGGTACTATGTCAGAGCTGGTAATGACATGATATTGTAGATGGCTTCTTGATATAGGAGATGATATCATACACCATCTTACTTGTATTCTTGTGTGAATTTTCTCGACTTCACATTTGCAGCGTCAATGGCACGGAAAATGTACTCGAGGCAAGGCATTGGTGTAGGTGGTTTCCAAAAGATCTATTGAGGGGCCGTAAGAGGAACGGAAGCAGGCCACCACATTTCTGTAAGAGCGGCGGCGCAATTGCTCGTCACATACCACAACAATTGCAGAGGATGAATGCCATTGAAATTGACCCCAAAGGGTGAGCTTTGCATGCAATTATAGAGTTCATATTGGTGTTTTTTCCGATTGGTTAAACATCCCTTTTTGTTGTTTATATATATATATATATATATATATATAGATATCGTTTAGTGCAAGAATTTATATTGCTCGATGAAGAGACGATACTTGTTGACTTCTGCTATTTAGGACCAATTTGCACCTTTTCATGGTTAATGTCTCCTTTGGGAGATATGCAGACCTAATTAATTACCCATGAAACTTTGCATAACTAAAAATGATAGTTTTTTTTATGCTTACTGAAAACCCAAAGATGTGTGCCACCCTTAGTTATATGGATGTCCTTCAAAATTTGTCAAGGTACAAAATAGGATGGCTGATCTACTACTGAAATGGGGTATCTCGGTGACTTTATTATGCTTGTCGGATTATGTGGTTCTTCGGTGTCTCCTCCTGGTCGATGATCTTGTCCATGCGCAAGCAAAAGGTCCATAACTTGTTTTTTCTGGGTCACCGCCATCAAGATTTGCCACACTTAGTTATACGGATGTCCTTCAAAATTTGTCAAGGTACAAAATAGGATGCCTGATCTACTACTGAAATGGGGTATCTCGGTGACTTTATTATGCTTGTCGGATTATGTGGTTCTTCGGTGTCTCCTCCTGGTCGATGATCTTGTCCATGCGCAAGCAAAAGGTTGTTAGTTGCCATAACTTGTTTTTCCTGGGTCACCGCCATCAAGATTTGCCACACTTAGTTATACGGATGTCCTTCAAAATTTGTCAAGGTACAAAATAGGATGGCTGATCTGCTACTGAAATGGGGCATCTCAGCGACTTTATTATGCTTGTCGGATTATGTGGTTCTTTCGTGTCTCCTCCTGGTCAATGATCTTGTCCATGCGCAAGCAAAAGGTTGTTAGTTGCCATAACTTGTTTTTTCTGGGTCACCGTCGTCAAGATTTGCCACACTTAGTTATAGTTATACGGATGTCCTTCAAAATTTTCAAGGTACAAAATAGGATGGCTGATCTGCTACTGAAATGGGGTATCTCAGCGACTTTATTATGCTTGTCGGATTATGTGGTTCTTCGGTGTCTCCTCCTGGTCGATGATCTCGTCCATGCATAAGCAAAAGGTTGTTAGTTGCCATAACTTTTTTTTCCGGGTCACCGCCATCAAGATTTGCTAACCGATGAGAGCCTACAGTTTACACGCCGACACAGTTGAATAAACTGAAGATGGGTAAATGCAAAATGCAAATAAAGAAAATGAAAATTACTACTGTGTTCGGATAACTGCGGTGACGCAGAATGTCTATTGTTGCCTCCTTGTATGATATCCGTGAATGAGCCATGATGAACCTTGGTTGACGTTTCAGGATAGCCATTTCGGTTAATGTCTTTGGTATTCCATCTTGCTCTCTTTATTTCAGGAGAAAGTTTGTGCTATTTTTTTTGCACCTTCCAGTGGTAGGACAATAACTTCTCAGGGGCAGCGCAATGTTGATCAAGTTGCTGGACGCGTCTGGGCGGTATGTTTATTTAGCGAGGGTAAATTTGATGCATCTGTAATGGATCCTTTCTGTTCTAGGGTTTTTGGCAATGGGGTTGTGTAACATTTGATAGATGTGAAAGACATGAGAGGCTTTCCTGTATTCAACTCTCTCTTTGGGTTCAAGATATATGTGGGTTTCACTATGATAAAACCAGTGTTTATTTATTAGCTATTTATGACGTATGGTCTACGTCAGAATTACCATAAATCTACTTGTCTCACTGTTTTGTCCCTTCAGTTGCATATCGACTAATAGCCGGATGCTCAAGGATATGAGGGTGTCGATGTGTCGCTCTCCGGTGGTGGACACGTTGCACCGCTCCAGTGGGACCCGCATGGGCTCCGATGACTAGTTCCAATAACATACCGGCACGTCACGAAAGGACGAATTGGGTCAAACTTGGGCGCCCCAAATTGGGTCGAAGATGGGCCCATGCTGGGCCACTGTAGAGAGACACGAATTGGGTCCAAGCTGGGCCCATCGCTAGCCAACTGTGGAGGGACACGTCGCGGGACAGGAGAAGCTTCTTTCGACGGGTATGCTCAAAAGCTGTGGAAGAGAGAGCGTTTCGGAAGCCCCGAGGTTCCCAAATACTATAAAGAAACGGAGGGTGGCGCAAGATCGCGATGAGATGGATCAGCGTTTAGCATTCGTTTCTTTTATCGTTTTTTGACGGTAAGATCTTCCTTCTCGCCCACCATATGGATTATTTCGCGCATTTATCCCCTCATTTTGATTCTGAAATCTTATTTCGGTGTTGAGATTCTAGGTTTGAGAAAAAAATGTTCGATGGTAGTGGTAAGGCTATGGTAACTAATAGACCACCCCATCTTTTTTCTTTTGATTCTTTTTTTTTTAAAATTTTTGAGTCATTATCTGTTTGGAGTGCTTCGACATTGGTAATTTTGTTATTGTGAAGGCTGGATGTAGATGCTGTCATACCGCGACTCTGGATGTAGATCATGTCAGGGACTCGGTTCTAAACTATTCGAGATTTTTGACAAAATGCTGATTTCCTTAGGGTCAATCTTCTGATCTTCATTAAGCGCGACCGCGCATTGCATGGTGTTTGATTTTTTCTTCTTATCATCAGGAAAAAAAACATAAACCTTAATTTGCAAAAGAGAAACTTTACGAAAATGTTGATAATGACAAAAAAGATACCTTTCATGGACTAGATTACGAAAATGTACAACTTTGCTGACACCAAATTGAAGGATACCCGTGATATTCATTTTCCAAAAGACACACAACCCGCTTGTTCTTCGAGGTCCTCAACTGTATTACCATTTATACTGCAGCACTGTGCTTGTGCGACGCTTGAATATACCATTTACACAACGACCTTTGTGATTCAGATGGTGACATATGTACAATTTACCAAAATATTGTATTGATGGACTTCAGATTTGGGCCATATATGGTACACAATGTAATGGATTTATCGACTGTGTCATTGCCTCTAATTATATTTCGCATCCATGTCCATTTGTTTCTACCTTCTTTACCAATCCTTGCAATGGTGCATAATAAGTTACGCTATCACAAGTTCTGATATTTTGTGTGAGTTGATACTAATTTCAGGACGACTGCTGCTTTTCTTTTGTGTGTGCAATAAAAAACGATCATTCCTCCTGTATTGATGAGGTATTAATCATAGATGAGGACATGGAAGAGGCTTGATAGATCATGTGCAGCCTATGCTAGAAGGAAGATCGAAGAAGCTTCCAAGCAGAGGGTGGGTTGTACAACCTGATCTCAGTTTCAAGATCTTGAATGATCTAATCAAACCACCTGCCACTATGAATATGCTTATGTTATGCTCACTCCAAGAAACCGACTAATCTTGAAAGCTGGAACATGGATTCCTATTTTGTTAAAGTGAATTTTGTAAGTTAGATTCTGAATGCAACTATGTGGAATTTATACAGAATTTTGAAATGAACTTCTGTTCTTTCCGTACTTTATACAGTGGTCATAGCTGCAGATTAACCGCTGTTTATCTTAACCTGCAGATGAGTTGAATTATCTGCGGACACTCTAGTCTTCCTTCATCCCGTTTCATGAGAGTCAAGTTTCTGTTCAGATACTTAGAGAAAAGGTTGCTTTTTCTTTAAAAAAAAAATTGTTATGGAAGTTAGATGATGAATCATGGTCACGTTTCTGGATGACCACATCACAGTAATGTTTAAGTGGGAACTTTTTTGAATTACTTAATTTTATGACCGCTCTTTTTCTGGAAGTGGGTGTGATCAGTGAAAACTTTGAACTATAACTCAAATATCCAATAACTTTTCTCCAGCAAGTTGGTGGTGGTGCATTTCTTGCATTTCAAGCAAAGGAAGAAGTTCAACAGCCAGTCATCTAGTAAGCTCCCACTTGTAGCCTTTTTGATCAGATCAGGTAGACAATGTTTGAATGAAATGTCTAGGATGATGTATACAGTAGAAATCAATATAATTGAAAGTATTTAATTTCCACATTACTGACAACATCAGTTATCAACTCTCCTGTTTACTTCAGTCTGTAATGTTGGTCCAGCCATATCATTAGACTGACCACACAACATTCACAAGTCATCACCATGGTACATCCCATTGGATCTGCTAACCTTTGTATGGATATATGGATATACAAAGGAGTCTTCAGGTAGTGTATTAACTCTTCTGTTTACGCACCAACTCCTTTATCCGCCTCTGACTACGGTTTAACTTTGCATTTACTTTATGTTTACTGTTCTAATTCTCACTATCACTTGGGCATTAGAGGACTCTGTTGTTTCTGACAATCTTGTGTTCTTTTGCAAGTCAGCTCAAGTTTGGCAATTTGAGCATCCTAAACTGTCATGTGGTGCTTACTTGGAAAAGGACAAGGATTGGAGTGTTACATTCAGCCGAACAAAATTATATGTATCATCACCACTCAATAATGTGAAGATGCTCTAACAGAAAAAGCTTTGACAACTTTTGCTGGTCAGGAACAGGGTACCTCCTTTTTCCATAGTGAGACTTTGCTCTCAAGTAAAGCTCCTTGATTTCGGTGCACATCTTTGTGCTGCTAAAATGTGGCATTTGTTGTTGTTTAGCAGATCAACCGCCAAAGTTGACACAACAGGTTGCTCTCCACCGTCATGAGATTTGGCTAATATCGGTGCCTGTTTTAATTTATCTTTTCCAAATTACTGAAAGATATGTTCTTTTGCAGATGTTTAGCATTTGCTAATGAGTTCTGGAGTTTTGAAGTAGCTGAACTGAAAGCTCGTGTGTTCCTGTCCGTTCATTCTGCAGATCATGTATTCCTACATCATCTATTCCATCAAATTAGCTTTGGTTTTATCAGCCACACACTCTTTTAACTTTACTTTTCATCATCAGGTGGTTACCTTGGAAAGTGGCATCAGGTACTGCATCTTCTGGATCCAGACTCAGCACAAGCAGAGAAGAACATCTGTTACTTCAAGAACACATCTGACCTTAGCATCTCCTCCTGGGACTATGGACTATGTATGGAGTCCATGGATATCTATGCGTATTCTTCGAGTCACTAGACCTACTATCCTTTGGGAAGAGGTGATGGCTAATTGGTGGTCCAGAAACACTTCAGGAGTCGATGGACACACCACATATGATCCTGCCGGCCAATTTATGCATAAATAATTGCAGATAGCTTGAAAGTTATTTCACTTTGTTTAACAAAATGGCTGAGAGACAGTAAGGCTGCGGCAACAGGGGGGCTCAAAGTAGTGCCTGCATGACCTCCTGTTCTTGGACGTGCTGGCTACCCATAAAGAAGGTGACAAGTTGATGCAGCAACATAAACAAGCATCCAAACTGCTTGCTTGCTGAATAATAATAATTGTAACGATGAAAGGAAGATTCCCATTAACTGTACATGGAGTTTGGTTACTTGTGTCACTACATCTGTGGTAGTCTGTTCTTTTCCGAGAGATATTATTGTCTTTTGAATTTTGAGTTTGTCTTCCGTTTATCGGTTCGTATCCATGTATCATTTTGTACCGACGTATCGTGTGTTAGGTACGATGATAGGTATTGATGACATGAAAAAATAGTTAAAAATAACTTTAAAATTCTTAAAAAATAAAAAACAATAAATTGAGGTTCTAAGTTGAAAATAAATATAAATTTAGTATATTTTAACAAAAATTAATTTAAATAATGATATATATACATATATATTTTACTAAGTTTTAAGGAGCAGTTTTGTTGTATGTTTCTTGTTATCCTTTCGTTGATATTGAATTATTTATTAAAAAATTGAAATTATTAAATTATTTATAAAAAAATATTTAAAATTTTAAGATTCAAACCAATAGATATATCTGGTTCTATCATAAAAAATAACGATGGGATTACATGAGTGGCGGATCGCGATTCTCAATCCTATTTATTTGTATATCAATTTGATATGTTTGTAAGATCTAATCTTGAAATTAATCATATGATATAATGTATTGATATATGGTACGATATTGGTGCACCATTGTGATGATGGTCATAGTTTGATCATCATGAACCACATGTATGTGTTCAAGATGACTTCTGAAGTAAATATGATTATGACATCTATTAGTGCGAAGGTCGGAGATTATCAAAACTTTTACTTTAATCACTAATTTGTTACTCCCATATCATAACATTGATCACTGTACTATTGTTTAGAGAAGAATGACAAATTATTATCATATTGTTATTACCCATAATATTCTTTATAATATGATGGTTATGAATATGATGAGCTTCGTTCTGTGTCTATATTGTATAGGCATTGTTGTATTTGCTCGAAACTATCCATAGCTTTTCCCTTTAGTGTATAAACTTGACTAGGCTATCGTTGAGCTCCATGATCTGAATCTTAGGTGACACGTATAATATATTACTTATCGATCCATGCACAACTCTCAAATTATATAGATGAGACCATGGGACCATCAACTCTGCAGCATCGTCGCCATCATCGGTTGAGGAATTATTGTCTATGTCACTATCGTGTCTCTAAACCAAGTGGGTTATTGAATGTGATTGAGAATGTGTCTCATCGTTCGATTTGATTCTTTCTAATAGTGCGACTGATGCTACTATTTTCTCTTTTGCCTTTAATTTTGCATATTCTGATCGAGGATGATCTTTCTCTTACTAGGGATATGCTTTATTTTCTTCCATTGCCTCAGCGATAAAAGGCGAAAGATGTGGATGATCTACTACCTTATCAAGTTAAGGATCCTCTTGGTCATTCATTTATTTGACTTACTCTAATATCGATTGTGAATTTTTATTTTAGTATTAGGGGTCAATGGGATCAATCTTTAGTTCTTTTTACTCCTTATTTAGCTAAGTATATTGTAACCTTAATCATATATTATAATGGACATATACTAGTTTATCTAATTATTTATATAATATAAAATTTATTGCGAACCTTCGTATGAATAATGCGAATGTTGATCAGTTATATACGTGAATGTTTTCTTGACCTCTTCTCTTACTGTAATCAATATATGTCTAAGATAAAACATATGAGGATACTTATCTATATTGATCTTATAGAGGATAATGTAAAGTGGTTTAACATATGTTATAATTTCATTCATGATATTTTAAAATCTAGAAGAAAGAATAATTTTTTTCTTTTTTTTTATATCACTTAATCTTAAATATATGAAATCAGACTATTCTTATGAGGTGACTATTGTCTTAACACTCTGTCTCTTTTAATGCATTGACCTTAAAACAACAAAATTTATAGTAAATTCAATGACTTTGAGCGGAGCATCTCATCATTTATATACTTTTGTATTGAAGAGTAGTTTTAATCATGATTATATATAAACTTTATGATCAACACTGCCCAAGTTATATGCTTATTGACTGATGATAGCTCGCAAATATCTTTCAGCATTAGATCCATAAAATGAGTTGCACATGAAGTCCAAAAGAATATTTTTTTTCTCCATCAATTATAAACCCGTATTCTTGAAATTGGCTCCATTGTTACTGATTATCTAGAAAAATATACTATAGTCTGATCTCCTCTACCACGATATTCATTAGGTTTTCAATATAGTTTATATCTTGAATATTCTCAAAAGTATTAATTGACTTGTAAAAAATCATTGTTTTGTGCATTACAAAAGAAAATTGATAATACTCATTTTTATCAATCGTATCTAATTGTCATATATTAATATCACTATATATTCTAAAAAATATACTATAATCTGATCTCTTCTGTCACGATATTCATTAGGTTTTCAATATAGTTTATATTTTGAATCTTCTCAAAAGCATTAATTGACTTATGAAAAATCACTAGCCTTTTTTGCTTTACATAAGAAAATTAATGATACTCATTTTTATTTGCCTTATCTAATTATCATACATTAATGTCATCATATATTCGTCCAACTATCTCTTAAAGGATTTCATACAATCCTTTAGTTTTGTCACTTTCTCATCTAAATACATGTCATGGATCTCCTTCGGTATTAGAGGTTGGATCCTTGTGCCAGCCTCTTAAATAGAGGAGACAATGTTTTGATAATATAGACATCAGGTTGTGTTTGTTGGAATCTTATGAAAGTTGAATAATTTAGCTATTGCTTTTCCAATACCCTACTTCTTTTCATTTGTATATGCATCATCAATTTATGTATGCTTTACTATTTGTGGATGATAAGTTTATGGATCAATAACAATAATATCTAGTGTTAACCTCCTGCCCAAGTCCTTTGATGAAACCATAGTATCTATCCTACCTCATATTACTAATTTGGCTCAACTGAGGAGGGGATATTGGTTACCTCATACTAGCCAACCTTGGGAATTCTTATGATACAAACCCACTGTCACCGTCATACTCCCATGTGAGTTTAGTCGTTGTTAGGGGAAACAACTTTTTACCGTGACCCCGGGGCGCGCGGCGCGGAATCCGAAAACCGGGGGGTCGTCTCGTGCAGTTCGGGCCGTCGATGGCTCTGCTCCGCCTCGGCCGCTCGAAAGCGGTTTGCGCTCGATCGTCGGGAACGAGACCTGCAGCAAGGCGGGTCGGATGCTCCGCCCGACCCCTCCGACGCTCAAGTCAGTCCTCGCCCGTCGGCCGAGCTCCCCAGAAGATGGTTGCAGGGTGTTCGAGTCTACTCACCTCTCCCAGTGTTCATCCTTTCTGCCTGTCTTACCCATTCGGCTTAAATAGGTCGGACGGATGGCATGCTTCCGGCTGTGTCTGCGGGTGGCGTACGGGCCTGACCTCGCAGGCGGGTGCCGTGGTCAACTTGGCGGGTAGTTGGGGCGTCACGAGGAGAAGCGACGGCGGGCGATCAAATCGTGGGAGTAATGGAGCGCAGGAGGGGCGATGACGTCATCCGGGTGTACGACCCAAGACCAGGTGCCACGTCATACTTAATACCCCTAACACTACCCCCCCTCAAAAAGCCACTCCTGCGGGACGATCTTGAGGATTGGGGGGTGTTGCTCGGAAAAACCTGGTTGTCGACTGAGATCTCGGGCGAAGGTTCTACCGTATCGTGTCATAATTGATAGAATCCCTGTGCAGGATAAGGGGTCGAGATGCCGCTCAAGACCCGAAAAACTGATGATCGAGGAAGCTCGAGACCATGTAACCGAACCGCCGTTCGGGATAAAGAAGTCGAGGAGCCTCGAGACCAGAAAAACCATAGTCACCGAACCGTCGTTCGGGATATAGAACGAACCGCCACTCAAGGCCTAGGAGGCGATGGTCGAGCCGTCGCTCAAGACCATGTAACCGAACGTAGTTAGGGATAAAGGATCGGCGGCGCTCAATCCCCGTTGCCAATCCGGCGTTCGGTGTCGAAGTCGAGACCGCGCAAGGCCACGAAAACCAATGGTTGAGAACTTCGGGACCATGTAACCGAACGCCGTTCGGGGTAAAGAAGCGGCGATGTTCGACTCCTGTTCTTGATCCGTCATTTGGTAATAAAGGGTGAGAGTCCGCACAAGACACGGAAAACCATAATAACCGAACGCCGTTCGGGATATAGGCGAGCCGCGCTCAAGGCCTAAAGAACGATGGTCGAGCCGCTCAAGACACGGAAAACCGATATCGCCGAACCGCCGTTGGATATGAGCGAGCCGCGCTCAAGGCCCGAAGACCGATGGTCGAGCGCGCTCAAGACACGGAAAAGCGATACCGCCGAACCGCCGTTGGATATGAAGGGCCGAGCCGCGCTCGAGGCCTAGGAGGTCGATGGTCGGCCGTCGCTCAAGACCATGTAATGGCCCGAACCGCCGTTCGGGATAAAGGATCGGCGGCGCTCAATCCCCGTTGCCAATCCGGCGTTCGTGTCGAAGTCGAGACCGCGCAAGGCCACGAAAACCAATGGTTGAGGAACCTAAGGACCATGTAACCGAACCGCCGTTAGGGGTAAAGAAGCGGCGATGTTCGACTCCCTGTTGCCGATCCGTCGTTTGGTAATAAGGGGTCGAGGTCCGCACAAGACCTGGAAAACCGTAATAACCGAACTGCCGTTCGGGATATAGGGCCGAGCCGCCGCTCAAGGCCTAGAGAACCAATGGTCGAGCCGCCGCTCAAGACCTGGAAAACCGATATCGCCGAACCGCCGTTCGGGATAAGGATCGAGGCGACGCTCAATCCCCCGTTGCCAATCCGTCGTCCGTGTCGAAGTCGAGACGCGCAAGGCCCTGAAACCAATGGTTGAGGAACTCAGGACCATGTAACCGAACCGCCGTTCGGGGTAAAGGGCAGGCGATGTTCAACTCCCTGTTGCCGATCCATCGTTTGGTAATAAGGGGTCGAGGTCCGCACAAGACCTGGAAAATCATAATAACCGAACCGCCGTTCGGGATATAGGGCCGAGCCGCCGCTCAAGGCCTAGAGAACCAGTGGTCGAGCGCGCTCAAGACACGGAAAACGATATCGCCCGAACCACCGTTCGGGATATGAGCCGAGCCGCGCTCAAGGCCTAGAAGACGATGGTCGAGCCGCTCAAGACACGGAAAAATCGAACCGCCGCCGTGCGCTTGAAACGGCTCGCGATAGTGCGGTTCTTTGGAATCGGAGCGTGGCGTCTTTGGGTAAGTGCCACAGGTGGTGGACACGTCACCTCTTCATTAATATGATGCGGTAGCCCATTTGCCGTCACGATGCCATTGGGCGGTGTTGCGGTGTCATCTTGTCGCGCTTTGCCTCGGGAGGCGAAAGGCGAGCCCCCTTTCTATAAATAGCGAGCTCCGCGACACTCTATCACTTTTTATCAGTGGAGTTTTTCCTCTCTAGTCCTGCCGTCGTCTTCCTTCGAGTTTTCTCCCTTGGCTCCGGTGTCCTTTGACTTCTTCCAGTCGATTCCTTCCACTTTAGGTTAGTGCGTGATGGCTCTTCCTTCCACCTCCTCCTCTGCTTCTTCCTCTTCCTCCCCCTCTGTTACAACCCGTGTCGCCGCTCTCCCCTCATCTCCTCCTTCCAGCCCTTCCTCAGGTGCGGAAGCGGCGCGTGCGCTAGAGGCCATAATGTGGCCGCACGACTAGGATTCCACCTTGGATGAGCGCATGGTAGGGATTCTCCGGCGGCGCTACGACATCCCGGAAGAATACAGCCTTCGGCCTGAGCGAACGGGCTTCGACCGGTTCCTAAGGGCTTTGCCACGACCGCGATGCCTTAGAGGCCGGCCTGCGCCTTCCCCTGCACCCAATCATAGTATCCTGCATATCCTTGTGGCGGATCTCGCCTTCACAAATAACTCCAAACTCTTGGCGGTATCTGGTGGCTTTCCTGGGGGAATGCCATTACGCCAACATCGTCCCGACCCGCAACCTCTTCCTCTCCTGTTTCCGCCTTTTCAAGGGGTCGGGGGGATACTTCCTTGCCGCCCGGACAGGGTTCCGGGTTAGCGGCGCCCCCACCAATAACAAAGGGTGGAAGAGGCGCTTCTTTTCGTCGATGCCAAAGGACTGAGGTTTTGGGGTTCGGTGGTCGTCAAGGACCATTGATAACACTGCCCGAAACTCAATGCCGGAGCGTGCTCACCTCGGCGGTTAAGGGTAATCCTCCCTTCCTGAAGCCATCCGCAACATGTCGGAGTGGCTTGTGGAGGCGGACTAATCGCGCTCATGGGGTAGGCTATTGTTGTCTCGCGTCTTTAGGCTTGCTGCGCCTCTAGTTTCTAACATCCTTGTTCTTTGCGAGAGATGGTGAACCTGCGGTCCTTCCATGACTCGGGTGCTCAGCGGGGACCGTCTCGCGCTCTCGGGGTTCCCAAGCGTGCGAGGTGGCTCCCCGCGCACCAGCGAGGCGCCCAAAGAGGGCCAAGGCCAGGGCGTGGTGGACTGGAGGTGCCGTGGCTCCGCCCGGCGAGCGGCCGGGCACCTCGCTCCTGCCGAGTCTTTGGGCCCGGCCAGTGACGGCCGGGAAGGGCGGCGTCCTCCGGCCATGAAGGACTTATGCGGGTCACGTCGGGAAGGATCGGCGTTCCTTTCGAGTGATGGCGAGTCGCCGGGGCGGCGACCCTCTGGTGGCCTGGTGGCATGGTCTGACCGGGGGGGACAAGGTGTGGGTCGGGGGAGGGCCCTCGGCCCGCTACCTCGGGCGCTCCATCCAGGCGTTGCTCGGGACCTATACACGCTCCCCTCGGAAGCGCTCATCGCTAAGTCCGCCAAGTCGGTGTTGTGGGTAAGCACCGTCTTGCGTGTATTCTCTTGGCTGAGCACTGTTCATCATTTTCAGCCTTTTTTCTCTTTATGCAGAATCTCCACTACACCACGGCCCTCATCGACCGGGTGCACGACTCCGGTCGGTTGGTGCGATGCAGGCGGCGCAACTGAGGTTGCACCGCCCGAAGAAGGCCGGCGAGTCTGGACTGAGGCGGTTCTTTGCTGCCGGCGTCACGGTGACATGGGCGCGGAAGTCGCGCGCCTGACCGCCGAGCTCGAGGCCGCCTCGGCGTCGAAGGCCAAGCTGCAAAAGCTTCTCGGACGAGAAGGCGGAGAACGCCTCCGGATGAAGGAGGCTTGGAGTTGGCCACCAAGCTGACCGAGAGAGGCGAGTGAAGGCCGCCCGAGGATGCTCTTGCCTGGCGGAAGCAGCCGGCCGGAAAGGCGGAGGCGATCGAGGCGTACAAGAAGTCGAGGGCTTCCTCCTCGGCTGGGCCAGGACAGGCGGTATCATCTGAGTATGGGTACAAGGTTGCCACTGGCCGGTTCAGCGTGTCCTCGAGCTCGGCGGTCGAGAGGATCCCTTCACTTCTGCCCAGAGGACCGGGAGTCGACATGCCGGCGAGGTTCCCGGCAACGACCTTCCGGGCTGCGGCTTGAAGAATTTTTTCCTTCTTTTTCTTGGAGGGCCTTCCCTTGCCTTTGTAATCCTTCTTTCCCCTCTAGGGGCTCGTTTTGTACTCCAAATCTTTTGGTAATATAATTTCCTTTTTATGGCAATATAATTTCCAACTTCATTCCAATAGCCTGAGTCAAATATTGGCTTCATTTCATCCTTAAACAAAATACTTCTTAAGGTTACGGGACGTTCGGTCCTCGAGGCTGCTGCCGGTCATAGTCGCGAGTCGGGAGCGTCCCGGTCGGATGACTTTGATTACTGTGGTAGGGGCCTTCCCACTTAGGTGCAAACTTGCCTCGAGTTGGCGGGGTCGCTTATTTCCGCCTTGCGTAATACTAAGTCTCCCATCCCGAGAAGGTCGGCGCACCTTCTTGTTATAACCACGGCAACACTCTGTTGTGCGCCAACATCTTTACGTGCGCGTTGGCCTGCGTTCTTCTAGCGAGTCTAGGCCAGCCGAACTCCACTGGGCGAGGTGGATTCCTCATAGTTCTCCACGGAATGTTGGAATGACCAACTCGGTGGTAGGATGCTTCCACGCCGAATGCCGGTAGTGGGGACTACTTGAAGGCTGTCTTTGGGGTAGTCCGCAAAGACCATAGGATGTTCGGGGCTCGTCGACCCAGCTCGTCGGGCTTCCAAAGTCCTTTCTAAGTCCATCCGGATAGATCGGTTGGTCACCTCGTGAGCCCGTTGGTGCAGGGTGAGCCACCGAGCTAAACCTCAAGCTGGATGTGATAAGTCGCCGCAGAACTCCGTAAATCGAGTCTTTGTGGCGGGTTCCGTTATCGGTGATGACAGCGTTAGGCGGACGAATCAGTCACGATGTTCTTCCATACGAACTGTTCGACCCGTTCGGCCGTAATGGTTGCCAGGGGCTCAGCTTCCACCCACTTAGTGAAATAATCTATCCCCACGATGATATGTCTCCGCTGGCCGGATGCCGGGGGGAACGACCCCAAGAGGTCCATTCCCCATTGGGCGAAGGGCCAGGCGCAATCCATGGAGGTGGCGGGACGCGAGCTGCGGGCGCGGGCACAGCGGCAAGTGTCGCACGCCGTCACGAAAGCCTTGGCGTCTCGGTGCAACGTGGGCGATAGCCACTGGCGTAGTATTTTGAAGGCCAAAGTTCGGCGCCCATGTGCTCCCCACAAGTCCCGCCGTGAACCTCGGCGAGAATCACTTCCGCCTCGCCGGGATCTAAACATCGCAGAGGGGATGGGAAAACGACCTTTGTAGAGCCGGTCGCCAATCTCGCGATACCACGCTGGGTTGGCGCGCGTGCCTTGACCTCATCCTCGGGCGAGGATCCCATCGCGCTTATACTTGACACTTCACGAATCCACGTGGGTGGAGAGGTGGGACTCGGGGTCCCCTATCTCCATGATGGCCACCGGCCGGTGTGTGAGCTCTTCGACCTCGGAATGTTCCTCTGGATCGGCTCCGAGGCTAATTTATGAGTCCGCGCTCGTTTGGG
This sequence comes from Musa troglodytarum, assembly GCA_023547065.1. Lineage (NCBI taxonomy): Eukaryota > Viridiplantae > Streptophyta > Magnoliopsida > Zingiberales > Musaceae > Musa > Musa troglodytarum. The sequence goes on along the minus strand of CP097506.1, from coordinate 56,765,892 downwards.
ACACAGGCACCTGGGCCAGTGAAACGAGGAAAGTTAGAGGTTTGGGCTTTTACCTTGGTCAGGTATTTGGACATGGTCGAATCCCGCGCCCGATACTCTCCGCCAACTTGTTCGACGACGAGTTGGGAATCCGTGAGAACGTGAACTGCTCTCAGTTGCATCTCGGCTGCCAAACGGAGGCCTGCTAGAAGCGCCTCGTATTCCACCTCATTGTTTGTGGCCTCGAAACCGAAGCGGAGGCGGCTCGAAAAGCGTGTCCGTCGGGGTCCTCTAAAATGAGTCGTGCGCCCGGCACCACAGGTGGAAGACCCCATTCACGTCAGAGTCGATCTCGGTGGATTTGCTCAGCGCACTCTGTTTCTGGCTGCGTCAACTCCGTGATGAAATCGGCCAAGACCTGGGCCTTGATGGCTGTTCTCGGCTTTGGCGGTCGAACTCGGATAGCTCCACCGACCATTTTAGAAGGCATACCTGCTCGTCAAACTTAGAAAGAACTTGACGCGAGGGTTGGTGGTCATTACCTCAATCGTATGGGCTTGGAAGTAGGGGCGTAGCTTCCGAGCCGCTAGGACAAGTGCCAATGCCAACCTTTCAATGGGAGGATAGTCTTTGCTCGGCCCGCGCAACACATGGTGATGTAGTAAACCGGATGTTGCGGCGTCGGGGCTTCTTTCGATAATCCGAGCTCACTTTGCATGCTGAAATGCCGCCAAGTAGAGGTAAGTTTTTAGCGCAGAGATAAAGCGGGGAGCTTGGATAAGTCTTTGCCGGGCTGCGAAAGCTTCCTCGCGCATTCTGGTCCATTGGAAGTTCTTTGGATCTTTGAGGACTCTCAAGAAAGGAAGGCACTTATCTCGGCCGGGACAAAAACCGACAGAGCCGCTATCCTTCCGTTAAGGCATTGAAGCTCCTTTCTTGTTCTCGGAGATCTCATGTCGGTGAGAGCTCGGATCTTCTCGGGGTTGGCATCAATTCCTCTCGTGTATGATGAATCGAGGAACTTCCACGATGTCACGCGAAGCGCACTTGGGTGAGTTAAGGCGCATCCCATATCTTCTCGGCGTAGAGAGGGTTTCCCGGAAGTCGTCAAGGTGTGCAGCCCCGGTCCGACTTTTCACGATCATGTCGTCAATATATACCTCCATGTTTAGCCCTATTTGCTGGGCGAACACCTTGTTCACCATCCTTTGGTAGGTGGCGCGCGTTCTTTAATCCGAGCGACATGACCTTGTAGAAGTAAGCTCCTTGGGGCATATGGAAGGCCGTATGTTCTTTGATCCTCGGGGCCATCCGGATCTGGTTATGCTTGGAGTAGCGTCCATGAAGGAGAAAGCGGGCGTACCAGCGGTTGAGTCGACGGTTGGTCGATCTAGGCAAGGAAGCAATCGCCGGGCAAGCACGATTTAGATCGGTGTAGTCGACACACATCCTCCGGCTTCCATTAGGCTTCTTGGCGAGGACTACATTGGACAGCCGAGGATACCGGACTTCCTCAATGAAGTCGACGCCAAGAGCATGTCGACTTCCATTTGCATAACTTTGTTGGCGCTCGAGGGTGGAGGTCTGTCTTCTGCGGGCGGGGAAATGTGCGGATGGTGTTGAGAAACTTGAATCAATTCGGGAGGTCGGCGGTATCGGCGAAGACATCGGTGCTTTCTGGAGGAGGCGATGAGGTATGCCGCTCTTGATCATCGAGTCCGGGCCGATTCCGATTGTCCGTCGGGGCGGTCATCTTGCGTGGAATATTATTCGCCGGTGTTGTTGGCTCGGGATGCTCGATCGGGCGCTGCGTCTCGCGTGGGTCTTGAGGGCTGTCGGCCTTTTTCTCTTCTGAGGGAGGTCGTCAAGTAACACCGTCGACTCTGAGGATCTCCCGAACCTCCCGACTCGGCGTCACGTCCGATGGTATGTGGATATAATGGCCCTTAGCTTTGTTGAGGGTGGGTCGGCGCGAGGATGGCGTTATGCGCGATGAGAGGTCGACCACGGAAAAGTCACCAGCGAGTTTTTGCCTTCGGAGAATCCCGAGAGTCAACGGTAGGGTCACGCACCCAGCGAATCGAGTCGCCGGTAAAGCCGGTGAGTGCCGAGTGCAAGGGCTTGAGGCTTCGCCGGCAACCCTAACTTCAAAAGGCCTCGAAATAAGGATGTCGGTCGAGCTGCCGATGTCGACCATAATCCTTCGGCCCTGCGCGTTGGCTATTCGGGCCGATACCATCAGCGCGTCATCATGCTCCATTGCTCCCATGTCCCCGAGAATGTGATTTACGGCTCGGAGGAGGTAGTATTCCCGATGCATAGCGCGCGGCGTAAGCTCTTCGACCGAAGCACTATGTCCTCGGGCGGGCCCCCTGTAATCACGTCGATGTGTTGCTCGACAAGGCCACGGGACACGGGGATGGTTCCGTGGATCTTTGGAAGTACTGATCTAAGTGACCTCTTCGGATCGGCTCCTCAATTTGTCGCCATTTCGTGGCATTGCTCTGTATCATGTCCGTTTTGCCGATGGAAGCGGCAATACCGGGTATGATCGGCCAGCTCTCGTCGGCCCTTCATCGGGCGGGGCGGCCTGAGCATTCCCCGCTCCTTTATCTGGAGGAATATTTGCGTTCGAGACGCGTTCAAGGGGGGAGGTGGCGGCGCGGGCGCATATGGGTCGGGGTGCCCCATCCGGCGTCCCTGGTGTGGGGACTCCCGCCTAGTCGTCGTTCCCGATCGGGATGGAGTAGAATGCCCCCTCGGTCGTTCTTCCTTTCTTCCCGACATCCAGGCCTCGGCCGCCACATATTGACTTGCCCGCTGAAACATCTCCGCGACGGACGCGAGGGGTCGCTCCACCAAGGACCAGCAAAACCTCGACGGTCGCAGCCCCATCATAAACGCCTGCACCAATAACGATGGGTGAGCATCCGATAACTCCCGTATCTCCGTGGTAAATCTTCGCACGAAGTGGGAGAGGGGTTCGTCCTCCTTTTGCTTCAAACCTAGGAGGAGTGCGATAGAAGGCTTTGGTCGCGCAAACGCCAAAAAACGTAGCTCGAAGTCCTTGGCGAGCTGTTCAAAGGATGTCACCGTCCCGCTTTTTAAGGTGTCTTTGTACCGCGTCGAGCGGATCCTTTCAGCGTGGTGGGAACGCGGCACATCAAGGCGTCAGGAGGTTCCATATAGGGCCATTTGAGCCCGGAAGCGGCGGCGTGATCGCATGGATCACTGACTCCATCATAAAGGTCGGTGGAGGGGCGGAAGTTCAAGGGCACCAGGTATTCCCGTATGTCATTGTGACGGGGACTCCGGTGGGACACTTCCCTTTGCTCTTCTTTGGACTTACGGACGTCCCTTTGCACCTCATCCGGCGTGCGATGGAGCGGATTTGAGCCGAAATAAGTCCGTCGAATCTAAGGACACCGCCTTGGGTTGGGCGGGGCGTCGAGTTTTGAGCCGGGTTCCGTCCTGAACCGGCGGGAGGCTGGGAAGATGGTACCGATGGGAATGCCTCATGATGCCGGGAAGGGTTCCGCTTTGGAGAGTCGGCTCTGCCGCCTCTGGAGTAGCGGGGAGGGCGGCACTGGGCGATGCGAGTCGGACACATTGGGAGAGGTCCTAAAAAGCCTCCGTCGTGACGGTGGGAGGAAGCGGGGGAACCCGACCCGGTGGGTAGAGTCCGACGTCGCTAAATATACTCCAGTAGCGATCTGCGGTCGCGGCGGGATCGTCCCTCCAGGGTTCGGAGTGCAGGACCTCGCCGAGGTGCCAGGCGACCTTTCGTTCATGTGTCGTTAAAGCGGAGCGAGCGGACCCTCGGCAGAGGCCCTCCTTCTAGCGCCAATCTGTTGGGAAACAACTTTTACCGTGACCGGCGCGCGGCGCGAATCCGAGCGAAGTCGTCTCGATGCAGTTGGGCCGTCGATGGCTCTGCTCCACCTCCCGACCGCTCGAAGGCGGCCGCTCGATCGTCGGGAAGCGAGACTGCGGCAAGGCGGTTCGGATGCTCCGCCCGACCCCTCCGACGCTCAAGTCAGTCCTCGCCCGTCGGCCGAGCTCCCCAGAAGATGGTTGCAGGGTGTTCGAGTCTACTCACCTCTCCCAGTGTTCATCCTTTCTGCCTGTCTTACCCATTCGGCTTAAATAGGTCGGACGGATGGCATGCTTCTGGCTGTGTCTGCGGGTGGCGTACGGGCCTGACCTCGCAGGCGGGTGCCGTGGTCAACTTGGCGGGTAGTTGGGGCGATGCAGAGGAGAAGCGACGTCGGGCGATCAAATCGTGGGAGTAATGGAGCGCAGGAGGGGCGATGACGTCATCCGGGTGTACGACCCAAGACCAGGTGCCACGTCATACTTAATACCCCTAACAGTCGTCGATACCTTATTATTTATGCATGTACTGATATTTCTAATGATGCACAAATATTAGTTTTGAGATCTAGATTGACATCATCATCGTGATCCTTATATCCATCATAAATCAGTTCATACATACTCATATAATTATATCTTCCCTTATATGTTGAAATTTATTATGAAATAATTAACAGACCTTCGCCAGAACCCTCTTATATTTTATAACATCACGAGAAGCGTTAACAAAATGTATACTCAATCAAGTGATTCCTTAAAAAAAAAACTTAATTAAAGTTAACATGAATGAAATACAAAGATTTGACCCGATAAGCATCTAAATTTTTTAATAAAAAAAATAAGCATTAAACACATTAATCATAACATTAAAAATATTAATTACTTTCTAATTTCAGGATTTGTATGTGGAGTACCGATCAAAGAAAAATAAGCATCCATCATCATGAGAGCCAGATAAAGAGTAAAAACAAAGGATGCATGCTCACAGTCGCATGCACTTGTAGATACGAAGCTTCAGTCTCTGGTGTTGCAGCAGACTATGCTTCATGATGGAACAGGACGCATTCCATTTCCGATGGATGCACTTCCCTGGTCGATCGACGCCCGGAGAGAGGAGGAGTGCAGGCGGAGGTCGAGCAGGGAATGGCACGAGAGTTTTGTGCGGTGGCGATGCATCCATCCATCCCTACAAAGCTTCTCTTTCGATGGCTTGCAAGTTCCCCAAGCTTCTGTTGGAATGGGTCCTGTGACCATCGACGGAGCTCCCAACCCTTTCACTACATCCATTTCATATGTCCCCACAAGCAAGCTCAAGATATCTTGCAGGTCTCACAGTTGCCACAACCAAGAAGAGAGAGTTGCTTCCATCTTCTCACTATTTATCTTTTGTGCCACATTTACATTGAATCTGGAAGAACACTCGGCTGATCTTTTTCTTTTCTTTCATGTCCAAAACGCAAGTATTCAAACTTTATGATGTATAATTTCTTGTGACCAGCTACATGAAGAATTAACCCTCTGCAAATTGTTCTCAACACTCAATCAAAATGCTTGCTATGACCCTTGACCAGAAATTGATGGACCACCCCTTCTTCCACTTCAATCCTCCTCCTCCTCTTCCAGTTCCAACCATGCCTTCAACTTCATCCACAATTCCAGGTCAATCAGAAGCTTAAACTCACAAAAAGAACAAGTGCAACTATTTTAGGATCGAATATGTAGGATTTTTTCTTTCTTTCATTGAGTTTTGTAAATTAAACATCATTTAAAATTTTATTTGTCGTCCTTCCTACTTTTTCTTCTCATTTTATCTTCTATTATAATTTTGTAAAAAAAAATAAAATAAGAGATATTATTATGCACCAATCTTGAAGCAACACTTGGCATCCTTTGCTTTGTTCCCATGGGCTAAGGATAAGAGACAAAGCAAGGAATAGTTAAAGGGCGGTTGGCCTCTGGCGGAAGATCCAACCCCCACTGCGTGGCACGATGACAGCCGTCTGATTCGATGGCGTAGGATCCTCGGTCGTTTACACGTGCTACTACTTTCTTCTCTCTCACCTCCCTGTCCGGTTTTAACTTTGCTTCCATGCATGGATTTCTCCTCCCATCCATTCACCAAACAGGGAGGAAGACAGAGAGAGTAGCTCAAAGGAACCAACCCTTCTCTCTCTCTCTCTCTCTCTCTCTCTCTCTCTCTACCAGCTTAAAGAGAGGCTGTTGCAGTTCCATGCTTCTGCTGGATCTGCTCCAAGAAAGGAAGAGAAGCAGATCACAGTCGGAAGCAGAGACTCGAATGAGTTGGAGCGGGATTCAGATCTCGTTCCCCTGCAGACAAACCACTCGATGAAGTCACCGGCGTGGGTATCGGAGATCCAGGGCGAGTTCTTGAAGCCCGCTGAGCTGCTCCATTGACTCGTCCCGATCTTGGTCGGTCACCTGCCCCTGTTCTGTCCTCCCTGTTTCTGTTTCAGATGGAAGGAGATCGGCTGCCGCCGCCGCCGTCGGCGGTGCACCGCTGCAAGTTCTGCAAGAAGAGCTTCCCCTGCGGGAGATCTCTGGGTGGACACATGAGGTCCCACGGTAACCTGGCGATCGTCGGGGACGGCGATGAGCGTGAGCGGCCGCAGAGCTCTTATGGCCTGAGAGAGAACCCCAAGAAGACTTGGAGGCTGTCGGATTCCGGTGGCGGAGATGGGGAGAAGCGCTGCGGGGAGTGTGGGAAGGAGTTCTTGTCTTGGAGAGCTCTGTTTGGGCACATGAAGTGCCACTCCGGGAGGCCTAACCACGCTTCCGAGGAGGCGGTAGAAGAGCTCGAGAAGCAATCCGATTGCGAGGTCACGCCGATCGCGGTGCCGAGGCGGCGGCGGCGGCGGACGAGCCGGACGCCTGCGGCGGCATCTTGCTCCTTGTCCGGCTCCGAGCGCGACCGCGGGGACGAGGATGGTGCCATCAGTCTCATGATGCTCTCGAGAGATGTCGGACGCTGGGGCAGCGGCAGCAGCGAGTCCTCCGTCGAGAACTCGGTGGCGTTGGAGACCGGAGATTTCGTCCTCGATGGAAGTGAGAGGAAGGGATCTGAGTTGGACGATGCGAACAGGAACGGGTTCAAGAAGATGGAGTCCGACGCATCCGATGATCGCTTTGCTGGCGACGACCTTGATGAGCTCAAGAGGCCCAAGATTTGCCCGTCTGACACAGATGACATCGACGGCTCCCGCGACGAAGCCAGGAGGGGCCGTCCCGAGAGAAACGGCCCCAATTCTTTGTCGACAGCTCCGAAGAGCGATCTCGAGGACGTGAAGTGTTCTTCAAGCGACATCGATGCTAAATTGGACACGGATCACGTCGCCGAGAAGAGAAGGCGGTTCGAGTGCGCGGCCTGCAAGAAGACCTTCGGCTCCTACCAAGCTCTCGGAGGTCATCGGGCCAGCTACAAGCGGACGAAGAATTGTCCCGGGAGCAGGACCGGCGGCGGCAAGAACAGCACGGCAACCGAGGAGTCGGTGGATCGAGGTGAGGCCTCCGAATCCAGCTTGGGGTGGTGGAGGAAGAGCAAGGAGCACGAGTGCTTGATCTGTGGGAAAGTCTTCAGCTCCGGCCAGGCTCTGGGTGGTCACAAGAGGCGTCACCTCGTCGCAACCTCCGATGCCGCAGGCAATGCCGCTTATCGTGTACTGATTCAGCAGCAGCGGCGGCGGCAGGAGGCGTCAGATTTGCTTGATCTGAATCTTCCGGCGACGGCGGCCGATGGAGATTCTAACAGTACTAATGCCGGGAGCACCGAATCCAAGTCATGGTGGATGGGAGAAAGCCTCAAGCACGAGACGCTGGTTGGTGTGGTTTCCAACTGTTGAGGGAGAGGCCGAAGCGGCGGTGCGTACAGATTCTTGTGGTTTCCAACTGTTGAGGGAGAGGCCGAAGGGGCGGTGCGTACAGATTCTTGGGACAGTTCACGAGTCACTGCTGCTGCTGCATTCTTTGTTCTTGGATTTGTGGATGACGTAACAGCTGCACTTGCTTCTAAGAACTCCAAGTTACTGATTGATGGGTGTTCAACGTCACCTCAGGCAAGTTTGATTCTTTCTTTTCATTCTCGAAATGTTGATTTCTCACTTTTCTTTTCACAATATTACTGTGGGTGTTTGTTTTTTTTTTTTTTTTTTTTGACGATTTGATTCGAATAGGTGGGATGTAAAAGAGGGTGTAAAATGCTCCTGTTGGAGATGGTTGATGTGTTGCAGCTGTGGTTGTTGTTGATGCTCAAATTGCCTTGCCTGGAGTAAAGCTGGAGGGCCACTTGTGATGTGTTTTTTTTCTCTGCAATGAGCACTGCTGCCATTGCTGAAAGCTTCTCTTCTCCGGTTATACTACTAATCTTCTGCTGTCAGAGCTGACGGAGTGCAGAGAGAGGACATGGCCTGACTGCTTTCTCTGTGGCTTCTTTAATCATCAGCACTCTCTGGTTAACAATCCATTCCGGCATTTTATTAATGTTTGTGATGGCATGTGATCTGAGACAAGGTGACGACCCATCTCCCTCCCTCACCTGCGTTGGTGTCTTCTTCTCCCCACTGCTCTCTCACCAAGTAAATTAGTGTTTCCACACATCTTCATGGTGAGGTGAGAGGGCTGCAGACTTCACATAGGTTCTCTCCTATTACGAGCAGAAAGATAACATTGCTGTGGTTCCAAGTCCTCTTACTCCCCAACATGGGGGGAGGTTAAAAAGACATGTCACCTATTAATTGGCACCTTCAAGTTGAGCTTTTAAGCAAGAAGAACATTGAATTTTGTAGCGATAGTGAAGAAACAAACCGCAAATATTACCATCATACAAGGGCAATCAATCAATCACCATGCCGGGATTTCTCCTAAACTCTGCTTCTTGCAGACCACAGGGTTATATTCTGCAAAGGATGATGACACTCTATGACGAGAGCCTGGAAAATAACCGTGCCATCAACTTATCTTGCTTATTTCGACGGGCTTGTTCAGATAAGTGTATATTACACAACACGAGCAATCGTGCTAGGGAACGACCATTAGGTGTCCTGCACTCCCGCTCCGCCAGGCTTCTCATCAGCAAAGCTTACCTTGGTCAACATACAGTCTCAAATTGTAGTTTGTGTGATTGCAAAATCCATTGGCAATGTCAGGGTGGAGTTCCATCTGTGATGGCATGGTAAGCCTACCTTGATCGCAGCTGTGCCATGGTTTAGCAAATCCTGATTTGATGCATCAGGACGGCCTGGTCTTTGGAATCTATCCGAAGACCCCATAGACATGTATTGATCAGAAAACTATTCTCTGTGTCTCACAAAATGCCACAAAAGTAATTCTGTCCTGGCCGAAGTCTCTCCTGTGAATTGCTGAAGCAAGTCATGTGGCGAAGTTGCCGCCATGCAAAATGAGATAAACAACAAATATTGTGTATACGGCTATGGCAGCAGAGCACATTGAGCTTAGCAGCAGACCACGTATCTCAGTGGAAAAGAATTCCAGCAAAAGATAGCCGTTGATTGCTATTAGGAGGGCAGCAACAATCCACGTTAGCATCTGCAGTTGAACACAAACAATGACTGAGGTCAATGGTGTTAGCAAGAACACACAGCATGACTAACCACCCTAGCAGAAGGTAGTGAATATATATATACCGAAGGATGAGGGTGAACTTGCTGTAATCTTAACACACAAGAACAAACTGGATGACAATGCTGCCGATGAGTTTTCACCACAACTTTGTATATATTTCATCCTATTTTCACTATGCTACAACTAAAAGCAATTTCTAGGAACCACAAGTGTGGTCGACAAGCTTATCAGAACTACTATGGGAAAAACCAACAGTTAGATGTTCAGTTGAAAATGTATCCGCATGTGGCTTATTTTCTACTAGTCCACGTATTCCATCACAAGAAAGCTTGTTCATGATCATTGTCAGTCTAGTCTTCCTTAAGCAAACATCACCAATTCACCCCTGATGTTTTTTATTTGTTTGGTTCCTTGTTAAAGAAATATAAAATACAGATGTTTAAAACAAAATATCCAACCATAGAATTACCAAGTGCACAAAGGATACATGGAGAACAAGAATAAACACAAACATAGCCAACCCATTCTATTCTAAATGTCAAGCTTTTGTCCAAGTGAATCAAATATCGCAGGCAAAAATGAGACAATCTAACAATCTACATGATGGAGAACAGCATGGACTTATTTCCTGACAGAACATGGCACCCTTAATTTGATTTTGGAACAATTACAAAGGAAAAATGCTTAGGTGAAGACACATGAACAGCAGGACCTCCTTTTCAATTTCTCTCATTTATTTATTGTATTATTCTGTAATCTGTATGCCAACAGTAGGAAAACACCAATAAAAGCTCCTAAAAGCACAGCCGACAATTGGCCAGAAAATTCTCCAGGTGCATACAGGGAGGGGGTATATTATCTTAAATTTCTTATCAAAAAATGAAAGGCCATGTTTCGTTTAAAGAGCTAAACTAAAGAGGCCAATCATTCTTGAGGTAGAGAAGGAATAGAGAAGTGGGGACTAACGGTCAAAAAATATAATAAAGCAAAAAATTCTACATGCTAACTCTCTTAGTGGCACAAGGATTTTGTAAATCACGCTTTGTTGGTCATTTGACAGGTTCACATAGGAAGAATTTTGGTGCAAGAGTGGTCACCATCAAGAGGGTGGACATTGGTACAACAATGAGTTTGCTCCTTTGCAACTTCGAAGACCAGGGTTCGGATCTCGAAAACAACCTTACGTTGACCCGCTCAAGACCATGGATTAGCAGGAGCCTCATGCACTAGGTATGCTCTAGGAGTCACTAGACATAATTTCCCAAGCACAAAAACCCCAGGGGATTTTAGGTTTTCTATAAAGTAGACCTCTCTTGACTGCCCCGATGGGGATTCAAGGATATATGAAGCAGACCCTACGGATTCCACTAGACAGGAAAAAATCTAGAACATGCTGACATGCTACACGGTTGCGTAAAAGCTTCATATCCAAAGCATAGTTGCCAAAGTGTTGGTGTAACACACCATACCAACATGCAATGACATCCCTTCTCTCAGAACTAAAATTTTTGTATATCTTTCCAGTTCATATTTGACACTAGATCTGATAAAGGTGACATGTTCCAAAATTAAGAACAAAGATATTTGCCAATTAAGAGCCCAAAGTAACAAATAAGGGTAATAGCATGAAGCTTCTAAACTTTTTTTTTAATTCTTTTTAAATTCTAAGAATTTATTATTGGCGAGCCATAGCAATTGGACCTATCAAGGAAACTAAAAGAATTATAGAAATTAGTTCAAAGGGAAGATAAAAATCTGTCGATAAATGAATCCCAATTTGTTGATCACTACTTATTAGGTCCTGTTCTATAATCTGGTTTGATCTTGTAGTCCAAATAATTCTGTACCATGATGTATGTATCTGGTATGGTAGTAATTAGTGAAAAAAAGAATACTTGTACAAACAAGTGAAGTGACTCCATCTCCATTAGTCCAAAAATACGAATCATTGGAATATTCTGAACCATTCATGAACATTACCGCAAATATGATTAAGACATGTTCCACTCCCACATAAAATGTAGCTGTGCGGCAGCTATAAAAAAGGAGTTTGATGGAATGTAGAATGAGGGTATACAAACAAGAACCAATCCCAGCGGAAAAGCAGAATAAATAGGATTGGTAAGTAATACTAACCCCAGACCACCTAATACAAGAACTGACCCCAGAAATACTACAAGAATATCATGTATTGGTCCAAGTAAATCCATTATGTATAATATGCAAAAAAAAGTCAAATCATGACCTTACTAAATGGCCCAAGAAGGGAAAAAGGGTTACCCCATTTTTTATTGTATATGATATGTTCCTAATTGAATTAAATCTTAATATGGATTAATTTAATTAAATATATGTGGAAAAAGATAATAAAACAATACTCTATAGGAGTTTGGAACTCATGGCTTACTTGAATGGCACGGCTGATCTTAAAGTCTCCCATAACTTGCTCCTTCGACACCAAAGTCAGGAGTGGAATGAGAGCAAATGGTATCTGAACCGACTGAAGTACATTAAGCCATTGATTCAAAACATCTAATGCGGAGTCAGATGTATCGAAGAATAGAGCAACGACTATAGTTGGGACAATCGCAAAGCTTCTGGTGATCAATGACCTGATCCATTTTTTCAAACGAAGATTTAGGAATCCACCCATGATAAATTGTCCAGCATATGTGCCAGTAAGCGTACTACTTTGCCCAGCTGCTAGTAAACCAATTCCCCAGATATATAAAATAGGAAATATACCTCCCCCATACTTCTCTTGTAGAAATTTCCCAGCATTCTCGAGACCTATATTTTCTGCTTCTTTAGTACCATAAAACCCCTTAGCAAAAACTGTCGTAACAAATAGATTTATCATGAATGAGACAATTAGGGCAATTGTTGACTCTATGGAGTAATATCTTAGTGCCTCTTGAACACGGCTTTTCTTGCCAGGGTCAACCTTTCTTGATTGTACAAGAGCAGAATGCAGGAAGACATTGTGGGGCATTATCACACAACCAACGACTCCAACAGCCTGCCTTATTGTTTTCGAGCCTAGTTTTGGAACCAAAACACCTGCAAAGACAAAACAAGAAAAACTCTTGGCCTAGAGTCAACCAAGCTTAAAGCAAGGAACGAGCAAATCACAATTACATATCATAACATCGGAATGGGCTGTGTACCAATCAGAAGCTCCTTTTCACTAGGCTTGGCTTCTCTGAACATCCATGCAAACGAAGAAGCCATTGTTGTAATGAGAACTGCGAAAAACGCTTCCAACTTCCTCACACCATAGTTCTCGAGGAACAGAAAAATAAAGCTGCAAGAGAAGTTATAGGTATAACTATGTGTTAACAGAACAAATAATGACATGCCATATTATATTGAAATAAGTAGTGAATTCCCAGTCAACCGTGAAAGGAAATTAACTGATAAACTAATATCTATATGTATCATAACATAATCAAATAAGTTGCAACACCAAATTATTTTATGATCATGATATCTTATTTTATTTCTTCTATTAGTCTAAACATTTATATGGCATCGACAGAAAGAGAATGCTGTTTGGTCAATGCGGTTTTGCAGCTTATAATGCATCAACAGAAAGATATTGGATTTCCAATAGCGAAGGAGAGACATAAAGCATGTTCCTAGAGAACGCAAACTTATCTTCACTTGCAAATAAAAGATGCGATTTTTTTCTTTCCGGTAAGAAATAGGGTAGTAATTAACAGCAACTCTAACGAACTAATTGAGGTCCTACCAATCCAAAGCCGTGATGATGACCCCAACCCAGAGCGGAAGAACACCACGGCTCAGGATCTTGATCGCGATGGCGCTCCCGATCACCTCCTGGATGTCCGCCCCGATCATGGCCACCTCCGCCATGAACCACAGCGCCAACCGCGTCCACCTAGGGTACTCCTCCCGGCACAGCTCCGCGAGATGCCGCCCCGTGGCGACGCCCAACCTCGCCGACAGCATCTGGATCAAGAGCCCCATCGCCGTCGCCCACAGCAGCAGCCACAGCAACGAGTACCCCGCGATGGCGCCGGCCTGGAGATCCCCTTCCAGGTTCCCCGGATCCAGAAACGCTATGCTCATCAAGAACCCCGGCCCGGTGAACAGCCACAGCTTCTTCCACGAGAAGGGCGGCGGCGTGGATCCGTCACCCTCGGCGTCGTGCTCGGCGATGACAACCTTCTCGCTGGCCTCATACGCACGCTCCGACGCCCCCTCCTCGTCGTCGTCGTCGCTGCCGCTGCCTTCGAGCTCCTTCCCATCAGATCTGATCGGGAGGAGGGGCTTCGCCTCCTTCTCCTCCGCCTCCTCTTCATGAGGCTTCTGAGGAAACGTGGAAGGCGGCGAGAGGAGGCGAAGGGGGATCGAAACGGGGCGTGACTTATCGTCGGCGTCGAGGGAGGACGCCATCGGCGTGATGTGCGCTCTCTCCCTCTCTGCGCCCTTCCGTCGAACGCTTATCCCTTTCGTTACTCCTAAATCTCGATGTAAAGCTTCTGATCCGCTAGCACACGAATCGTCGCTGTTAACAAAAGCAGAGAAAACGGCTAAAGACCGCAGGGCTTAATTATAGGAGGTATCGACCCAGCCCGTTCTGACTAGGCTCACGAATCGACCTGCCGTATAAGCGGGCCAGCAGCTGGAGCCCAACGCGGGATCCAATCGATACGTACCAAATCGGATGCGTCCGCGTAGATAATGGGAGAGAGGCGTCAGGAAGAAGTCATCGGCGTCGACTTTCGTGACGCTTTTGAGTTGTCACGACACGGTCCGCTTATCCTTCTTGCGGCATTTTTCCTTCGTACCTTAAAGTGTGCTGTTAAAATGGACGAGGGGCATCGGCATCAGCATCGGCATCGGCATCGGCATCGGCATCCGACGCCCTTGAGAAGCGGTGACCGTCCGGAGAAAGTGGTGGGAAGATATGGACGGCCGAGAATTGATGGCCTGGTTATAAAAAGGCGCCGAATCGGATCGATCGTGCCGCAGCGACAGCGATATCCTCGTGATGCGCGAACGTGCGGGGTTGGGCGTTCGTACTCGGACCACCGAGTCGCACGCGGAGAACAAGTGCAGATTGGCGTCGCCATTCGGATCTGTTTTGACATGCTGTCCGACGGACACGTACGCATGTCGATTTTTATTATTTATTGTTATCGGAAAAATGAATAAGAGAACGAATACAGATTTAGTTTGGTAATTTTTAATCGTCGGGGTTGCAAGCCAGGGTACCCTACACGTGCGTCCCGCATGTGCCGGGCGGTGAGAAACCGTGTTCGTGTGTTGGGTCCCTCGGCCGAGACACAGGCCTTCGACGGTTGTCGCAGTGGCATGCCAGGTGGCATCGTTCGTTTTCATGACGGGTGGCGTCACCACGTGGCAGATACATGCCCTGCGAGCTGGACTTCCCTAACGAGCGCCAACGCACCCCACGACAACAGACACGGGGGAGACCGAGCGGCCGGACAGAGGGAGAGAGAGAGGGGCGAGAGGGACGGCGGAGAACATGCCGACCACCGTCGCGTTTCTACCCCCGTCTTCGTTCCTCTCGTGACCGCGGCCTCCTCCTCCGTTTCGCTGTCTCTCTGCTGTCGTCCGTCGGCGTCTTTACGTTCCCCTTCCGGTTCCCCCTTTGAACCCTCGAAGCCCCGGTTACCCATCATCGTCGCCTGCACCGCCGCTCCCTTCAATGAATTCGAGGCCAAGGTCAGAGCCCAGAAGCAATTGTGCAAGGTTAGTTCCTGAACCCTTCTTGAATTGCCTGCTTCCTTGAACTCGGTACTGCTATGGTTCTTTGCTTATCGGTGTCCCGTGCTTTCTGCATGTCAAAGCGCCTGTAAGATTCTTTCTTTGAGCAGCCTGGTTTCTTGTCTCAAACTAGATTGAATTCATTTGACCGTGGGTTTTCTTTTGGTTGATGTTCAATTCTTGTGCATCAACGGGTGATGCCTCGGAACGGGGATAGATTTACGTACCGGATGAAGGCCAATTTGGTGTTAATTTGATTTCAGTGGTGAATGGTGAAATTTTGGTTTCCACTCAAAAATTTATTGACAGTACGGAAACCAACACGATCTCGAGAAGGCTGTTCCTTCAATACCGATGCAATGTACGTATCTGTCGGGAAGTAGTTGTGTGAAATAATGTGTTGATATAGAGAGAAGTAAAAAAAAGCTCACTTAGTTTGAAAATTAAAAATAAAACTCTGAATTTTGGTGGATCCGATAAGCTTGGATGGAAAAGAATGATTAGACATGCTGTTTGTCAGGCATGGATTTCTTGGGGATCTTCAGTTCATAATGGTACAATGCCTTCAAACCATAAAACCGTGTCATGCACTACACTTGATGTAACTTCTTCCTAAGTTTTGCATTTATTGAATGTGGATGTCAAACTGTACCTACATAATACATGCTTTTTGCAAGAATACTTAGGACATACACTATGCTATTGGTTAGCACTTAGATGGAGATAGGAGCTGAACCCAGTAAGATATAGGTTCTGATAAAAGCTATTAATTTCTAAGAAAGTAAAGCTTCCAGAGTTATAAGAAGATATTCAACTTGTGAAATTTATTAAGATTGAGTGAATACGATAGAGTAGCATGATAGTAGGATATTGCAACTGTACAGAATATATAGTTGGCCATAGTTCTTTTTTTGGGACCTTGTCTTTTAACACCAGTATATTTGTGTTGTTTTCGAAATTACTACTATCTGATGCCACTTGATCTCCTCAAGAGCCGCATTGATGTTCTGTCAGAAGTTCATGCTCTTAAACTTGATACAAGAGATAGGGCCTTTGGGCGTGAGCCTTATCGAAGAAAATGTATCAGCTGATACAGTGGATGCAATGGAAAGGGCTATTTCAGGCATGTTGGCTCTTCTTCCATCCAACCAGTTTCATGTCCTAGTGGAATCTCGCTGGGAACCATTCTTCAAGTTATTGGTTTCTTCGATGAAGACAGCGTAGGTGACAAAAATGCATGTGACATTATATTCAAACATTTTCACAAATTTTTACATCAGTCCTTCCAAGTTGGCCCATGTCAAATACTTTTTATAAGGATCAGGGAAACCCAATTGCCTTGTTTGGGGTTCTAGAACACCAAATTCAACTAAACTCTGATCTGTGCATTTAGACTGCTAACTTTTTAATTGATCCATACATTTGCACCCTGCTAGGCCTTTTATTATATGGCGAAGGGAAGTATAGGAAATTGCTTGGACCCAAAACATGCTGCTCTTTGTTGGAAAGCGAGAGTGAGTAATGAAAGTCTCATGTTTTTAATTGATTATTTTTCATGATGTTGTCATAAGATTAAAATTAGCAAGCCTCTTTAGTAATTATTTGGAGTCTGTTGGGAAATCTCTCTTTTGTCTAACAAAAAAGTCATTTTTGTCCACCTTTTAATTTAATTCAGAAACAACAGAATCTTATTTAGAAAGATGTGGGTGCTTTGTTAAATTTTTTAAATCAAAATCTATATCTTAACTAGGAAAAATGACAGCCATGCTGAAGCAGAAATTACCTATTCTATTTGCATGGATAAGACTGTGCACATCAACCCTCTGCGAAGCCAATATTGGTGAGAGCCTTACGCATTAGGCTGCATGTTTTTAATATGCCCATATGGTACAAATAGTCTACATAAAGGGAGTTTTACCTTTATTCTGTAAAATTATGGTTTTTTTGTTGTTTCCTATATATTGTGAAATCAAATGAATGTTACTATCATGGAGGGATTACCTTATCCTGGCTCTTAAATTAAACATCCATTTCTTTGTACAGACAATGATAGCTATCCTTCACAAACAACCATTGTTTGTTAGTGTTAACCATAGGAGGATTCATGGGCTTAAATATAGTTCTTGCACAAGTATCCAAGTTTTGCATCTGTATGGGTGGTGTTCGGCTATCCATGTTTTACTCTTTTACACACATTAACCCCTGACATATGTTGTAAGCCCACATATAGCTTAACTTTACATTTAAGCAATATCCTCTGTTGTGAACTAACGTTAATGTTTTCTTTTACTTAAATCTCAAGGTGTTGTTGGACTCGACCACTTGTCCACTGATTGCTTGTAAATAAAATTGGTAAATAATATCCTAATCTACATGGTCATTTAGCAATGTCCACTGATCATTTCTCTAGTAATAGAAAAATGGTCAGTCAGTTCCATGGCTGTTCAACTGCACGTAGCAGCGTTGCTGACCTTATGTGGAATCTACATATGGCTGGAAGCTACATATGGATGCCTTCTTATTCTTAAGGATAACTGTCTTACTTTACTGATGCTGTTCTTGCTAAACACCCTAGATATTTTGAAGGGTATACTTATATGTGATGAATTGATTCCTCGTGTATATTTGTATATATTTATATAATTTCAAAATCAAACATCTGTTAACTTGCCTTTAGTTCGATATATTGAGGATGAATCTGGCTCTTAGACTTTCTTGTACAAGCTATCTGTCAGCATCGTCAACTGCCATTCACATAAGCTAGGATCTTGTTTCAAAAGAACAACCTGTTGGATTATCTAAGATCACAGCAACCTGAGAAGGTAGGTTGTGTTACCTACAATGTTTTACAACTTGATCAATGACTTTTCAAAAAGAATCTTCGGCTCTCTACTGAGAAACAATGTTATATAATGTTGCATATGACTGGCATGGTCTGGTCCTGCCTGCTGTATTTCCTTCAAGCATTTTCCTGTTAACACTGCCAATTGCAGTCTCCTGATACGGTTAATCCAAACATCACTACGATAGTTACATTTCCAACTTAACTTGAACGAAAAACAAAAGCAAACTACATAAAACTACTTTATCTATTCTTTCTGCAATACCTTATTAGTTTGAAGGATTAACAACCAGTAGAATTTAAATTCTTTTTTCTGCGATGGTCTATACTTAACAATATTATAAATTGCTAAATTAGCAAATTTTCTTTAGCAATCTGCTTTAATGCCGATAGGGGTATGTTAGGGGAAAACAACCTTTTACCGTGACCCCGGGGCGCACGGCGCGAAATCCGGAAACCGGGGGGTCGTCTCGGTACGGTTCGGGCCCGTCGATGGCTCCTGCTCGCGCCCGTCGAGCTCTCCGAAAGGCGGTCGCGCGCTCCTCGGCCGTCAGGGACGAGACCTGCAGCAAGGCGGGTCGGATGCTCCGCCCGACCCCTCCGACGCCTAAGTCGCTGCCGCCGTGGCCGAGTTCCCGCAGAGAGTTGCGGGGTGTTCGGGTCTACTAACCTCCCGAGCGTTCAAGGAAAGAAAGGGTCTCCCTAGAGGTCTTGAGAGAGATCGAATCGAGAGTCACCGAGAGAGCCCTCCTCCCGCCTTACCTGCTCGGGTTAAATAGGTTGACGGAGGGCATGCTTCCGATCGTCGCAGTGGCGACGAGCTCGACCTCGCAGTCGGGCGCGTGGTCGCTTGGCGGGTAGTTGGGGCGATGCCGAGGAGAAGCGACGTCTGTCACATCGCGGGCGGTTGGAGCGCAGGAGGGGCGATGACGCCGCTACCAGCGGCGTAAGACCGGGTGTCTCGCCATACTTAATATCCTTATCACTACCCTCAAAAGCCACTCGCGGGACAATTTTGAGGGTGTTGCTCGAAGAACTCGTGGCCGATCGAGATCTCGGGCGGAAGTTCTACCGTGTTGTCATAATTGACCAAGTCTCAGGATACGGGTCGAGGCGCCGCCAAGACCCGAAGCCAATGATCGAGGAAGCTCGAGATCCTATAACAACCACCGCTCGGGATAAAAGGGGGTCGAGGAACCTCAAGACCCGTAGTTATAGTCACCGAACCGCTGCTCGATATAGTGCCGAGCCACCGCCAAGGCCTAGGATGCCGGCGATCGAGCCGCCGCCAAGATCGCGTGCCGAATCCGCCGCTCGGGATAATGGGGTCGAGGAGACGCCGAGTTCCGCTTGCTGCCGACGTCCCGTAATCGAGGTTGAGACTCGCGGGCCAACGATGGGTGAGCAACGCCGAGGTAAGGGCCGCGATGTCCAAGTCTTCGCACGCCCGTGCTGGCTACTAGGGGTCGAGGTCACGCATACGACTTGAAAAATCGTGATAGCCGAACCGCTGCTCGGAAGGTGTGGCCAGCCGCCGCCAAGGCTGAAAAACAGAGTAGCGAACCGCTGCTCGGGATGTGTGTGGCCGAGCCGCCGCCAGGGCCTATGAAAGAATAGCCGAACCGCTGCTCGGGATGTGGGAAGTCGAGGAGACGCCCGATTCTCATGCTGCCGACGTCCGGAAGTCGTGGGTTGAGACACGCCGTGTCCTCCTCGCCATCGACCCGTCATTTTGCGCAAGGGGTCGAGGTCACGACACGACCGAGAAACCATAATAGCCGAACCGCCGCTCGGGATAAGGGGGTCGAGAGACGCCCGATTCTCCTTGTCTGCCGACGTCCGGAAGTCGGGGGTTGAGACACGCCGTCCTCCTCGCCATCGACCCGTCATTTTGGTGCAAGGGGTCGAGGTCACGCACGCACCCGAAGTTATAATAGCCGAACCGGCTGCTCGGGATAAGGGGGGTCGAGGAGACGCCCGATTCTCCTTGTCAAGCCGACGTCCGGAAGTCAGGGGTTGAGACACGTCAGGTCCTCCCTGCTTACCGACCCGTCATTTTGGTGCAAGGGGTCGAGGTCACGCACACGACCCGAGAAGCCATAATAGCCGAACCGTCGTTCGGGATAAGGGGGGTCGAGGAGACGCCCGATTCTCCTTGCTGCCGACGTCCGAAGTCGGGGTTGAGACACGCCAGTCCTCCCGCCACGACCCGTCATTTGGTACAAGGGTCGAGGTCACGCACACGACCGAGAAGTTATACAGCCGAACCTCCGTCGGTGTGTGTGGCAGCCGCCGCCAAGGCCTGAGAATACGCGGTCGAGCAAACGCCAAGACCTAGAAGACCAAAATAGCCGAATCGCTGCCGGGATGGGGGCCGAGGCGCCAAGGCCAAATTCCGATGGTCGAGCCGCCAAGACCTAGAAGACCAAAATAGCCGACCGCTGCTCGGACGGGGGCCGAGGCGCCGAAGGCGAATACCGTGGTCGAGCCGCCGCTCAAGACCTAGAAGACCAAAATAGCCGACCGCTGCCGACGGGGGCCGAGGCGCCGCCAAGGCCAATACGGTGGTCGAGCCGCCGCTCAAGACCTAGAAGACCGAACCGCCCCCGTGCCGCTTCGAAATACGGCTCGCGATAGTGCGGTTCTTTGGGATCGATCGAGGATACCGCGCGCGGGATAAGTTTCTTACCGGGGGTGTACACGCCACTTCCATCAATATGATGCCGCGCTCGATCGCCCGATGTGATGCTATTGGGCGAGGTGGCGGTGTCATGCTGTCGCCTGCCTCGGGAGGCGAAAGGTCGAGGCCCCCTTTTTCTATAAATAGGGAGCCTCGCGTCTCTCTATCACTTTATCAGCGGAGTTTTCATCTTTTGTCCTGCCGTCGTCTTCCTTCAAGTTTTCTCCATAGGCTCCGGTGCCTTTTGATCTTCTTCCAGCCGATTTCTTCCATTCTAGGTTAGTGTGCGATGGGTCTTCCTTCCACTTCCTCTTCATCTACTTCTTCCTCCTCCTCCCCATCAGTTACAACCCGCGTCGCCGCTCTCCCTTCGTCTCCTCCTTCCAGCCCTTCCTCAGATGCAGGCGCGCGTGCGTTAGAGGCCCTAATGTGGCCGCACGACCAAGACTCCATCTTGACGAGCGTATGGTGGGGATTCTCGGCGGCGCTACGGCATCCCGAGGAGTTCAACCTCCCGCCGGGCGGGACAGCGGGCTTTGACCCGGTTCCCCAAGGGCTTTGCCTGTCCGCCGATGCCCTAGAGGCCGGCTTGCGCCTTCCCCGCACCCAACTCGTATCCTGCATCTCCCCGTGGCGATTTCGCCTTCCCAGATAACTCCCAACTCGGCGGTATTTGGTGGCTTTCTGGGAATGCCATTACGCTAACATCGCCCGACCCGCAACCTTTTCCTCTCGCTTCGCCTCTTCAAGGGGTCGGGGATACTTCCGCCGCATCGACCGGGGTTCCGGTTAGCGCGCCCACCAATAACAAAGGGTGGAAGAGGCGCTTTTTGTCCAGCGCCAAATGGATCGGGTTTTGGGGTTCGGTGGTTGTCAAGGACCATCGATAACACCGCTCGGCCGAGTGTCGAGGAGCGTGCTCACCTCGAGCACCGAGGGTAATTCTCCTTCCTCGCAAGCCATCCGCAACATGCCCGAGCAGTTGGTCGTGGAGGCCGACTAAGTCCGCGCTCTGGTAGGCCGCCGTTGTCTCGCTTCCTTTCATTGCGCAAACTCTATCTTCGACATATCCGCCGCTTTACAGGATGGTGAACTGCGATCCTTCCACGACTGGGCGCCCGAGGGGACCATCTCCGCGCTCTCCGGCGGTCTCCAAGCCGGCGGGGTGGCTCTCGCACCGCCGAAGAGGGACGCCCCAAGAAGAGGGCGAAGGCCAAGGAGGTGGTGGACCGTGGCCACGGCCGGCGACCGAACAACCGAGCGCCACCACTCCTGCCGAGAGTCCGGGTCCCAGCCGGGGCGGCCGGAAGGGCGGCGTCCTCGCCATGCAGGGACTGTCCGGTCACGCCGGGAGGGACCACCGTTCCTTTCCCGAATGATGGGGAGGTCCTTCGGGGCCGCGAGCGACCCTCTCGTGGCCGGTGGCATGGTCCGGCCCCGGGGACAAGGTGTGGGTCGGGGGAGAGCCCTCGGCCCGCTACCTCCGGGGGGCGCTCCATCCCGACATGGCTCGGGACCTATACACGCTCCCCTCGGAAGCGCTGCTCGCCAAGTCCGCCAAGTCGGTGTTGTGGGTAAGCACCGTTTGCGTGTATTCTCTTGGCTGAGCTATGTTCATCACTTTGGCTTTTTTCCTTGCGAATCTCCACTACACCATCGCCCTCCTCGGCCGGGTGCACGACTCGGCCGCTTGGTGCATGGTTCGGTGAGCGCAACTTGAGTTGCGCCACTCGAGGAAGCCCGAGCGGGTCGGGACCCGAGGCGCTTCCGCCGCTGAGCGCGGCGCGACATGGGCGCGAAGTGCGCGTCGACCGCCGAGCTCGAGGCCGCCTCGGCGATAGAGGCCGCAGGCTCCTCCGGACGTTGAAGCCGGAGAACCGCCGGATGGAGGAGGCCTCGGATTGGCCGCCAAGTGACCTCGAGGGAGGCCGAGCCGCAGCGCCAAGGAAGCCCTTGCCGCGGTGGAAGGGAGTCGGCGAGAAGGACCGGAGGCGGTCGACGATACAAGAAGTCGGAGGGCTTCCTCACCGACCGACGGGCCGTGTATCATACTGAGTATGGGTACAAAGTTGCCACTGGCCCGGTTCGAGCATGTCCTCCGGGCTCAATGGTCGAGGAGGATCCCGTCTCATGCCCAGAGGATCGGGGTCGACATGCTGGCGAGTTCCTTCGGCAACTGACCTTCCCAGCTGCGGCACGAAGACCTCTTTTCTTCTTTTGGAGGGCTTTCCCTTGCTTTTTGTAACACTTCTTCCCCACTAGGGGCACATTTTGTAATCAAAGCGTTTTTGGTAATACAAATATGTTTTCTCCATACAATCTCCGACTTCCTTCCAATGGCACGAGTCCGCATCGATTTACTTCCGTTTGGTCCTAAAACAAAATATTTCTTAAGGTTGTGGGCGTTCCAAGTCCTCGAGGCTGCTTTGCCCGATCATAGTCGCGGCCGGAGCGTTCGGTCGGACTACTTGGATTACTCGGTAGGGCCTTCCCACTTAGGTGCAAGCTTGCCCCAGTGGCGGGGTCGCTTATACGCCTTGCGTAGGACTAAGTCGCCCATCCCGAGGTCGGCGCACCCTCTTGTTGTAACTCCGGCACATACATTTATGCGCCGGTATTTTTACGTCTTGCGCGTTGGTCCTGCGTTCTTCTAGCGGTCTAGGCGGCCGAACTCCACTGGGCGAGGTGGATTCCTCATAGTTCTCCACCGGTATGTTGGAATGACCAACTCACTGGTGGTAGGTGCTTCCACGCCCGAATGCAAGGTGGGGACTCGCCGGCGTCTTGAGGTATCGCGAGACCACGGGATGTTCGGGAGCTCGTCGACCCGGCTTGATCGGGCTTCAAAGTCCTTTTCCTAAGTCCATCGGGATAGATCGGTTGGTCACCTCGGCAAGCCCGTTGAGTGCAGGGTGGGCCACCGAGCTAAACCTCAATGGATGTGATAAGTCGCCGAACTCCGAGCCGAGTCTTTGTGGCGGGTCCGTTATCGATGATGATAACGTTGGGCAAACCGAATCGGGTCACGATGTTCTTCCATCTGGAATTCGACCCGTTCTGTAATGGTGCTCGACCTCCACCCACTTGGTGAAGTAATCTATCCCCACAATAATATGTCTCCATTGGCCGGCCGAACGGCCCCAAGAGGTCCATTCCCCATTGGCGAAGGGCCGCGCAATCCATGGAGGCGGGACGCGAGAGCTGCGGGCGCGGCCCGGCGTGTCGCACCGCCGCCGCAAAGCCTTGGCGTCTCGGTGCAGCGTAGGCGATAATAGCCACTGCGCGGTATTTTGAAGGCCAAAGTTCGGCCGCCCATGTGCTCCCACAAATCCGCCGTGGACCTCGGCGAGAATCGATTCCGCCTCTCGATCTAAGCATCGTAGTAGGGGTGGGAAAGCGACCTTTTGAGTCGGTCGCCCGATTTCGCGATACCACGCTGAGTTGGCGGAGCCGCCGTGCCGACCTCATCCACCGTGGCGAGGATCCTCGCGTTTGTACTTGATACTTCACGAATCCACGTTGGTGGGGTGGTGGGACTCGGGATCCCCGATCTCCATGACGGCCACCACCGGCCGGTGTGCCGACTCCTCGACCTCGGGATGTTCCTCGGATCGACTCCGAGGCGATTCATGAGTGATGCAGCTCGTTGGACACAGGCACCACTGGGCCAGTGGGGAAAGTTAGAGGTTTGGGCTTTTACCTCGGTCGGTATCGGACATGGTCGAGTCCCGCACCCGATACTCTCCACCAACTTGCTCGGCGACAAGTTGGGAATCCGTGAGAATGTGGATTGCTCCTAGTTGCATGTCGGCCGCAAAACGGAGGCCTGCCAACAGCGCCTCGTATTCGGCCTCATTGTTTGTGGCCGCGAAACCAAAGCGGAGGGAACGCTCGAAAGCGTATCCGTCGGGATCCTCCAGAATGAGTCCGGCGCCGGCTCCCGCGGAGCTAGAGGACCCATCCACGTGCAGCATCCAATCTCGGTGGATTTGCTCAACGCTCTCTGCTTCCGGTGGTGTCAACTCCGAGATGAAATCGGCTAAGGCCTGGGCCTTGATGGGCATTCTCGGCTTGTAGCGGTCGAACTCGGATAGCTCCACCGACCACTTTAGGAGGCATACGCTCGTCAAACTTAGAAAGAACTTGACGCAGGTGTTAGTCGGCGAATACCTCAATCGTATGGGCTTGGAAATAGGCGTAGCTTCCGAGCCGCTAGAATGAGTGCCAATGCCGACCTTTCAATGGAAGGATAAGCGCTGCTCCGACCACGCGACATGGCCGTGTAGTAAATCGGGTGTTGCGCATCGGGGCTTCTTTCACGAGCACCGAGCTCATCTTTGCATCTTTGAGATGCCGCGGATAGAGAGTAAGTTTTTGGCGCGAACAGAGACAAGTCGGGGTAGCTCGGATAAGTCTTTGCCGAGGCGAAGGCTTCCTCGCACTCTGCCGTCCATTGGAAGTTCTTGGTCTTTGAGGACTCGGAAGAAAGGAGGCACTTATCTCCGATCAGATGTAAAACCGGACAGAGCTGCTATCCTTCCGTTAAGGCATTGAAGCTCCTTAACTGTGCTTGGAGATCTCATGTCGGTGAGAGCCCGGATCTTCTCGGGGTTGGCATCAATTCCTCTCTCTTGTATGATGAACCCGAGGAACTTGCCCGATGTCACGCCGAAGACGCATTTGGCCGGATTAAGGCGCATCCCATACCTTCTCAGTGTGGCGAAGGTTTCCCGCAAGTCGTCAAGGTGTGCAGCCCCTGCTCGGCTTTTCACGATCATATCGTCAACGTAGACCTCCATGTTTCGCCCTATTTGCCGGGCAAACACCTTGTTCACCATCCTTTGGTAGGTGGCGCCTGCGTTCTTTAGCCCGAATGGCATAACTTTGTAGAAGTAGGCTCCTTGGGGTGTGTGGAAGGCTGTATGTTGCCGATCCTCGGGGGCCATCCGAATCTGGTTATGTAGGAGTAGGCGTCCATGAAGGAGAAGCGGGCGTACCCGGTTGAGTCGACCAATTGGTCGATCCTAGGTAGGGGAAGCAATCCGGGCAAGCCCGATTTAGATCGGTGTAGTCAACACATCCTCCGCCTTCCATTAGGCTTGACGAGGACTACATTGGATGTACCATCGAGGGTACCGGACTTCTCAATGAAGTCGACGCCAAGAGCCCGCCGACTTCCTTCTCGCCTTGTTGGCGCCGAGGGATCGAGGCCGAGGTCGCCTCACCGAGCGCGGTCGGGGAAATGTGTAGGTGGTGTTGGGAGACTCGAGTCGATTCCCGGAGGTCGGCACCGCCCGTGCGAAGACGCGCTTTCGAGGAGGTCGATGAGCCGGCCCGCTCTTGATCACCTGTGTCCGGCCAATCCCGATCGTCCGATCGGGACGGCCATCTTGCGTGGAATATTAACCGCCGGTTTGTTGGCTCGGATGCTCGGCGCCAAGCGCCCGCGCTGGTCTTCGAGGGGTTCCGCCTTTTCCTCTTACCTGTGGAGGTCGCCAAGTAACACCGCTCGACTTCGAGGATCTCCCCGCACCTTCCCGACTCCGCTACCGTGGGGAACTTCAGCGTCCGGTGGTATGTGGATAGAACGGCCCTTAGCCTGTTGAGGGTGGGTCGGCCTAGGATGGCGTTATACGCAGTAGGGAGGTCGACCACCAGGAAAGTTACCAGTAGAGTTTTGGCCTTCGGGGAGTCGCCGAGGGTCAATGGTAGGGTTACCGCACCCCGCGGCGAGATCGAGTCGCCAGTGAAGCCGGTGAGCGCCGAGTGCAAAGGCTTTAGGGCTTCCTTCGCAAACTCGTAAAGGCCTCAAGTAGAGGATGTCGGCCGAGCCGCCAAAGGTCGACCATAATCCTTCTGGACCGCGGCGCTGGCAATTGGCCGACACCACCCAAGATCGTCATGCTCGTTACTCCCATATCCCCGAGGGAATGTGATCTCCACGAGGAGGGTGATAATCCCTGTCGCGACGGCCGCATAAGCCCTTCGCCCGGCGCCGCGTCCTCCAAATGCGGTCCTCGGTGATTACGCCGATGTGTTGCTCGACCGCCTTCGGTGTAGGGATGGTGCCCGCGATGTCCGGAGGTATTGATCGAGGTGACCTCTTCGATCGCCTCTTCAATTTGTCGCCTACCGTAGCATTGCTTCGCGTCATGTCCGCTTTGCCGGCGAAAGCGCAATACCGGAGCCGTCGGCCACCGCCGCCGCCCTTCATCGGGTGGCGGCCCGAGCATTCCCGCCCTTGATCCGGAGGAATATTTGTGTCCGAGACGCCTTCAAGGGGGGAGGTGGCGCTCGGCCACAGATGGGCCTGGGCGCCCATGCGCGCCTTGGTGCGGGACTCCCGCCGGGTGCCGGCCCGACGGATGGAGTAGGATGCCCCCTGGCCGCTCTTCCTTCCTTCCCGACATCCAGACTCCTACCGCCACGCATCGACTTGCTCACAAACATTTCGCGATGGACGGGGGTCGCCCACCAAGGACCCAGAACCTCGACGGCCGCAATTTCATCGCGAATGCTCGCACCAATAACGACGGTGAGCATCCGATAACTCCCGCATTCGCGGTGAACCTTCGCACGGCGGAGAGGGGTTCGCCCTCCTTCTCGCTTCAAACCCGAGGAGCGCGTAGGGCTTTGGTCGCGCAACGCCAAAATGCGTAGCTCAAGTCCTTGGCGAGCCGCTCAAAGGATGTCACCGACCCGCTTTTTAAGGTATCGTACTCATGTACGCGATCCTTTCAACGTGGTGGGGAACGCCCGCACATCAAGGCGCCCAGAAGTTCCATATAGGGCCATCTCGAGCCCGGAAGGCGGCGCGACGTGATCGGCCGATCACCGACTCCATCATAAAGGTCGATGGAGGGGAGACGGAAGTTCAAGGGCACCGGTATTCCCGTATGTCGGCGAACGGGACTCCAGTGGGACACTTCCTCTTCTTCTTTGGACTCGCGACGCCCTTTGTACTCCTCCAGACGCCGGCGATGGACCGGACCGAGCCCGAAATAGGTCCGCTGAGTCCAAGACACCGCCGAAGTTCGTGGACGCCCAAGTTTTCAAGAGCCCGGTTCCGGCCCCGAACCCGGCGGGAGGTCGAGAAGATGGTGCCGTGGCATCACCTCATGATGCCGGGAAGAGGTTCCGCGTTGAGGGTCGGCCGCCTCCTCGGCAAAGCGAGGGAGGACACCGACAAGATTGCCAGTGGTCCCACTGCTGGGAGAGGTCCTGAAAAGCCTCCACCGTGACGGTGGGGGGAGGTGGTGGAACCCGACTAGGCGGGTAGAGCCCAGCGTCGCTAAATATATTCCAATAGCGGTCTATAGTCGCGGCGGGATCGTCCCTCTCCGAGTTCGAGGTCTCGGGACTCTCCGCCGAGGTGCCACCGGAAACGACCTTTCGTCCCATGTGTCGCTTTTAGGGCGGAGCAGTGGTCCTTCGACTGCAGAGGCCCTCCTTCTAGCGCCAACTGCTAGGGGAAACAACCTTTACCGTGACCCGGCGCAGCGCGAAATCCGGAAACCGGGTCGCCTCGTGCAGTTCGGGCCGTCGATGGCTCTCGCCACGCCTCCGAGCTCTCGAAAGCGGCCGCGCGCTCCTCGGCCGTCGAGGGACGAGACTGCAAGGCGGGTCGGATGTTCGCCACCCCCTCCGACGCCTAAGTCGTCTTGGCCGTCGGCGGAGTTCCCAGAGAGTTGCGGGGTGTTCGGGTCTACTAACCTCCGGAGCGCTCAAGGAAAGAAAGGGTCTCCCTAGAGGTCTTGAGAGAGATCGAGATCGAGAGTCGGGCCGAGAGAGCCCCCTCCTCTGTCTTACCTGCTCGGGTTAAATAGGTTGGACGAGGGCATGCTTCCGACCTCGCAGTGGCGAGTGAGCGTCGACTCGCAGCTGCCGTGGTCACTTGTAGTTGGGGCGATCGAGGAGAAGCGACGCCCGTCACACATCGTGGGCGGTTGGAGCGCAGGAGGGGCGATGACGTCAGCCAGTTGTACGACAGAAGACCGGGTGTCTCGTCATACTTAATATCCTTATCAGGGTATTATTTGCAAAGAATTCTGGGGACCATCTGGGGGGTTCTGTGATACATTAGTAAATGGTTCTTTGCCAACTTGACCTTCAGCAATTTCTTATCAAAGTAGATACTTAGATATTTGTTTGTAACCTATGTCCAAGGAAAGCCTTGATTACTCGGTATAGGATCACACGTATCCAAGATAGTTGACAAAATTGTTTTACTTATGGAAAGAATTAATCTACAGGTGATAGTAGAGCAATAATGATTTTGGAGGCCCTAATTACTGCACAATTTCAAAAAAGAAGAAAGAAGAAAAAACTGGCTTTAGGTCTTGCACACTGTTGTTCTTCAGCGAGGTTTTGCTGTAGATTAAGATGGACTTATCTTCATGTGTAACAGTTATTACCCTTATCTGTTCATTAGTGCCTAATGAAGTTAAACTCAGTATACAGCAACTCCTCTATGAAATATTGTAATTCCTCAAGTCCAACCTTTAGTGGTAATTTAGAGCAGATTGACTGGAAAAGGTATGATTTATGGTGCCTCCAGAGTCCAAAGTCCAAAAATCGATCTTTATTGGCATTGAAGTATAATTTCTCTGTGTTTTCACATGGATAATATAATATTGTTCGTGCTTGTTATAAGTATAATTTTCTACGATTCCCATGCATCAGATAATAGATCATAACTGCCAACTTTTTTCTAATCATGGTCAACCAGCAACCATTGGTTTTGTTTTGTTAATCCTTTGAGTTTCATGACAAAGATGGAGCTTGTAGTTACATCCCATCTATGGGCTCTGGTGCTTTGGGTGATCCAGTTTGTTATATTCCGTTTCACAGCATAAAAGAAGTGTGCTAGACGAAGCAGATGCATGTTCCGGTTAAAGTCAACTTGCAGATAAGAGGCTTTGAATGTGAAGAACTGAATCAATCTCCAATATGATGATGGGTAAAATTTCCAATATAAGAAAGACTTTCAAAGCTAAATATTGTAGTCCTGATATTTTGAGTAATTCACTTGTGACAGAATAATCAATTTGAGGTAATAACTTTTTTGAACAATGTGGTGTTCCTAAACTTGTTTTTTTCTGTAGGTAGCTGAATTTTCAGAATCAACCTGCCTGGGGGTGGAAGGAACTATCGGCTGTGGTACATGGGCTTCCTTGCAACTCCCTCTCTCTCTCTCCAAAGATGCATTTGAAGGAAGCCCCCACCTCACTATGATAATATGACATCAGTCCTATGGGATTCTCTTGCATGCCTTCTTTTCTGGTATTCGGATGGCACAGCAGACTTTTGTGATTGCAATTCATGCTTTTCGATTGTGAATTTGAACTTACTCTTTCGTGTTGGCAGAAGAAGGCTGTTTGATGAGCCAAGGCTCGAACTGGCAACAAACCAACCAAGCTACTCCAATCTCTGCAAACTTTGGCAGCAGAGATTAACACCGAAAGAGAGTGGCCATATGGCAAGGTAATCAGACATCAAAGCTGCAAATTTTTTTTTTTTTTTTTTTTTTTTGTTTGCTCTCTATCGATGACTAGATTAGTTGCTCTCAAGTACACTTAGTGTTCTCCTTTTGATTTCCAAGGCGGGCCAGGCAATGATGGACACTTGGGTTCTGTCGATATTTCATGAAGTCCTTGTCAAACCCGAAGCAGTTGTCACATATTGTACATGTTGTGTGTTTCATGGATGCAAAACGACATATGCACCCTAAAGACCAACTTGACGCATGTGTGGTCGTTTTCTTCTTTTTCTCATTTTGGTGCTTCTATCTGTGTGCAGACGTCTTTGTCGGACTCTCCCAGCGTTTAGCCCTCCTCCTCCACTCGACCACCGGCGAGCTGCCCGCGCGTTAATGGTTGTCTCCCCCGGCACGAAGGTAGGTACCTTTACACTCTGACCTCTCTCCCTGCGAAGGTTATCTTCCAGGCTTTCTGCCGATCGTCTTTTCTCACATGACCCCGCGACTGTCGTCCTGCTTCTTCCTCCTCGGGTTGCTAATGCTGTCTGTCGCCCGCAAAGCCCGTGCGTTTGTCCGGGATGTCATGATCGCATGGATCTTTTCGGGCCAATCGCTGTTGCGGCTCCCGGGAGGGAGAAGAGAAAGACTTGTGTGGATATACTCCGAGGAGGAGGATTCAACCGCACAAAGTTTCCGACGAAACATACGCGTTGTCATACTCTTAAAAATCTACAGCCACGGGTAGGTGGTTTTGTCCATTTATTAGGATCCCTTTCCCCACTGCGCCCCGTCGACGCTTCGAGCCCATCTGCAACGCCGGCGCGCGCGCGCACCTAAGCACTGAAATGGCGCATGGCTAGTAGTTCCGGCGGGGGCTCCACTCGGGGGTGGCGGGGCTGAAGTGCGCCTCCACCACCCTCGAGTCCAGTAGCTCGATGATGGGGGGGAAGGTGACGCAGCGCGGCGCCTTGTACTGGTTGATGGACGCGCCCCTGGCGATGGCGTAGTCCATGAGCTCTTCGAAGGTGCCGCCCCGCACCACCCGGATCTCCAGCGGCCCGATCGAGCCGTCCGCCGCCCGGCTCTGCCGGTACACCGTGTTCATGGCCTCCTCCATCTCCAGGCAGCACGCCTGCAGCACCTCCTTCCCCGGCCACCTCCCCCCTTCTCCTTCCTTCACCAGCAGCTCCCAGTAGATGACGTAGTGCCCCGGGATGGCCCTCGTCTCCGCCTGGCTCGTGTACTCCACCACCGTCGCCCCCCACGGCTTCAGCAGCTCCGTCGCCCTCTCCACCGCCCGCTGCAGCTCCGCCTCGTCCGTCTTGTCCGACTCGATGCTCAGCAGCACGTTCTTCCGCCGCACGAACCGGAACTGCGGCGCCGCGTTGTGGAAGCCGGTGACGTGCAGGATGTCGCCCACCCGGTAGCGGCAGAGCCCCGCGTAGGTCGTGATCACCAGCTCGTACTCCTGCCCGACCTCCACGTCGGCCAGGTCCACGAGCTGCGGCGGAGGCCCGGACGCCGCGGCCGCCGCCGGGTCGACGGGCAGGAACTCGAAGTAGGCCATGTTGGGCATTATGGTGTAGGAGACCTCCCTGGGCTTGCACATGGGGCGGAGGTTGAGGCCGAAGTAGCACTCGGAGGACGCGTACATGGTGCACGTCATCGGCAGGCCGCCGCTGTAGTACTCGAGGGTGGGAATGTACTGCGCCATGGCGCCCGTGACGATCACGTCGAGGTACTTGGTGTTGGGCCAGATCCTGGTGACGACGCCGGCCCAGTCGCCGGCGGCGCACTCCGACACGATGAACTCGGCGAGGCCGGGGTCGGGCTTCAGCACCTCGGCCACGGCGTCGCGGACCGCGGCGTCGGTGACCATGGAGCTGAGCGTGCCGGTGGCGATGTCGCGGGCGAACTCCTGCCAGTGGAGCTGGAGGAAGCGGATGGCGCGGAGGAGGCCGGAGGCGAAGACGGCGCCCACGCGGAGGACGGCGAGGCGGTCGAGGAGGCCGCAGAGCATCTGGGAGTACATGCTCTGGAAGGCGTCGGCGCAGAGGATGGCGGCGGTGGGGCTGGTGTAGACGTTGTAGGGGTCGAAGGGGCGGGCGCGGAAGTGATGGCTCTTGTAGTAGCTGGTGAGCACCGGGCGGGCGGGGAGGCCGCCGGGCGTCTTGCTCTCCGACTTGACGAACAGGAAGTAGAGCCCCTTCCCTTTGTCCAGCCCGGCCACGTATCTGACCATTGACAAACCACATCGATTACCAAAACACTCTCACCATCTCCAAGTTTGACCTCAATTAAGATGATGGATTTCTCGTCGTTACACTCCTTCATCAGGCGATTCAAAATATGCACAAGTTGTTGCACCAAAGAAGCTTGTAAGCAAACACAAAATTTTTTGCATATCTAAACAGCAATAGACTAGCAAGCGAAATCTATAATAAGATATCCCACTGCTGGAGGTCATGGATCTTACAAATTTGTTTAGTGCGAGTTAGATGGGGTGGTTGCAACTGGGACTATAGAATAGATTGAAGAAGAAGAAGAAGAAGAAGGAAAATATAAGTTTTTTCTGATCTCGACTTGTGGTTTTGTTTTTGAGAAGGCGCAGACATTAAATTTGTTTTAAGCCCATCGTCCACTGGAGGAATCATCTACCACAATAATGAAAAGATATATGTAGCTGACGCAGATGGAGATGGAGTCGTGATTAGTATAGAAACCATCGCTAGCTTGAAGAAAACAAGAAGGAAGATACACCCACAGGTTCATAACCGGCATGAGAAGACTGTAGAGGAGCTGCCGCCGGTCCAGCTCTTCTTGGATGGTCGGCATCAGCTTCCGCTCGCCGGCCGACGTCCCCGAACTGTATGTATATGTAAAGATATCCCACACGAAAAGAATTAAGTCACCATCTCTCGGATCAAAATCGACCAAGTGATCGAGTAGCACCTGGTGAGGAACTCCGATATGGGGTGAGCCGAGAGGATGGCGGACCGGTCGCCGTTGGCGATCCTCTGGATCTCCGGCCGTAGGTCCTCGTAGGTCACCATGGGTATCTTGGACTTGAACGTCCTCCGATCCGTGGCGCCGCCGAGCTTGTACCTCTGCAGGTACTCGGTCTCCGCGTTCTGGCGCAGGATCTCCGCCAACACCTTCTCCTGCACCTTGTCCGCGTTCACGGTCATCTCTTCTATGAACTCCAGCTTCTCGGCGTCCTCCTCGCAGGCCGCCGGACCCAGCTTGGTGGAGTTCGCGGGTCTCACCTCCATGGATGTGTCGACTATGGTCATACTCGAGATGTAGAGGAGGAGGAGGATGGTGATGCTATGAGATAGGTGGGGAAGAGGAGGCGAGGGCGAGGGGTATTTATAGAGGGGAGTGGGGATGGAACCATGCACGTAGGGGGCGCAAGGAGACATAGGGGAGGTCGGGGGCGTGTCGGGCGAGGGAGGGGGCAGGCGGCGGCCCACAGTGGCGTCAGTGGAGGGATCGGAGGGGACAGGCGGGCCAGCGTGCCGGACACGTAGGCGCCGGCCTCGTCGGACCCCTGTCGCGACGCGCGTCACCAGCGGTGGCCCGCGACAAGGACGGGCTGCCGGCGGCACAGACAGCGGCCGTTCCGGGTGACGTCGTCCCCCTCGCCCTCCGACGGCGTCGCCCAGGCGGAGGCCCAGCCCGTGGGACCCGCGGTGGCGCGGCTGCACGTGTCGACTCCAGGGCGCGTCGGAAACCTGCCTGTGTTGGAAGGTCACGTAAAAAAAGCCGATGGCGTGCGACTTCACGGCATGCACACACATCATGGCCGGTCGCCGAGACGACGGAGCGGATCGAGCAGCGCCACTGCCGCTCATATCATTGAGGCCCATTCCATGTACAGGCAGCAATGACTGCTGTGGAAACAGGAACAGTAACCAGCATCCGTCTTAGTGGGAACTATTGCGTGACCAAATAGTATGAGAGACAATATTTATCATCCTTCTCCTTCTGATGCCAGAATGAATGGCATGGGTGTAAGATGTGTGCAACCCACGCAGGAGGTTTGGATAGAAAAAGAGGCCTACCTGCTCTGCAACCCTCTTTATCTACGACTCAGCCAATCAATCTATATATATATATATATAGACGAATGCATTAATAGGGTTACGTATTAGGCGGACGGAGTTAAAATGTGTGGGTGTTGAAGAGTCAACGATGGTGATATGAATCTATGATCCCTCGGGCGAGCAGGTTGAGGCCTCCGATTCAAAGCCGGTCATGAAAGGAGGCTCCTTCCTAACATGAGGAATCCCATGATTCCAACCAATTTGGGATTATTATTTTTCATCCTTAACCTAACGTGCCCAAAGTTGATCAGACTTTATTTTTGAATCTTGTGATGTTTGGAGTCAGCAGGAAGTTCACTTTAGAACTCGGATATGATATAAAAGTCAGCCCGGCCTCCCATGGGTTTCACCAAGGTTGATGAGAGTTCGATGCTCGAATAAGTTAAAAGAGAGTTTGGAATGTGTATACGAAGTGACCCTCATCGATCATCGATGAGAGCATTCCTTAGAATGACATGCTGACACAGAATGCTTAGCTAGCATGTTACCATTATTTTTATTGATCGAACTTTATCGAGAGCGCTGATAACTTTATTGATCTTTCGTTTAGCTGGGCACTTGTTTCTGGCTGCATGAATGATATCATGGAATTCTTCCATATTTCCACATTGCATGCAGCTTATTATAGTTCAGCAGCAGACGAAGAAGAAGAAGAAGAAGATGTTCCTCGTCACTCTTTAACTTTGGCGGAGCCATCTTCTTCACCTGCTTCCCTCTAACCATGCACCATTGCGCCCACCTCAAAAGCCAGAAACCTCATGCACGGAAAATGCATATTATATAGGCGGATTCAACCTGCACACACACAACTTTTGACCCTGCTCTTCTTTCCACCCGCACCACCTAACAGTGCACGACACGCTCTCGGGGGGGTTACTGTGTTTCCGGAGAGAGGTTGCGTCTCAGGGAGGAAAAAGAATACGATGGAACAGTGTGGCTCGGTGCAGGCCAGTGGCACCATGTCTCTGCTTCATGTAGGATGGTCACTGTTCTTGATGTCATGACAAGTGCTATCTGAGGTGATAACTCGGTCGGAGCAGAAGGAATATGCCTCAGCTACAGCGGCCATCAAGTTGGTGGTATCGTGCCTCGCAAACAGAGGTGGAAGGAAAATGGTGATCGGCATGCATCATAGTCTCTGCAGGACGCCGAACAGTGCGGTGCACAATGATCTATCTCCCTGCGGATCGCATTCAAGGCATGCACCCAACATTGACTCCCTGTTTCGGTTGATTGACGGCACCCGATGGGAGGGTTCGGTAGCTGGATGAGGGCCGGGAATCTTCAGCTCCATCAAGAGGATTGATCACTAGAATTTAAAAATTAAAAAAAAAAAAATTGCAGAGATGGGGAAAGCTGATCTGTCTCTTTCCCTTTTTATCTTTTTGGTGTTGGAATTGTCTTGGTTTTTCAAAGCAGTGGGATGAGAATTGACGTTTCAACAAACCACCTAAAGGAGGAACCCATTATTTGCTCACAGAAGTGGAGTTAGGCATGCTGGTTTCTTGTACACAAGCTCTAGCTGTTCTCCATGTCCGATGCTGAATCCAGGTCCTGTTCTGGCACAGCCATCCTCGGTTTTCAACGACGGACGACCCAGACTCTTGTGTTTGTTTTATGGGAGTTTTAATTCCCCAAGCAAGGAGGACAGCGAGCTTTCTACCTAGCCACTCAAATGTCAAGCTTCGATCGCCGGTGTCTAAAGTGCAGACAACTCCATCGAGGCACTCGAACAGTGTCTGCCGCTTCACCAGGTGAAATCATCCATTCTCGTGTCCGAGGAGAAACTGTTGCCTGCATGCACTGCCATCGAGTTTCAGGATCAAGCTGGAACTTTCATGGCGCAGGACATGACGATGAATCGGTACAAGAAGATGTGAAGGGTCGATTCGCATTTCTCACTTGCGTTCCTCCGAGCCTTAAGGATCGTAAGATAGAAGAGGCTAAAACCCTAGCATGGAGTTTGGTCAATCTATGTGGTGCATTCCGATCTCGGGACTCTTCCACGTCTCTCTTGCGTTCTTCTCCTTTTGTTGTTGTGTCAGCACAAACTCCCATAGTCTTTCACCGCGACTCTCCTCCATCGCCCTCGTTCAGCAAAGAAATCCGCTGCAGGTGCATCGGCTGCTGCTCCATATTTTAACTCATCCATCTACTGCCCTCGTTTCCTTCCTGCAGTCAACCTGTACGCTTTGGTTGATTCCATGACCTTATCGACAGAAATAAATAAAGATAGGTGGAGAGATCTGACTCCTACTTCATGTAGGATTTTGTTTAGGCGTAACTCGAGTGATAGTTAGCCGACACAAGCTGATAGAACCCTAGGAGGAGGAGTTTTCAAGTGGCACCATATTATATATGCTAACGACTGCTCCTTGTCCCTGAACCCTAATCAACTTGAGCATGACAACCTACCTTCTGAGCTCAACTTTACGTTTCTATTTCTAAAGGAATAAACACGATCGGGATGATTGGTGACGTGAAACGAGGACGAAAATACTACACAAAAATCAAGAGTGTCAATCATGGATGGTGCAAGAACAGTCGGAATGGCAGCCTATGATGCTGACTTCTGCATCGAGTCACCAATGAATCCACATAGGATCCTAGCTCTTCATGCAAGAGAGATGATCCAAAGTGTGACCCAAAAGCTACCAATATCATTACACTTGTTTACTTTCGTGTAATGTCATGGGTTAATGTGCAGCTCGGACCTTGGCGAATGATTATGACATAAAGCTTGATAGAAGAACAAGTCAACATTACATGATACATGATCTACACGATAGAGTATGGTTTTCTTAGACCCAGAGCTTGTCATTATCACCTGTTGTGAGATCATGTCAGCCTCCTGTTGAATCAAGGACACTCACTGAACTCATTGTTTCCAAAAATATCTTTTAACATGAGACAATGCAACTGATGTCCACTGCTACTCCATTCTCTCTTTCCCCCCATACTTCCCTGATTGCAGGCCAAGCAGTTCTGACGAATGGTGATGCCACACTTTTATCTCCAAAGTGGATCATCAGAGAAGTGGTAAGAAATGATCAGATGGAAGAAGAAGAAGAAGAAGAAGAAGAAGACCATCATGGGGTTTTTGATCACCATAATTTCGCTTTACATGGTGTAATAAATGCTATGATTGGATTACCATTTGGTGTTGGAGCAACATTGCAAATCGCAGCATGAATGTTGAGTTGATGCTATCAGTGAATCTAATCTAACATCTTTCTCCGATGAGTATTTGTGTTCAAAGAGGAAAAGAAGCAATCGATTTTACAGATTTTTTTTGGGATAATTTAATTCTATTGAAAAAAAAAAAACTATATCTATGTTTTCAATGAAATGATTTTTATATAAAAAAAATCTCTTTGGGACCCAAGTTTAATAACTGCCATAAATGGGCCTGATGTGGGCCTTCGGAATCTCTTGGAGGCCCATAAGAAGCGATGGAGGCCACATGAGTCCATTGACCATGGCGATATGGGACGCGGATCGGCGCACCGACCGCCGCTTCCGGGCCGCAGTCCAAGACTTTTGTCCTTTGAGTTCGATCGTGACAAATGGGTTGTGCGGATCTATATATTGCTCAGCGGCAAAGAAACGAACACCCAGCGAGCGCAAGAAGCGGCGTCACGATCAGCCCAAGTAAGAACCTCATCGCCGCCTTTGGCACCCCTTTCTCTTTCAAATCCTCACCTCTTCTCCTTCTTTATCTGTTCATGCCTTTTGTGACGGTGACGTCTTTCTCCTTCTTTTTTTGGTTTTCTGGGCGTCTTGCTGGCTTGCGATTTGTTTTGGTTGTGGTGTGTGTGAAAGACGGGTTTGCCGTGGCATGTGTATCGTCTTGTGCCCTAGGGAGGAAGGAAAGAGAAAAAGAAAGGAAGGGGTTTAGGAGCTTGGACGTGCTATGTTGAGATGTGTGATCAGAGGTGAGAAAACGGAGAACGAACAGAGTGAGAGGAGGAGCGGTTGCGTTCTAGGATTTGGCCGTCTTGATTGGTCGGGATAGATGCGGAATTGAATGTCTGTTGGCATCTCTTGAGCTGCTTGATTGTTTGATCGGTGAAACCCTGAAGTTAGAAATGTTTTTCTCCTTCTTTTGGAATGTCGTGGTGGGATAGAGGGGAGTAGCAGAAGATTTGTGGGTAATGCAAATCGTTGTGTGAGGAAGAGAAAGGAGTGTGATTTGTAGGAGGAGGAGACGAGAGTTTCTCGAGAGAGTATGTGTTCATACCATTCTCGGTATGAACTCTCTGAGCTTCTAAAAGATAACTGTAGATGCATTGAAGATTCATCTTGCGAGTTGGATACAAGTGTTTTTTTTTTTGTTTTCCTGATTTCAATTGCATTCAAAGGGAAAAGTCCTCTACTGATAGAATAATTCTCTCGGACATACTTGTGCCCTAACAACATAGCATTGGATTTCACACATGGCGATGCATCGAGAAATATTGTACCTGCAAATGGTAAGGAATTTAGTGGAAGCGGCTTTTGAGCAAGTGGAATTGTGGATTGTAAAGTTTGGGAAATTGGCAATCGAGTGTTCTTCGAATCTAGGTCTTCTTGGTCTTGTTGACTCCGAAGATTACAACATCCTAGGATGTAATGGTAAGCAATTTTAGGACTACATTAATATTTTTTATTATATAGGATGTCAAAAGGTCTAATAAATAATGTAGAGGCAATATTGAAAAAAAGGGTTTTCTACTTAAGGAGGATCCTGCCCTCTATTTTTTTCACCTTGAACACGTGGAACCGTTGTTGTTGGTGGCGACGGCTCATTCTCATCAAGATCAAGTAGCCCATTGATTTAGAGATGAAGCAGGGGATCAACAAAAACATCCGATGAGATCTCTTTAATTTTGATTTAATAAATAGTGCAGTTTTTTCTTCTTCTTCGGTTCGGTTCGGTCCGAACCGGTTAACCAAATCGAAGAAGAGTCCTCTTCTAAATCAGAACCGTTTATAGCCTTCGAGATTGAACTATTGATGAACCAGTTTTGGCCGAATTGGATCTAGACCGATTCAGTTCTGGTTTAGTTGTGGTTCGGTTTGGTTTTCCGATTTGATCTTAACACCCCTACCACGAATAACCTTTCTAATATCCACTAGCTCTTCATAAGAGAAGAATTACTTTTTAACATTTGTTTGCAAATATCAATCTTTGAATTCTAGCCTATGTTGTTTAAATGTAAGTCTTCCACCGTCCAAGTTCAGAGGCAACAATAAAGCAAAAAAAAAAAGAGAGACTATTTTGCACCAGTCACCCCCATTGGTTGTAGGAGGCCGACACGGGCAATTAATTGCCTCTTGCTACTGATCACCATGGTAAGTGCAAATATTGAATCATTGTAAATACAAACTTTATCTTTCTACCATGATTGGAACTGACTTTATGCAAGATTGAGTAGATAATTTTTAATTTGGTTTTATTATAATCTAATTAGCCACTACATATGAATTTATTTTGTTCTACCAATATGACTTTATGAGTTTATTATGTTAACAAACAAAAAATAATGATCAGTAAATTCAAAAATCAGGTATGTGGAACATACATATGCTAATGGTGTTTATTGTGTTTGACATCATAAAAAGTGTTTCCAAGACCAATAAAACAATATAAAAAATTAATTGTCATGGCAATTGGTTCAAAAATGCCAAATTTTTTATTTATATGAATATTTAGCATTTGTAGCTTATTAAAGAATTACAATAAACTTTTGTAGTTATCATAATGAAAGCACTTTTAATATAATTTAATGATGACTAGAGTACAACCCATGCTTCATAGGAAGATTGGTAAGTCAGAGTGTAAAACTAATTGAGGCTAATGATATTAAAAGATATGATTATGGTTTAAAAAAAAAGGTAAAACTAAATATAAAGAGAAAAGGTAATTTTTCTTTTTATGATTATAGTATAATTAAATAATCAAATTCTTATCTTTTTCTTTAGGGCTTGAATGATAGATTGGTTGAAAGCCCAGACTTGAGGTAAGTGGCTTGTTAGCCTAAATAGGTGCTTTTGGAATAATATTTTAATTATTATTTGTGAATAGTAAAAAAAATCAGGATAAGCATGTATTTCTATTGTTTGGATATTATAAAGTATTATATGTTCTAGTTTAAAGATGATTCATGTCTCAATGTTTGTGTTATGACATGCTTCCATGATGTGATAGTTATTAAACCGTAACCCGACATGTGGGGTGACGCTTAAGTCTACCAAGGTTATTGTCCACAGTGTGGGGTTGATTCCTCGGGTTTAGTATGTACTTGACTATCTAGTTATTATATTTTCTAAAAGGAATATGAAAAGTATATGATATATGATATATATATATGATATATATATATATGATATATATATATATATATGTATATATATATACCATGAAAAAAAAAAGCACCAACGGATGAATACAAGTACACAATGAATGTGATGAGTTTGAGTTGTTCCTTATTCTTGTACTTGTTGATTTGATTGTGTAAAATGCATATGTTATTGTTATTATGTTTTTTGATGTGACATGAATAGTTATAATGTGTTTAAATTTTTGCTTAGTCGCCCTACGAGGGAGGCGTGTGTGCTTACCGAGTATTTGTTGTAAATACTCGTCCCACTCTTGTTGATTTTTTTTTTTTCGAATGAAGATATCTCTATGCTTGTGACAGAACCAGCTTTAAATACAAGTGAAAATCTTGAACTCAACACAATCATGAATGGAACTACTAATAATCAGGAAGTGGCAGCAACTAAGTCAAATGAATGGATCCATGACCTCTATTAAAAAGCAAATATAGAAGTCATAAACTGTGGCATATGTTAGTTTAGGTTGTTATCAACTATAGTTGTGATTGTATGGTGTGACATGTTGCCATAACATATTGTATGCGTCCACCTGGAATGCCTTTGTTTGGTGCTACTTGGGGTGATGAGGTTAGACTCAAGTTGGCCCAATCCATAGTCATTTGGTGGGATCAATCTAGTCCCTGGTTATGGTAAGTGAGCAAAGTTATGTGACCTGTCATCCTCTTGGGATAGAAAACTCTAGTACATGAAATATAGCCCAAGGAATCTAGGTATTATACGTAAATAAATACTAAGAGGCTTGAATCGAGCAATTTAGTAGTCCACATCTTAATGTATAATACAATTAACTTGTTGGTTGTCGAATGTGTTTATTATATGATGAGTATGACAAAATATGCATATTTTGAATTAAAGATACATTAAAGTTAATGCTCATAAATGTGCTTGGTTTGAAGAGTTAAAATATTTGTTTGAGATGGGAATGACACACCAAAGAAGCAACAAAATCTAAAGATGAGATAAATGTAATCGGCTACCTTAGACGATGCTAATATTTATAAAAAGGAGTCAAAAACCAAATATGTCATGAGATGTTTTTGAGAGAGGGTTTGGATTTTAGGGTTTACCAAAAGAAGGAAGAAAAAACTGCACTACTCGTTTAAGTAGAAAATCTTAAAGTAGGGGTGGGGGGGTCCCTCCTTTTAAGTAGAAAATCTTAATTATTTTTTTTTCCAATAGTGCCCCTACATTATTTATTAGACCCGTTTGTAATCCTAAATAATAATAAAAATAAAAAATATTAATCTAGCCCTAAAATTGCTTATCGTTACATTGGACCTAAATTCTGTTCTTTTATGCTATATGTTTAATGGCAATAGTTCTCCATTCATGCACAAGAAAGCAAACTGGTTTATTATTACACACGGAGCAGGAAATGTGTAACGATATTGTACCTCGATGAATGAACTCATACAAAATGGTGGTTTTGAATGGGCAAATTAATTTTTCATATGATGTGGTAGTTTATTTTTGCCTAACTTGTAGGTGCATTGGAGGCCTGGGCATCTTTGACATGCTTGCAATTTTGTCCTTTCCTTTTCTTCCCCTCATGTTATGAGATGACCACCATCATTCTTGAAACCTTTTCTCTGGCAATCATTTCTCAAGTTAGACTAATATTAGCTTTAGCTAGACTAGAAGGTCTCTCTGTTGCATACACCAACTCTCCAACCCTTGGACTTAGCTCAAAGTTTTTAGTTGTGTGTTCTAAAAGAAATGTTCTCTGGATCGAGGTCGAGTTTGGGCACCTCGTGTTTCATCTTTGATCAACATAAAACTACTATCATGAGCATCAGTCTTGGTAGGGGTGTGCTTCAGGTGTGATCACAAGAGTCCAGCGAGATGTTGCAAACTATAATGTTACCAGTTTTGTGGTCATTAATACATGTAAGATCTGTGTGATCCATGTGGTCAAAGTAATGTTCTTTGAGAAAAGAAAAAAGAATCTTTTTTTTACCCTAATTGAGAATGATAATTTATCATTCTTTACCGCTGCACTAATTGACCCCTCCTCCTCTTAGTGTCGCTCGATCAGCCAATTTGGCATGGCAATTTTTCTATTTGCTTTGGTGGGCGCTGCTGGATTAATGGAAATATGAGCCATTGAGCGTGCCGCGGTCCTTGGCCAGTCGAGTCCGGCGATCGCAGGTGAGAGTA
The DNA here is from genome assembly GCA_023547065.1 of Musa troglodytarum. Taxonomy (NCBI): domain Eukaryota; kingdom Viridiplantae; phylum Streptophyta; class Magnoliopsida; order Zingiberales; family Musaceae; genus Musa; species Musa troglodytarum. Next base: position 56,723,041 of record CP097506.1, on the reverse strand, counting down.
AGCAACCATTTCGTGGACGATTTTGCAAAGATTTAATTTTTTTTTCCGGAGGCGCTCTCTCCTTGTGCGGCGGGTGGTAAGCCCACCGAAAACGCGTGTGACCTCCTCCCCCAACACTACTCGGGCGAGGCGCGCGGGATCGTGGCGGGAAAACGAACCATTTCAACTGAAGTGAGCGTGCTGCGGTCCTCCGCCAGTCGAGTCCGGCGACCGCAGGTGAGAGGAGCAAACCGTTTCGCGGACGATTTTGCAAAGATTTAATTCTTTTCGGAGGCACTTTCTCCTTGTGCGGCAGGCGGTAAGCTCACTGAGAGCGCACGACCTTCTCGCCCAACAGTGCTTGGCAGTCGAGTCCGGTGACCGCATGTGAGAGTAAGCAACGATTTCGTGAATGATTTTGCAAAGATTTAATTTTTTTTCCGAGGCACTCTCTCATCGTGCGGCAGGTGGTAAGCTCACCGAAAACGAATGTGACCTCCTCACCCAACACTACTCGGACGAGGCGCACGGGTTGGCGGCAGGAAAGACCACGCCGCCGAGACGCCCGCATTGGGCCGCCGCCCTGGTGCCACTGGTCCTTCCACGCCACCGTTCTCAGCCACCTCTCGGCCTCACTCCCGATCCTCCGTCTTCTGCTTGACTGTTGATCCACGCCTACACCGACATTTTCACATCAACTTTCATCTTGTTCCACTTTGCCGATGACTCTAGCATCTGCCTCGAGAGCTGCAGACTCTCATGACCCGTCGATCCGTGTGTTCCAACTAGTTCACCCATTTCGTCGAACAGATGCCGGGCCTTTTATCCAAATCGTCCGTTTTGGCGTATCAAGCACTCGTGGTCGTGGTGGAGACGAGCCTCGTTTCAGGCGTTGCGTCGAACGGACATCGGACGAGGTCGGCATCACGACGGCGCTCGTTTAGGTTGAGGAGCAAAGTGGCGAGAAAAGGGTCGGCATGGGTGCCAGCGTGGGGGAGTGGGCATCGAGGGCAAGATGCCACATCGCTGGCGAGCATACCGGAGAGGCGGCGAAGGTCGTCACGGTAGCGGCCATGGTCGGCGTGGGCATGGAAGGCGGAGAGACGCTGGAGAGAGGCGTGAGAAGGCCGAGCGAGGGCTCGGCGCCTTAGAGCTTGAAGTTTGACGACGGGGTGGTGGTCGGGAACTGCCCAGAGGACGGCGGAGATCTGTGCGGCGGCGGTAGACGACGTGTGTTCCACGCCACCACCTCCATCGTCGAAAATCCGATGCTTCTCCGGTCAGCTTACCACCTGCCATACACGGAACAAAGCGCCCCAAAAAAAAAATAAATCTATGAAACAAGTCCAAAGAACGGATGCTTATTTCCATTCGCGGTGACCGGACTCCAACGAGGCGGAACGGCACGAGAACCACACGGTACGCTTACCTCAAGCGATTTAGTAAATGATATATATATATATATATATAATTCATTATCACATAGCGGTGACCAGACTCTGAGAGGGAAAACGGTGACCGAATCTCAAGGTTGACTGGTGAACTCAGACGTTGACTGGTGACGCTAAACTTTCGGTGGGCTCACCTCAAAGCCGTCATCAAAACAAAAGCCTAATACACTAAGACATCCCTCATCACGCCCGATCTATTAAACGCATACATCGAATCTTTACGAGATGTGCGATCGCACAATTAAATCTTTAAGATTGTGTCGGAAAAATCATGATCCTACTAGCTTTGCGATCTGTGATCATCCAATTAAATCCTCGAAACCATTCAAAGCCAATCAGTGAAAGTTTCACTGAATCAGGTACTGACTTCCCACTTGAGCTCACAGCCATGCCAAAATTGGTTTACAAGTATGAACTACAATGCCATGCAATCTTAGTGCCACATGAATAATATCCATCAGCAACAGCAGCAGGCCCTTAAATTTTGTGCAACAGCTACAGCTTGTTGATTGTGAGGTGAAGATAAATCAGTGGGTGTGTGCAACTCCAGCATGAGGTTTAAAGTCAACAAAACGGGGTGCATAGATTCCGAATAATCCCAAGAGTCAAAAGGCAACAAGTTGGAGCAAGTTAGGTCTCCGATCCTCTCTAAAAACAACATGAGGTCTGTTCATGTGGTTAATCAAACACGAAGAACTCACAGCTTCCAACTTTAAAGCAGTACAATAGAACAGAGGGAGAACCCCACAAAAAACTGCTGTTTTGCTTCTTCCTGGTGTTAATTTATCTTCTAAACATGCCTTTTTTTTTTTTTTCCTTCTATAGAAGCAAGTTAATATGCCGAAGCTATACCAAGTTGAGAAGCCATACTTACCCTATGTGTGATTAGCTTCCTTTTTTTTCTTCTGTTAACGTTCCCACGCCTGAAGAGAAGAAGCAGCAACCCGAGACGGGGTGTCAAAGACAAACAAGGAGAAGAGGCCCAAAAACCAAGAAAGAGGACACTACACCGAGGAAGGAAGAGAAGACGGTTGCTTAGTGCTTCGAAGAAGGAGAGGGCTCGCCACCTCCCATGGCCGGGGACCATAGATCAGCACCATTGCTGCTTGTTACGTGCTCCGTGCATGAGATGGGGACGAGGCACAAGCCCCGGCTTCTCAGATCGTTCCCTCGCCCGTCCTTCATCATCACGATCATCAACACCAAATAAATCACCTACGTTTGCTCAAATCAAAGATAACAGCTGAAGCAGCAAAAAGATGTCTATTTCTTCATACTTGGATGTGATCCGCAGATGACGTGCCTTGCAGGTACGGAGAGCTCAGAACCTGACACAAAACAACACGGGACCGTATGAGAGAGAGAGAGAGAGAGAGAGAGAGAGAGAGAGAGAGAGAGAGAGAGAGAGAGAACATGTATCAATGTAAGAGGGAGAGGGAGAGGGAGGGCACACGTATATACCTGGACTTGGTCATGCAGGAAGCGGATGTAGCCCATAGCTTCGTGCAGGACAGAGGCCGTATCAGACTGCCAAATTTGCACAGCGTGGGTCAAGGTCAAAAGGGACCAGAAAACTGCTGCCTTGTATGATTGATTGCTTGTTGTTGGTGAACACCAACAGCGAGAGGCAGAGACAACAAGAAGCAAAGGCCTCTCTTGCAGTCGACTGCAAACGAGAATGAGAAGAGAAGCAAAGCAAAGAAGAGACCTTGCCAAAGGGAGACACCAGCTGCTGCAATGCCATAATTCGATCTCCCAGCTTCTCCTTCCTCACCTGTACATGGTTCGCACCCAATCTTATCAATGGAAACAGTACCGGTAGAACAACCCGTGAACCAATGCAAAAAGGACCAATTACGTAGGCCGAGAACTGAACAGTTGAAGCACAGACACCTTGATAGCGCCATGACCAGCAGAAGCACAGGCCTCGGTCTTTGGCTTCTTGTTAGCGGTGAGAGTGGTTGAAGTCGTCGTCGCACTCGCTGTTCTCCTCCCTCCTCCGCCGCCCCCACTCCCGGCCTTCTTCTATGTGAAACAGGGTGATCGGCCAACCAATCCATGTTTATAGCAACAAAGCATGATGAGAGGCAAAAATGGGCGGATGAAGTCGAGCTTAATCGGGTACCTTTGATGTCTTAGAACTGCCGCTGTTGATATTAATGGTGGTGGTGGCGGCGGTGGAGTTGGGCGAGGAGGAGAGGGAAGAGATGGAGGAACTGTCCGCTGATCTCTGGGCGAGCGCTGCGTGCGGTGCAAGAGCCGCCTCTTCCTTCCCACCGAAACAAAGCATCTGCGCCGCTGTCAGGGAAGAGTAGCAGGAAGACGACGGGGAGGAGAGGGAAGAAGGCGCGGCGAAGAGGTAGCCGCCCTGTTCGGCTCCGGAGCCCAGCAACTCCAAGAATCCGCCTTCCTCCATGCGGTCGAACCCCTCCTCTTCTTCCATGGAAACACTCCACCCGAAGCGACGCGGGGGGGAAGACGAGAGCAGTGCCGTCGAGTCAGTCGTCTTTCTCCTAATCTTTTCACCCCCTCCACACGCTCGAACTGAGCACGCACTGAGCACCAGCAAACGGTCCTCTTTGGAAGCGGAAAGGGCAGGGGGAGGTCTCGGCCGAAGCGGAGAGGTCGTCTCCATGATCTCCTGCGCTTGTACATCTTCCACTGCCGTACCCCGACCGTGGATGGGAGAACGAAGGGGCGGGATCCGTCGCATGCGTGCCCGGCTCGTGCTGTTCGCGGCAGAGGACGCTGATGGCTGTGCCGCTGCTTCGGGTTCGGTGCAATTCCAGTCGGTCAAAACCGCCACCCCAAACCCTATGGAATCAGAAACCGTGCCTCGGTGTCGCTTCTCGAGTTCTAACTCAAAGCACTCGCCTCCGTTCGCCCTCTTATTTAATTCCCGTGTCTCCATGCGTCGCTGTCACGGCGTGGATGAAGGAGAATGGGCGTTGTCACTGTCAGCGAGTAATAGCCCAGCACGCTCGTTGTTTTCTCCTTGCTATAAACATGCCTGGGAACAGAGCGTCGGACGATGCATTTGGTGGCAATGTAGGCAAGAAGGCAGAGCTCATGTCCGGAGATGAATGCACACCTGTTCCTGCTTTCTTCGGAAGCATTTCCCTCCCCTCGCCCTCAAAACCCTCCACCACATGTATGTATATGCTTTCTTTATGGCATCGTCGTGGATTGAACTGGACTCGGGTCGTCTTTCCCGGAGCCGAGTTTACGTTTGCCCGCTGCAAGGCATTTTGACGAACATGTGGCCGTCGTGCTTGTGTTGTGTTGGATTCAACGCGAGCCTCCTCCTCCTCCTCCTCCTCCTCCTGCCATGTCTGTCGCCCTGTAGCCAAGAAAAGGAGGAAGGAGAAAAAGGGCAAACATGATCAGTCGATAAGTTTGCTCTCGACGTCAACACGAGACATTGTGAGTTGGCACCTGACTTGCTGTAGTTTTCCATCGCTGGTGGGATGAGATGTAACCTGACCTGTGAGGAGGAGCGAAGCGTCAGGGATGGAACAGAGATGCTGACACAGAGCAAAAGGAGCGAAGAAGGCATGCAGTGGAGCAAGCGCATTTGCGAGTAGCTGCAGTTGATGTCGCCAGCGACCTCGTCACCTCTCTCTGTTTCCTTCCTTCCTCTGTTCTCGGCCGGCCGCCATCAGGAGCGATCGCCTTGTGGCCTGTCGCTGTCATCAGTAGCAGCAAACGACTCGATGTTGCTTGGCTCACCAAGACATAGTGTTTGAGGTCCAGCAGCCAAGACGTGTTGCACAAAGACTAATTCGGTACCATTGGTTAGTTCGAGCTGGTGTTTTATAGGGCATGTTCTGCAGCGGTGGAGGAGGAAGTGCCGCTCGTGTTCTCGAGGACCAAGAAAGCTTGGTATCGTCGCTTCCGCACAAAAATTATGGGATAGCAATCCTTTAAGATCAAGAAGAATACTGAAATAGCAAGAACTACTTGCCATTAGACCCCGGACAAAGGCTTTGGGCTACTTGGGACACCATCGGTCATTGGCAAGACAGGTTTTGGTACCGTGATTTCGTGATGGGTTGAATCGTTTTCTTGAATTGGGAGGACTCTCCTGTTGATGCGTCCCTCTCATTGCTGCTGCCAGTTCTCCTGTGCCAGCCAATGGAACGCCCCCTTCATTCATTAACAACAGCAGCCCAATTAACCGACAGGTAGAGAGGTAGAAGGCGATGAGGATGGAGGAGGGAGGGAGGCCCATCCCCAGCTGGAACGCGGCGGGGCATCGAGGCCCCCACGTCCAACCACATGCGTCCGGTGACTTTATGCCGGTGGGTCCCCTTCTCCCCCATCTCGTCCACTCTGGCTCTCCCGTCGATCCTCCGTCGCGCTCCGTCTAGCCACTGCGCCTCTCCTCCAATCTCAGGCTTCCACGCCGCTACATCGTCGACGTGTGAGCTTCTAATTAGTCGGACTAACTTCGGGATCATGACGCAACAACCAGAGGCCACCATTACTGGCTTCCGCCACGGCAATTGCTCGGATTGCTTACCTGACAACCGATTCGAGCGAGTGTCTGGGCCCATTCGCTCTCTCCCGTCCCAAAAGGCGGGCGGGGCGTCGGGTGCGTCGTTAACGAGACCTTGGAGAAGAATCAAGAGGCCTTTCGCCCGAAGCCTGCTCGCCTTCGCCTCCGGTACGTGCTTCCAACCAAGCTTGCTCCCGAACGCTTATTTCTTTCACTCTCCTTCCTCCTCGGCCTCGCTGCTTCTTCCGCTTCCTCCTGCAATTCCGTCCGCAGAACAACAGAGCGTTAGGGGCTGCCGGTGTCAGGGGCTCCCCATGCACGCCGGCGGGCACTCTGGCTTGTGAGCGCTCATATCGATCCTAACATGCCTGGAGTAGAGAGGCATGGGGTGGGGGCGATGAGACCGGTCGTTGTCTCGCTTCTCTTCTTCCTCCTCCTCGCCACCGACACCAATGTTGCGTCGTCGGCTTCGGCCTCGGTGAAGTTTACCCCCTCCGACAACTACCTCCTCGACTGTGGCGCGTCCACGAGCACCCAGCTCAATGACGGCCGCGTCTTCCGCTCCGACCCGCAGTCCTCCTCCTTCCTCTCCACCGATGAGGATATCAATGTCTCCGCCGACATTTCCACCGCTGACTCCTCTGTTTCGCCTTTGTACCTCACCGCCAGGGTCTTCAACGGCCGCTCCACCTACAGCTTCTTCGTCTCCAAGCCCGGCCGCCACTGGATCCGCCTCTACTTCTACGCGTTAGCCAACGCCAAGTACAACCTCACGTCCGCCGTCTTCACCGTGAGCACCGACGACATTGTCCTCCTCCATGACTTCACCCCGGACTCCGCCGTCGTCAAGGAGTACCTTGTCGTCGTCTCCGACGACAAGGTCTCCCTCACATTCGCGCCGAAGAAGGGGTCCCTCGCGTTCATCAACGCTGTCGAGGTCGTGTCGGCGCCCGACAATCTCATCGCCGATTTCGCCGCGGCCATCTCTCCCGCCGGCCAGTTTAATGGCGTCTCCAAGTTGGCTCTCGAGGTCGCCTACCGGCTCAACGTCGGGGGACGGGAGATCGTGCCCGTCGACGACACGCTGGGGAGGACATGGCGGACCGACGGCGGAGTGCTGAAGGTCCGCGCAGCCGCCCAGAATGTGTCGGTGTCCACCAAGACGATAAAGTACGCCGACGACGGGTCGGTGACGCCGTTGATCGCGCCGAGCACGGTGTACTCGAGCGCGGATGAGATGGCCAACTCGAACACGGCCGATCCCAACTTCAACATCACATGGGAGATGGCCGCTGACCCAGCCTTCTCGTACTTGATCCGCATGCACTTCTGCGACATCGTCAGCAAGAGCCTCAACGCGCTCTACTTCAACGTGTACATCAACGGGCTGATGGCCGTCTCCACCCTCGACCTCTCGTCGTTGACCTCGGGCCTCGCAGTCGCCTACTACAAGGACTTCGCCGTCAACGCCACCACCATAACCAACTCCACCATCCTGGTGCAGGTCGGGCCGACACCCGACTCGGCCTCCGGAACTCCCAACGCCATCCTCAACGGCCTCGAGGTGATGAAGATGAGCAACGCGGCGGGGAGTCTGGACGGCCTGTTTGCGGTGGACGGATCTTACCACGGCGGCGCGGCCCCCGGTAGCATCGCGACGAAGGTTGTGCCGGGTGTTGGCCTCGCGCTGGGCGCCTTGACGATGGGCCTGGTGGTGGTGATGTTCTGCCGGTGGAGGCGGCGGCCAGCGGATTGGCAGAAGAGGAACAGCTTCTCGTCGTGGCTGCTCCCGCTCCACGCGAGCCAGTGCAGCTTCATGAGCAGCAGCAGAAGCAAAGGGAGCTACAGGAACCGCTTCGGGTCGCACAAGAGCAAGGGCGGCTACTCGGGCGTCTTCTCCTCCGGTGCCATTGGCCTCGGCAAGATCTTCACGTTAGCGGAGGTAAGGGAAGCCACGAAGAACTTCGACGAGAAGGAGGTGATCGGCGTCGGGGGTTTCGGAAAGGTTTACCTGGGCATGCAGGACGACGGCACCAAGTTGGCCATCAAACGAGGGAATCCGTCGTCGGAGCAGGGGATCAATGAGTTCCAAACGGAGATCCAAATGCTGTCGAAGCTTCGGCACCGCCACCTGGTGTCACTCATCGGCTGCTGCGACGAGAACGACGAGATGATCCTGGTGTACGAGTTCATGGCCAACGGCCCGTTGAGGGACCATCTCTACGGCAGCGCCGGCCACCCTCCGCTGTCATGGAAGCAGCGGCTGGAGGTCTGCATCGGGGCGGCGAGAGGCCTGCACTACCTCCACACCGGTGCTTCACAGGGCATCATCCACCGGGACGTCAAGACGACAAACATCCTGCTCGACGAAAACCTGGTGGCGAAGGTCGCCGACTTCGGCCTCTCCAAGGCCGCCCCGTCTCTGGAGCAGACCCATGTCAGCACCGCCGTGAAGGGAAGCTTCGGGTACCTGGACCCCGAGTACTTCCGGCGCCAGCAGCTGACGGAGAAGTCGGACGTGTACTCCTTCGGGGTGGTGCTCTTCGAGGTGCTGTGCGCGAGGTCCGCCATCAACCCGGCGCTCCCGAGGGAGCAGGTGAACCTGGCGGAGTGGGCGATGCAGTGCCACCGCAAGGGTCAGCTGGAGAAGATCATCGACCCCCACCTGGCGGGCGCCATCAGCCCAGCCTCGCTGAAGAAGTACGTGGAGGCCGCGGAGAAGTGCCTGGCCGACCACGGAGTCGATCGGCCGTCCATGGGCGACGTCTTGTGGAACCTCGAGTACGCCTTGCAGCTGCAGGACGCGGTCATGGAACATCCCGGGGAGGGTTCCTCCGACGAGGAAGCCAACCACGCCGTGATCGACGATGACTCGACCCCGATTGCCGGTCCACTGTTCCAAGGGAGGTGAAGAGCGAGAGGCCTTCTTGCGTTCTCGGATCAGAGGCGGCCATGGCGTTCTTCCCGACCACAACAGAGTAATTATCATCATCATATTTCTTCGTTTCTGGTTTTGTTGGTGTGAATACCACTACGTTCGCATGTAATACCGGCTTTGTCTCCAGCTCCAGTGTATCCGATTGCTATCTCACGTATGATCAAAACATTCATTCTGACGCCTGTCATTATTAGGCTATCTACTATGGAAGTCACCAAAGCCAACAGCATAATAATTTAAGACGCTTCAATAAGATGTTTGGGCATCGCCAGTCAAGATATACGTACCGGAATGATCGCTTTCCTCGAAGGCCGAGTTCTTTAGGCTTTGTTAATGCCCCGAAGAACATGTTCTTCGATACCGAGAAAGCGAGGGATGCTGACCGCGGTCCTGCAACTTCGGATTAGACTCTGGAAAGGGGTTTTAGCCTCTTTCGAGAGCTCACCAGCAAGAACCACAGCGGTCGTTCCATCGCCACCTGCACAAGGTTCAGATCGTGAGACTCGAAGCTACTTACAAGAAAACTGCTGATGCGAGATGCAGCCGTGATCCATGCGACAGCGGTTGAACCCAGATCGGCAGTTCATCGCTTTCTTGATCGATCGACGGGTTGTCGTCGACATAGACACGCTTTGGTTTCCATCTTCATCTTCAGACCTTTTGCTCGTGCCCCGGAGTCTTGCGACCTGGCAATGCCGACGAGGATCTTGGCGGCGGTATGGTCGATGCCGAGGAGATCCATGATTTGTGGCGCCGTCGCCGGCCACCGGCGGCGGAGGCGTTGATGTTGCTCGCCCCTTCGTTCAGGGGTATGATCCGGGGGCTGCTGCAGACATCGCAGCGAGGAGGATCCGGATCGGCAGTCGCAGTAGCTTCGGACACCGAGAGAACGCAAAGGTCAAGGGTCGATAGAACAGTACCAGCACGGGCGCCGTCGGAGCAGGAGTCGTTCGAATACACGAAGTGGGATTGGGGCACCGACGTCTTCGTTTGGTGATTTGAGGAGTCGAGGGCGGGGATGGAAGGTTCCAGAGAAGCACGCGACCGGATCGAAAATGCCACGGCGGCCTGCGCATTCAACATGAGGAATCCGAACCGGATCGGTCAGGCGCCAAACGCGAACCCGAATCCGATAAATATCGAGTAATAAATAAGCTTCTACTCACGCTTGCTTAAACCGAGGGCAATTCCACAGATAATAAACAGATATGATACGAAGTCTGGCCATTCCTTCTGTTTTCTTTGACGGAGATTGCATACGATATTAGAAAACTCACCTATGTACAATAGAAACCTATTGTGTACTAACTTCATGCATAATTACCAGCACTTTACCACTGTTCAAGTGAACACGAGGCAGTAACTATACTAATTGATTTCAGATATCCACACTGCCATCAGGCTGCCGAAGTTGCACACCAAATGTCTGCCAAACAAACTAATGTCCTCAAATGTTTTGACTGACTAGAAAACTTTTCGATTCAGCATAAAATTCAACGATAATACCAAGAGAGTGTACCTGACAAAGCATAGGCACCACCACGAGGAAGAGGCATGTGCCGCCAGCAACACATGACTTCTTGATTCTTCAAAAATGATTTAAATTACAAAATTTCTCGCAAGAGTACAGAAGAAAAAAAAAGAAAAGAATATTTCTTCCTGTGACCTACTCAAGAGAACTACAATTTTTTTGTATTTCGCTTCTCCTTCATCCTCATTGTACAACAGTTTCTGATCTACTCTCATATCTACCTAAGTTTAAAAATTTTTAAAAAAAAATCTAATAGGAACTGTACAAAAAGAATCATGTGAGCTGTCGGGTTAGCTCTGTACAAAGGTTACAGATACAAAATTTGAGGCTGCATTAGCCAGATTGCCAAACAATTTGGCCATTGCCTGAGACATACCTGTCGGAAATAGGCAGCAAAACAAACTCAGTCATCCAAAACTTGATGAAGAAATCACATGATATTGATGTATGTTATAGAGTTTATTTGTTCCGTGGGATAACAGTACTATCTTTCTTGAAAGTGCATAACAAAGTGGAATGAGCGAGTACTTACCGCTTTGTTTCCTCGCAGGTGCAGTGCGATTCAGTTTCCTTGTACAAGAGTGGTGCAAATTCTGAAGCAGTTGCGCAAGTTATCTGCACAAATGCTTGGTTGCTGGCCAAAACAGCATGCATCCCAAGCACAAGGTGACAAGTCATGCAAGGGCAGGCAAACTAGATGTCATCTAGAAACATTTTTTGCTATGTTTGCCTCTTTGGACTTCTCTGTTTCGGCCTCTTTCTGGGCTTTCTTCTTCTCAAGTTCGGCCTGCTTGCAGTTCTCCTCGTGCGCCTTTCGGAATATCCGCACAAAATTAAGAAGAGTAGAGACCACTGCAAAGTTTTGACATCAAAAATAGAAGTTATTGGTAGAAATATGAAGTGATAAAGTATGTCCCAGTTTCAAAATGGAGAACAAGCACACTGCATCGAGGATGGCAGGCATAATTGGAGGCCGATATTGATACATGTTATAGAGTTTATTTGTTATATTGATATATTGATATGCATTCCAATTATCACGTCAGTAGAAAAAAATGAGAATATGTAGAGGTGCAAACAAGAGACTCCATAATTATTAATTGGACAAATCCGTCTTAGTGATCTAGACATGTGAAGTCCGGATACAGGGAAAATAGGTACAACATGGAGATGCGGTCCAACTACATAGCAGAGACTACAAAATGTGTAGATACAAAATTTGTCAAATAATTGAAATTTTATCAAATTCTTTCTTCACCAAAAGGTTTAGCAATCTGTTTGCATGTACATGATCGATACTCAAATTATGTAAATACAAAATAAAACAAATTGTTTATGAATTAAATAATTATCATATTGTTTAGGTAAATGATGCGTGCCACCATGAAGTTTGCCATAAAAGTGCAAAAGTTGATCACATAACTATCTATTTAAACAAATTTTTATTACTCTGCACTTTTCACGAAAATATTCCAAATTTATCATTGTTCTTGAATTACAAATAATCCAACTTTGCTGAAATGCTGCCAAACACTGAACTTTTGACTATGATTAGGAACTATATGACATGTCAAAATATACATCAAGCATGACACTTTACTGTTAAATAGCAGGAACATCATTTATCAAAAATTTCAAGGACAAATTTAAGATTTGACATCCCTAAACTTTGATTGGGTTTCATCCGGATGAAACTAGTGGAACATTATTATTTAGTGATGTAAACAATAGACTTGCTTACACCATGTTGATCTTCATGATGCTAATAATGTTTAGTGCAACTTGAAACGATTTTGCTTTCTGCAGCAGATAAAAGATTGTATAATATGCTTCAAGAGGCCCATACATGATTCAACAAGTCTCCTGAAGAAGAACATGATATCTTTTGGATTTCTAATTAATCAATATTTAGCTGAGTAGGAAACCTCATTCAAGTCAAGAACATCTTACCTACATATTGATTTAAAAGTTGATCTGCTTTCAGTATGTGTTTTTTCAGAACTGGTCTCTTTGCAGTCTGCTAAAAGTCTTTAATAAGGGCATGTGAATAGCTATAGAAAACTGGACAGATGAGTACAAGTTACTATGAAATCCTTTGACATAAAAAAAAAAAAGACATACCCAATGTACGAGACTCCCAATGCAAGGGTCTGGGGAGGGTCAATGTACATAGTCTTTTTTCTAAATATAGAAGCTATTTCTATGACCCAAACTCTGGTCTCGCAGATCGCAAAGGAATAACTTTGATATAGTTAGTGTTAATCACTAATAAAAAAAAGCCTTACATTGAGCAACGAGGAGCCACCACAATGATTACTAAATGACAGGGTTGGCTTTTTTACCAGTGGACATCAGGTCCCCCATAAATCTTTTAATTCTTTTAGTTAACATTGGGTTTTATTTTTCGGAACATCACCAGATACATCAACTGGAAAATAAATGACTAATGGTGAAGACATCCACTGTTCAATTTTTTGGTGGTGTCACATTGTAAATCAATACAAAACGCTGAAGATCAAAGAGAACAGAGGAAATGTCGCTCCATTTTATCAACCCTCTAGTGTCTAAACAACTAACAGAACTAACTTCTCTTAGAGCTAACCTCTTTGCAGAATCCTGCAAAATAATAACACTAAAATGCTTATGCAAAAAATCAAGGTTTCGTTATTTTCTTTTTCCAAAACTAGTTTCTTGAAGACAAATGCATTACAATGATCGAACATTCTCAATTTAACTCTTATCTAAACACTTTCTGCTTACACAAGTATTTCGCTACTCAACTGGGCAAGTTTAGGTTCTTCCCACCTTTTTTGTACAGAGGAACTCTAAATTGCATGGCTCAATAAATACATCTAGAAAATGTACCTTGTTCAAATGGGCAGCGTGCAGGATCTTCACCAAAATACATTGCAAGTGAATCTGCATTTTTACCCTGTAAGAGTTTTAAAACATGCGCAAATGTCATATCACATCATATCACACATTGAAATATAAGAAAAGTTAGATAAGTCAATTGGTAGAGATGAGATTTCAGAAGCATACGACTGCATTATAAAGTGATGTCAATGATCGGACTTCTGCACCAGAAACAGCAGTGAACTCCTTCAAAGTCTAAACATAAGTTTCATGATTAGGATAAGAATTTGTTAGGAATTGGATAGTATCAAGAATATTTTTAGCTTTATCAGAAAACAAAGTGCAGAAAAGATTCAATATGCAAGCCATGAATGCAATAGAACATCTAGTGAGGATTTGATAAGACATAAACTCAAATACTTCATATCCTGTTGGAACAAGCAGCAATCCTTTAGGCAGGAAGAAAATGAAAACAAGATTTCAAGCAAAACATTGGGCCAGAACAGGAGAATATACTTTGCAAAAGATTTCTGACACTGGACCATCGCTTTCTGAAGCAGTTAGTTCCAATTCAACCTTCTCTAACCCTTTGACGATGGCTTGCTGCTCTTCAGCCATTGACTTAAGTTGTATCTGCATGAACAAGATACTCCAATATAACAAGAACAGAAACTTCTAGTAGTAGACTCAGATCAACAGTTCAAAACCTTTGATGCAGCTTCCAAACTGACAAGATCCTCATGAAAGTCCAAAAGATGTGCTGACTTCTCAGCAAGGACCTGAAACTTTTCTTATAGTTAGTTTAATTCTCCGAACTGACTGGTAGACATGACAAACTCTCCGCCATGTGAAAAAAAAAAAGTTATTTTAATTCTTTCTTATGGTAAGGAGTGTGCTTAATGAGTTTCCTATTATTATAGAATGACATCAAGTATCAACTTTAAGTTTTTGTCTTTTTATGTTGGTAATAGACGAACTCACCAGTTATACATAAGATTGGTCTCCATGTTATATATTATTTGATCAGTCATGCTTTAGAAGAGCAAAATGTACAAAAAGTGTTGAGAAAATGATAAGAGTTGTGGTAGGTGTGTAGTTACTAGAACGATAGAAAATAATATATTTACATGTATGAACAATTAGACATAAATCCCACAGAAGATACAATGATGAAAAATCATTTAAATTCATGTGAACATGTTCTAATGAGACCTATAGATGAAATGGTTACATGTGGTGGACCTAGGTGTTTCAAACAAGAAGGCTTATAACCTGAACATAATGGGAAAGCAACCAAATCTATTTAAGCTTTGCTTTTAGGCATCAAAGTGTGAATCGATAGAACTTGAAAATATAGCTGAGTTGTTCATTACCCTATTAAGATGATTTGGACATGTAAGAATGATAGCTTATATGTCAGTGTGTGCAGACAGATATTCGCTAGTCCAACTATGCATCTTACAAAAACGTATAGCTTGATACCAGTACAATGACAATATTGTGCATTTTTATTTTTTATTATATTATTTAGTGACACCAATGGTATAGATCAGTCTACCACTTAGCATACTAATACCATACAATTGATAGCTTAGCGAAATTGATAACATACCGGTGTACCATCCGATTAAATAAATTCTAAATAATTTATTTATGGTGTGAGAAAAAGAGAAAGTATGAACTAAGTTAAAGGTGTAGCTAGAAAGGTGTTTACTTCAAGCAAAGATCAATTTAACCAACAAAAAAAAAGCATTCATTTCTTTGACTAAGAAACATCTAAATAGTCCTGAATTTCTTAGTCTGTTCCATTCTGTAGATTTGAAAATTGTTGAAGAACCAGGTTATTTTTTTCAAATATTTCCTTTTTTTTTTGGGTGAAATTGCGTCTGCAAGTCAAAAATCCAAATTCTTCTGTATGGACAACCAATTAATAACTTTACAGCAATCTGTATCGGCATCATATTTTACATTCTATAATCCAAAATGGACTTGGCATGCAATTAGATCACTAGCTTATATATTAAAATGTTTTAAATACCATTTCAATGCCTACTTTCATGACCTATTGGACTACTAAGATGCTGAGATACCAAACAATGTACCACTTTGTATCATTAAAAAAAAGGAAAAACAATGATATCCCAAGTGTAGCCAAGCTATATGGTAGACTACCACTGCTTGGTTGGACCATTAAATACTGATCAATACATAACAGCCCAACCAACATTTTAAACCATATATTGATCAATCCTAGACCCTAGATCAATGCAAACCTCATGCATTTGGCTGCTTCCCTTTTTATCATAACAAACTCAACACTTTGATATATTGGCTGCCCTCTCTAACATAAGAAAATAAGGAACCCTGAAATACCATACTAACGAATATGCAAAGAGAATAATTGTGCCCACACCTTACATAAGTAATGCATCAAGGTCATTCTGTTATTAGTCGCACGGGTATCTGAAAGTTTAAGAAGGCTATCCAAACGAAAACCGACAGCAGAACCTGTAAAAAAGAAAAAATGGTGAGGAGACCCTACTAGGAAAATAGTGCAAGCCTACAAGGTGCAAGATGTTAAGATTAATACTACAAAAGATTACAACTTTATATCTGCTAAGTAAACTAGACTTTGTCATAAAGTTCCAAGCATTCGGGGTAGGCTCCATGGATCTTTTGGGCCATTGACCTCTATTGACTACTGTAATTGATTACTTCAACCTAGCCCACATTTGCTTCTCGTGGTATTTGGTTTGTGAAGATGTTTTCTTGTCACTTCTTAATATCGACATAGAATGAAATCAGTGGAGATCCATGACTCATCTCACTAAACTTTATATCTGCTGTCACTGCCCTAGTGAAACCCTCCTCTTTCTTATAGTTATTAGTCTTTCACAGATTTGGCTTCTTCTGAAGAAACAAAGTGATATACATCCTGGTTATGTATCAGAAGAAACATGAAAGATGAATAGTTTATACCTATACATCAATAGTTTAAATCTCTGACTCCATGAGCTTTTATGTTTATCTCAGTTAGAGAAAACAATGATGTGCCTCTTTTCTCGACAATAATCTTTACATGTCCACAATACTAGTATCATAGTCGAAGTATGCTATTTTGAAGTTAGGAAGCCATATATAACATGTATACTAGGCTAACTCAAAAAAGACAAATTTCATTGATTAAATGGACTCAGCTTTAGTTTATGTCCATCCCTGGTTTCGGAAAAGCTAATTGACAAATATGACATTGATTTTCTTGAATAAAGAGGTGATATCTTTGTAAACAATGTGATGTCCCTTGGAGGAAAAACACTTATTTGGTATCCATTCAAGTGTACATATCACCACACCGTTGTCCAAGTAAATATGCTAAAATATGAAGTTTGACATGTAGAAATCAAGTTAGCCTGATTGATGATAATGCAATTTTAGATTGATAATGGTGCAGCAATCACTCTTTATAAGACCACTTCCCCAATCACTTAAATATCTGTGGAAATCAAAACATCTAAAATGTGATAATGTTATTGCCTTTGTAGTCATTTAAAAAGCTATTTTTCATGAGTTTCTTAATTTTCTTCATGTTTTTTTCAATCTGAGTTATTTTCAACTTATTTTGATTTAACATTTTTGTTGGTATGCCATCAGTTTTGCTGCAGAAGCTTTTCTTCACACTCTTTATATACTTTATTTTCTACTTATTTTCCCTTTTGCTCCTCCTCAAAGATATTCTTTACTTTATACCCTTTTCTCATTTTTCTTAGCTAAAAGAGAGTGGCCATACCCATCTTTTCCCAAACATATATTTCTTTCACCTGAGACAGCTTCAGTAGTTTTAATAGATTTAGCACAGAGAGAAATTCCATTACCTCTTGCAGTTCCCTGGTTTAGTGTATTTCCAAGATGCAGAATCTTCTTCATTATTTCCTTTAATTTCTCAGAGCCTCGGACCTGACAAGTCATATGAAAAGCAGTTACTTATCAGATATATCTCAGAAAATAAACTTTAAAATTTTTACCTCTTCACAAGCAGAATCTACAGTGTGCAAAATCTTTCTAATATCTGAAATCTGAAAAGAAAGAGGTAAGAAAATCTAGATGATAAGTCAGGAGACCTGCAATCACTGACCAATTTGTAGCAATATATGCTGTGTAAACATATTTTTTATGTGCATTAAGAAGCACACTGTATGGAAAATAGAGAAAGTGCATTACCTGTGAGTTGAACTGAATCTTGAATGCAAATACCCTTAATTTGGATTCAACCCGTGGTACTTTCATCAACTCCAAAAAGAACTGTAGTTCAAAAGTTCCAAAAAAATATTATTTTTATTCCAAATAGCAGCTAAAAAGAATCTTCAAAGGTAACAGATTCAAGGAAATGCATACATGTGCTGATGAAACTTCTATCACACAGTAAAGCTCATATATGCAAAGAGTTCTATGAAGCCTGTAATGCACAGATAGAAATTGACTAAAGAAAAGCACCTCATAGATGTGGAATGGATTACCTAGTCATAGTGATTGCCACCGATAAAAGCCTAAGAGTTTCAAAATATAGGGGTAATTTGAAGCCAAAAATTTTTCATAGAAAGTGCAGTACAAAGTTACTGTGTATAGAAATTTAAAGCATAAAAGGTGGAAATAAGTAGTCCTAAGTCTCATTCTCAGCATATGTGAGCATGTGAACATTCAGGATAAAGAGAAGCAGAATAATTGAAGTGAAGTTTAAATTCATGGAGAGCATGTTCTGCTCAAGTGTCATCAGCTGCAATTCTATATTTCTATTACAAAGATGACTAAAGGGTGGCTGCAAATCATCAACAGTGGCTGATCACCACCTAAGTCAAACATGCAACTATATGTCGTCATGGATGAATTGCATGAATTTTTCTATTTTACTATGTGATCAGAGTTACAACACACAAAAAAAATCAAACTACACACCTGATTATGACCTTCGTATCCATAAATCAATTATTTTTTGAAATGTGCACAATGCTATAGGTGGACTGACCATGTGGACTTGGAATGTTTCAATTGGATTAGAAAGAACAGGAATAGACGTGAAAATAAATAGTTCCAAATTCTGTCTACCTGCTCAAAGTTAGATATGATCAGACCTAGCCTGATAATTAACTTATATCAGACTTCCAAGTCATCCTGAGTCCAAATCTTAAACCAAAACCCAATTCACTTCTGAAAACTGGAGTGAATCTAGCCCCGGAAACATAGGGATAACGTACTTCGGGGAAATCCTCTACCCATAAAAGTAATATCATAGAAAAATCATAATTTTAAAAGACGATCAATACATTTAGGTCAGGAGGACCTCAAAATGTACATGATACATTCATACTATCAATGATATCTACTAGATAAGTTCCCACCAAAATGGGAGAAGATGTACTTTCAGTATTTCTTTGAGCAACGCTATATTCATATGCCCATGGTCAGATTTTGATATGTACAACATTAACAACAACAAACAGTAATATTAGAACTATTTGGTCTGTTCAATGTATCTTTTTCCACCCTTAAGCTATGTTTAAGACAATATTTTAGTCAAATAAAAAGCAATCCAGTCTCTTCTTATTATTTTAAATGCCTTTATTGAGTTTATAAGTCTCCTTTTAGACATATCCATATCATGTTAAAAAAATTCTCCATTATTATATCCTTTATTGGAACTAAAACTAATTGTTCATGGAAGTAACTTCTTTTATTAGTTATTTCTAAATTCTTAATAAACTTACACATCAATCTCAACAAGCACATATTGACCAAGATTTGTCATTTCACCTGGACCAATAACATACTGATCAATATTTATTGGTTCGGGCATGAACTGGGATAAGGACCACCCATTTTTGGACAGATCGATCCATTATTATTATTTTCTTAATCTCCCAGCTTAAAAAAGAGATGAGAGTCATGACGAGGCCGTAATTGCATCTCTTCCAGCTTGCAAAATCCTTGTGCCTTGCAATGTTGCCTGCTTTCCCTGCCACTGGCACCACCAACCACTCTGGCCTCCTGGTACCCTTCTCTCCTTTTCCTCCTCTTCCCTCCTTTCTTGGTACCATAGTACGTGCTAGCATGCCACATGTTAATACACTAGCATGGATAAGCCCATAGCAATCCGACTATGGGCATAGCACTGGTACCTAAAACTGTAAACCTTGATTTGTTGCCAGACAATTTTATACGCAATTACAATCTTCATTTTTTGATAATCGTCAATTGAAGAATATTCAGGTGACCAAGGTTCCAGTCATGGGTATAGTCTCATTGATTTTCCCTAAATCCCACAGTGGTGGCCGGTGGGAACCTTGTGCATGGGGCTATTGGTTGTTGATTGAAACAATATCATGATAAGTTCTAATATGAGTATACATTTTAACCACAATTGTTAAGACATTTGACATCACTCTAAATTGACATGCTTGTCCAAACATGCAACATTCAGATCCTTGGGTTCAATAAGTGCAATGAGAGAATAAAAAAGAAGATACAATACAAAAATAAGTTAAAAGCTATAGTTGAAAACAAAGAGAATAGCAACAGGGAAAAAGAAAAACTGACAAACACCTATTGTGATATTATAATCACCAAGTTATAAGGAGAGGGCATACATGTATCACATTATGAATGTGCTATTTACCAAGAAAGTTAGCCACCTGTTGGAAACCTAGATTTGCAGCAAAATGAGTATAACTTATTCAAAGGGTATTAAATTGTTTGTGTAATTATCTTATTTGATATACCAATGTTGTCAAATTTAGTTGATGCATAGATGGACTTTGATAACAACATTTTGTTGCCCTTAACAAATTCATCTCATCGTTGATGTACAAAAGATATTAATATGCCCTGTAACCTTGCAATCTCTTTTTTCAACATGTTCAATACTGTTCTTGGAGCACTTTGTTCTTTTGCTATCTTCAGTTGTGAAAAGCAATATTCAACTAACAGGTTAAAAGTCTAAGAATTTACCTGCTCACATTTTCCAAGGTTTTCCTTGTTGCCACTGTAGCCCTAGAAAAAGTTGCAATGACAGAAGTAAGTCCTTTTATAAATAACTTTGATCCAAATACAAAAAAACAAGAAGTTTCATGGCCAAAATAGCGAGCGAGTGTAAATGAGTATCATGTTCTATGCATACCTTAAGAAGTTCCATTTCCTCTTTGGTGGGACAAAACTTTATCAAGTTTTCTACTTGATCAGCATCAAGAAGTGAATCGTCCAACGCAAGAACAGCACTCTACAAGTTGGAAGAAAAGACAACTTTAAGTATAGTACTGAATTTCATGACTTTGGAATAGCTAAAACAGAGTTCAGTTTAAGAACTTATGCCCAAATCCATTTTATGTGAATGATTTATTTGTACAAGACTATTACTTGTGTGATTTAGAAGGCAAAAATAGAAGAAAAGTTCACTAATAAAGATCTTTTTCTAGTTTTCGGAAGTAATGACTGACCATTAACCTGAAAATTGTGTATAAGAGAACACATTCATTCATTAATATCAGAAATTATTTTACTGAATATAAGTTCCTGAAAGATAGCCAAATCCCCTTCCTTAAGTTTGACCCCTTTCTTGTGTATGTATGGCCTGACCATACTTGTCACAATATAAACCAAAATTTATGAGAATAAACTATCGCAACTCAAGATTTAAGGTTCAACATAAAAAAAGAAAATACTAATGGAATTAACCACATCTCTATCAAACACGGTTGAGACAAGAGCCTGCGATGTACTTTCTGCTTGTTTAGCACTTATCCAATTTTCCTAAAGCTCAGGGAGCTCCGCAACCCAAGTTTTATCTTGTAGTCTCACACATTAGCTAAGGAGACATTTACAATAAACAAATAAGGTAGGAATAGTAAGTGATCCAATTAAAATGCCTCAGTTTTATAAAAAAAAAGTGTAAAATAAACAAAATATCGC
The DNA here is from genome assembly GCA_023547065.1 of Musa troglodytarum. Lineage (NCBI taxonomy): Eukaryota > Viridiplantae > Streptophyta > Magnoliopsida > Zingiberales > Musaceae > Musa > Musa troglodytarum. Next base: position 56,701,832 of record CP097506.1, on the reverse strand, counting down.
TTTATAATTAGTTGTATCGCACTACATTTAGTTGTTTCTTAATGAGCCAATTTGGTCCGATTTGGTTTGTTTTAGTTTTTATTATTTTGTCCAGTCAGGGGTTTATTTTTCTCTGAATTCAACCAGACAAGATATTAGTAACAGTGCATAGAAGGAAGTCTATATACTCCTTTTATTTTCTCTACTATGACTGCCCCTGTGATTTATTTAATAAAGTCATGGCTGAATTTGCTTCAGAACTTATAACATAAATAGTCAGCAATGCTGTTGTGAATATATTTAATGGTCAGTTCATTTTAGCTGCTCTCCAACATTTTTCTTTTATCTTCTTCCTTTTACATAACTCTCTATCATAGTCACTACTCATGATCTCTCTCCACTCTTGCCTTGAGAACTCAAATCATCTGCAATCTAGCCATTAGATCATATCCGGTTAGTTCTAAATCTGATTGTAATTGAATTATAACATGTCTAGCTTGCAAAATGAGGTTGCAGGTATTTGGTCATAATGTCCATATCTTTGATTCTTTTGGTCTGGAGATGATCAGTACAGAAGACATTTAGAAGAAACAAGTACATCAGAGCTTCTTTTTAGCTTCTCCCTTTCTTTATTCTCCCATATCTCTGATCAGGAACGCACCAAAGATCAGACTATCTTAAGTTTGATATTTTTGCAGATTGAGTTAGCATAATCTTTTTTCAAATCTTCTTCAAGACTGTCACAGTGTCCAACAAAACCAAAGTCATGTGGTACATGCCCTCATGATAATAGTCAGTTACTTGAGCAATGGTTCACCTAATTCCTTCAGAACATAACGAGCACTGAATAGAAAGAAAAAAAAGAAACAAATTCTGTAATTATCGGCATAAGCGTCCCAGAAAGTAGAACATGTAAAGCCCAAAAAAATAATTCCACACAATGATTTGAGATACCAAAATCTAAAAATTGCATGTGATTCAAATGTTATTATCAAGAATTAAATCTGAAGTATAAATCAATATTCTTGTTAGCAATAAATTGCACAAGCTCTAAGATGTAAAACAAGTGAAAAGATTAAAAAATCTTCATCATACTATCTCAGTGGAAAAAAGTACGAGCATATTTTCCTTAAAAAAGAAATTATGAACACAGATTAAATGACAAAAAGGAGAGAGACCAAGATTTAGATTACCATCATATCAGACAGTGGCATCTTGATTTTTGTCAGCATGATTTCAGTATTATTGGCTCGCCTTAGGTCGACCTACAAACAGGCAATAATATCATGGTACGTAAAAACATGAAAATGATTTGACTGATAAGCATTTGTTTTAGAAAATTGAGATCATGCTTCACACTGCATAAGGATCAAATTATTAACAGAAAGCTAAGGAAAAATAGCCTAAATCCAAATTGCTGTGACAAGATTAGACTTAAAAACAAGCACATAGGGTAAGCAGCACAATAGGCCCAACAGACTGGAACATGATAATATGAACAAAATAATTTAGATTAGAATGGGCTTTTATTGGAGTTGGCCAACATCACATCTACCAGACTACAAAATATACCTTGCTTCTATCTTGGTATAAGAGTTCCATGATTGGTCAGTAATAATCAGTATTTCAACTGAAATCTCCCATAAGACTTCTTCAGCAGTTGAATTATAGTTACAACTTAAAAGTACTTGAGTATATATAAAATTAATGGATTTCACTAAGACCTGGTTTCTTGTTTTTCTGAAACTCTTACAGAAAAAGCAACAGGTTACAGATCTCAAGAAATGAGTTAGCGATCGGCCTCCTTATTTTCTGTATCATACTATAGAACATGTACATAGGCCAATCACCTGCAATTTGGATCATAGAAAGATATAGCAGATAGTTCAGAAGGTAGAGGACAGGTTCATAAAATGGAATTAAATGACACATTTGGTTACATAATTAGATTTAACCCCAACTAGGGTAATTCAAATTTATAAATGTCACACATAATCATTTGATCTGTCAGTTTGGCTCATCACAAGTGGGACTTGCAAGTGATTGGAAGAGGCACTATTGAACAGTTGGCGGTGATGCGATCAGAGTGGATGGTAACAGACGCAACATATTTCAGGGAGTGAGTGCTGATCAGACAGTTGGGAGGACTAAAGTGATCAAAACAGGGACTGGGGTGTGACAATGATAATAATCATCAAGATGAGCAATAAGAAGGCCAACAATAGGTGGGTTGGCAACATGATGGATGCTAGTGGCCAAATGGGGCAATGAAGGCCAAACTGTATACTAGAAGGAACAGCAGTGGCAAGAATGGTGGTGAGAGGACAAGGCAGAAAGGTGCAGCACTCATCACAAAACTGGTGACGAGCAGCTAAAAGAGGGATGATGATGGTCAAGGTGAATGCCTGAAAGGTGGTGGTGGCCAAGATGGATTGTAGTTGGGACAGTAGTAACATGTGAATGAAGCAACAATAACCATGGTAGGTACACTATATGGCAGTGTTGAGGATGGATGACCACGGCCAAATTAAGTGGCAAGAAAAACAGTGATGGTCAGTCAATGGTCAAAGAGATGACAGAGGTCCAAATAGGTCACGTCAGTTGCAGCCTTAAGTTGTAGTCCACAATTTAACATGCTTGTTCTCTAGTTGCACATAGAAATGCAAAGACTTCTATTCCGATTGCAAAAGCAGACTCATGTATGATTACATGGAACCAAAGAATGTGAACAAATGCATATGTTGGAGTTGCAGAAATCCAAATTGAGGTCAGACTTCAGTTGCAATTTTTCAGTGCAAAAAGTAAATGTAATAATTTATCAGGTTCTTTTTTTCAGAATTAGGGTCTCAATTACTAGTTGGACTGATATGTGTCGACCAGTATTTACTTGTCTGACCAAGAACCAGTACAGGATCAATATCTCGGTATCAGACAGTCTCCACATTTTATTATCTTTTTAGTAATACAGGATAATACAGATTGCTGTACCACCTTGTATACCAGTTCGTATTCCCATACTAGCCCGACAAGAGATCAAAATGATATCAGACAGCAATTTTAAACTTTCATAATTTATGATAAAGTATCAGCAAAAGATAAATCCTTATTGAATGTATACTGACAAAAATTCAGGAACTATGGACAGTTTGGTTGATTAGGTATTAAAATTATCCAATTTGATCTGTGCTTTCCCATACCAATAACCAATTTAACAATACGAATGTTGCATAAAGTCAAAGCAACAAAACAACTTAGCATATATTAATATTATTAACTTGACTAGATTATGCTCATTTTTCCCCTTATTGTTCTTCGTAGTCAGGCACCATTTTCTTTCACATGTACTACGTCTAGAGTTCTCCTGGTGATGCATGAAGTTTAAAAGGATAACAATTTAGAGTTGCCAATTAGACATTATAATGTACATGATGGTAAACGGCTGCATGGACCACACAAGCCCTTCAAGCTACTGCTAGGAGCCTACAGCATACAGCATAAGTTACAACATGAAAAGAAGTTACTAAAATTGGCAAATCTTGTAGTAGCTATTTGGCAGTAGGTACTATGCTCCAAAGAGTTACCAGGTGAACTTTATCAGATTTAGATCCAGCAGATTTTTGTCGGCCATCAGATTTTGAGCTATCCTTTGACTTTGGAACTACTGCAGAGAAGAGACTTTCAAGTTCTGACACATCAAATTCTGAAGTGCTGTATTCAAAAGGTTGGCTTTTTAGGAAACAGATGTAAAGAATAAGTTTGCAGCTGAGAATAAAGGTACTCTATAATTCTAAATATTAATAAGAAGTTAAAAACATACCAAAGTACAAAATAAGACATAAGTTTTGGCATCTCAAAAATAGCTTTTAACCAATAAATGTTTGTTAGAAACTCCAGAATAATATTCCTATACTCATTTGGTAGTTGGTATCAAGGAGCGTAAGATGAAAAAAATTTTGATACACCAGATCAGCAATTGTAAAATAAAGATACCTGTGAGCATCAGCATGTTTCTGTAACTCGGCCCATAAGCTTCCTTGCATGGCTCTTGATACTTTCACCCAATGCAATGGCTTAAATGGTGACCTTCGGGCTGCTGACATACCTGGTCCTCCAGGACGTGCCCTTCCCCCAGCCATGGAATTTGGAGCTAAGCCTCTTATGCCAGCTTGAGGAGGCGGAGGAGCACCGGGAGCCCCAGGTGGAGGTGGAGCACCTGGAGCTCTTGGTGGAGGTGGAGCACCAGGTGCCCTAGGTGGAGGTGGAGGAGTGGACACAGCTCCTCCAGGAGGAGGTGGAGGAGGTGGAGCTTGCCCACAACCTCCGGGGAGAGGTGGCGGAGGTGGAGCAAATACACCTCCAGGGGGAGGTGGGGGAGGTGGAGCTTGCCCACCTCCTCCGGGGGGAGGTGGTGGAGGTGGAGCAAATACACCTGCTCCAGGGGGAAGCGGTGGTGGTGGTGGCGCAAATACAGCTCCTCCAGGAGGAGGTGGAGCTTGCCCACAACCTCCGGGGAGAGGTGGCGGAGGTGGAGCAAATACACCTCCAGGAGGAGGTGGTGCAGGTGGAGCTTGCCCACCTCCTCCAGGGGTAGGTGGTGGAGGTGGTGGCTGCACAAATACGCCCCCTCCAGGAGTAGGTGGAGGAGGTGGTGGCTGCACAAATACGCCCCCTCCAGCGGGAGCTGATGGAGGTGGTGGTGCGACTACACCTCCTCCAGGGGGAGGTAGTGGAGGTGGTGGTGCAAATACACCTACTCCAATGGGAGGCGATGGAGGTGGTGGTGTGAATACACCTCCCCTAGGATGAGGTGTCGAAGGTGGAGCAAATACACCTCCTTCAGGGGGAGACGATGGTGGCGGAGGTGGAGGTGGAGGTGGAGGTGGAGGGGTAGATACATTTGCTCTAGGGGAAGGCGATGGAGGTGGAGGTGGAGTGGTAGATACATTTGCTCCAAGGGAAGGCGATGGAGGTGGAGGTGGAGCGGTAGATACATTTGCTCCAAGGGAAGGCGATGGAGGTGGAGGAGCAGGCGAAGGTGGAGGCAAAGGTGGAGGTGGAGGTGGACGTGGACGTGGATGTGTAGATACATCTCCTCCAAGAGGAGGCGGTGAAGGTGGAGGAGTGGATACACTTCCAAGGGGAGGCAGCGGAGGAGCGGATACACTTGCTCTAGAGGGAGGCAACATAGGAGGAGCAAACACAACTCCTTTAGGAGGAGGTGGTGGCGGTGGAGTAGGCATGGCTCCTCCAAGGGGAGGCAATGGTGAAGGAGGAGATACAACACCAGAGGATGGTGACAGAGGAGATACAACTCCAAAGGATGGCAATGGAGGTGGAGGTGGAGGTGGAGGTGGAGGTGGAGGTGGAGGTGGTGGAGTTGGTGGTGAAGCTGGTGGAGGATGAGCAACTATAACTCCGAAGGGAGGCGGCAAAGGTGGAGGTGGTGGAGCATGAACAACTAGAACTCTGAAGGGAGGCGACAGAGGTGGAGGTGGTGGAGGATGAGCAACTACAACTCCAGAGGGAGGCGGTGGAGGTGGAGGTGGAGGTGGTGGAGGATGAGTATGTACAACTCCAGTGGAAAGCGACAGCGATGGAGTAGACACAAATCGAGAAGGGGGTTGTGGAGGTGAAATAAATACATCGATAGGAGGTGGGATTGAATGTGGAAGAGATGAGGCCAGAGGCGGTGGAGGGGGTGGAGGATGAGTATGTACAACTCCAAAGGGAGGTGACGATGGTGGAGAAATAGATACAACTCTAGAAGGAGCCTGTGAAGATGAAATGGATACATCACTAGGAGGTGGAGTTGGAGGTGGAGGTGGAGGTGGTGGAGGTGGAGGACAAGATACACCTCCAGAGGGAGACAACGAAGGTGGAGTTGATACACCTCTCTGCACCATGGGCGAAGACAAATCAGTTGATACACCTCCACGGGTAGATAGAGGAGCAGATACAACTCTATGGTGTGATAGAAAAGGTGGAGAGATCACATCTCTAAGGGGAGGTGGTGGAGGTGGAATAGGTACACCTACATGGTGTCCTCCAAGATGAGGTGTCGAAACTAGAGGAATGGATATGCCTCCCTGACCTCCGTTAAGGTGAAGCAATAGGGGTGAAGGAGCAAATAGACCTCCTCCTGGGGGAGGCGGTGGAGGGGGTGGTTCTGGAGGTGGATCTTGCATATGATCTTTTGGGTGAGGTGGTGGGCTTTGAGCTTTCTCGAATGCTCCAATGAATGATAGTGAAGATGGTGCTTCACCAATATCTCCAAGTAAAGGTGGCAAAGATGCTCCTCCACAACATCCAAGGGGAGGTGGTGGAGGTGGCAGAGGTGGAGACCGTACATAACTTCTAGGAAGAGATGGTGGAGGTGGAGATTGACCAAAATTTTCAAGAAAAGATGGTGGAGGTGGAGCCTTCCCATTTTCTCCAATTAATGGCAATGGAAGTGAGGCTCCTGAAGGTGGTGGAGGAGACACTATATGTTCCATGGGAGAAGAATTTGTAGGTGTGGTTGTTTCATGTACTATAGTGAATGGGTTTGGAGTTGTAGCAATTCCATGTTCTAAGGAAGAGGATGGTTGTCGAATTCCTTCATCTGCTTGAGGAGATAGAGATGTTGGTAAAATCAATGAGCTTTTGTCACCTTCCAGATAAGAGGATGATGGAGATCTTATATGTCCTTTAGAGAGATCTCTTAGAGTTGGAGGGAGCAATGGAGGTGGACGTGGAGGTGGAGGTGGAACTCTTATATGTGCTCTGTGGGGATTTGTTGGAGGTGGAGGTGGAGGTGGCGATAAAGTTAGAGGTGTTGCTCTTGTATGTGGTTCAGGGAGGCCTAATGGAGGTGGTGGACGAGGTGGATGTTGAGGTCTAGGTGGAGTTGTCAGATGAGGGGGAGGAGGTGGAGATGGAGGTGGAATGCCTTTACATATAGCCTTAGATGGTGATAGTTGTAGAGAATATGAATTTGATGCAAAATCTTGTGATGCTGCTAGAACTTCCTTGTTTGCATCATGGAGTGAACATGTTGGTTTGGGACCTCCATGAGTAAAAGGTGGATCAGACAGTGTAATGCTTGCAAACATTGGTATGTTATGCCAAATTGTATTTGGTGTTGGTGAAGCAGCTACTGGCGGTGGATCAAATGGATCCTTTTTTGTGGATAAATTTGATGGAGGAGAAATGAATATGTCAACATTTTGTCCAGGAGGAGATGAGGAAGGCGGTGACGTAGGGGGAGAAGGATCAGAGATTTTGTTTAATCCACTGTCAAGCTCTATTGATGAGAGATGTGAAGGGTCATATATGGTGTTACTAGAATGAGGGGATGGTGGCAAAAGAGTAATTGAAGTGAGAGGAGGGGAAAGTTCTAGGGGATAGTTGGAGGATGGTATTGTAACTGTAGGTGGCGATGAATGCAACAGATGATGAGGTGAAGGGAGTGATTGGCCTTGAGAAGGTAACAAAGGAGGCGATGACAAAGAGTCTAGTTGCATGGATGGAGGTTGGTGAGGTAAATGTGAAGATGAGGCAGCACTTACGGCAACAGAATCACATATCATTTGAGGACATAGATGTTGGTAAGGATTTTGGAAGACATCATGCATTTGTAAAGGTCGAGATAGAGCAAATGACAAGGCTCCATAGGAGGCAAGCAATGATGGATGGGGAGGGACTTTTCTCCTAATCCGTGCAGATATATGTGGTGAAGATGGAGGTGGAGGCAGAGGTGGAGGTGGAGGTGTGGATGAAAGAGGTGAAGCACCCGAAAGAGTGGGTGAGTTGGATGGTTGTATTGAAACAAAAAGAGGACTTGTACATGGAGTAGATGATGCCTCAAGAAGTGCCTCAGTTGAAGGTGGTGACGATGGTTCTGATGGAGATGAACCAGTTATTGTCATACTTGTAGCAGTAACTCTGGATGTACTTACAGTTTTTCCTGCAAATTGAATTTCAGGTTGAGATGATGCATCTACCAAAATTGCATCGATGCCTTGGCTTGGATGGAATGACTGAGATATTGTCCTTTTGTTTAATAATTCTATGGAATTGCCTAATGGCTCCGGCTTTTCATCCTTCTCTTTGTATAAAACTGAGAAAGGAGATTGTCCAATGTCGCCTGTAAGTGCTTCATTTGACATATGATGCTTGCGCTTCTCAGAATTCTGGACTTCGATATCAGAATCCAACCTCTGATATGCTAACCCAGAATCTGTCCTATTTTCAGTGGCAAAGTTTCTTGTATTATTTGTGACATCACACATTTCTACTTTGCACCTAACTTCATCTGAATTATTCCCTGTATCCTCTATGGAATCGCTAACACTTCGGCTGCTCATTTGGTCATCCGCCAAAAATGAGACCCCTAATTCATGAGCCACATGATCTGAAGTCAATATTTCCCTTTGCCATACTCTATCCTGTTCAAAACTGCTACTCGCTGATGACGTTATCTCTTCAACTGCTAGACTAATGTTGTCAGTAGTATCCTGTTTGGAATTGTCTGATGTATTCTCTTCACCTGCCAAAGTCGTGCTCTTTGCTTCATTAAACATATCATCCAGAGTGTTCAATGCCTTTACAGCAGGGTTATTTTCATGATCAGCATGGTCTAAATCCATGCTTACCCCTGTAAGTGCATCTAGAACCAGAGTTTCTTCATCCACAAGAGTCACTTGTTCAGAATAAAAAGATTCTAACTGGCTCCTTCCATCAGCTGCAGGATTTGACATTTCAGATCTTGGACTGAAAGTTTCTAGTGTGTTTGAAAATACAGCTGTCTGAATATCGAGATCCTTCTGTCCATCATGCCAATCAGGGCTGCTGAAGATCTCTTCTGCCTCGAAGAACTCCTCTGTTGAGCCAACTTCCATCTCAACCTCATCTGTTGCTCCTGTTCCCGTCGAAGTATCAGACTCAGCATCAAACTCTGAAAAGAGTACCTGGTTCAGGAACGAAGTGCTTTCAACCCCACAGTATGGGTAAAAAAGAACATCCCTCTGTATTAGTAAAAGAAGACAGCCCTACCTCTGCTTTGAAGCCCTTCGAGAAGTGGTCTTTAGCTTCCCAAGGAATGTCTATATCCTCAAGATTCAACAGCAAAATACGAGACTGGATAAAGGCCGTGTTGAACATAACCCTGAAAATTAGCTCCTCATCTTCCAGATACTCATCCACATTGATGCATTCAAGGACCAGATCACCTTGAACACAGCAGCGGACATTTAATTTTATTGGTGCAGTCTCGGCCTGCAGTTACATGAGAAACAGAGAAACTAATTTTTTTTTTTTTTCAGAATAGTGGCATCATTTAGTCCAGGAATTAAGGTTTACCTGTCTGAAATGCTGAACATGTTTCTTTGTCTTTGCTGTCGAGAAAAGAACCTTAGAACTCCTGTCAGCTGGGAACAGAGGGTCTTGGCCGTAGACACGAACTATAGGCCTGCAACCCCCTTCTCCATCAATATTCGGAATAACTCTCAGAATTAGGCAATCCAATGTGAAAGGAGTATCCTGCGGAGGCCATGTCTCACTGCCTATTGTAGTTATGTATTGGAGATATCTAAGATGCGAAGATTGTGGGTTCATTGGAGACAAAATCTGAAGGAGCTCCTTCGGAGCCTGCTTATACACCATTTCCAGAGTCCTTTGTTCCCCGCTGTAATGTTTCCTGTAAAGCAGAAGACTTGCAAGCATAAATGCAAGAATAGGCCATCCTCCTCTCTCACAATGCATTAGCAAGACATTTTGCTGCCTTTCCAAAGTTAGCCAGTTCTCACATAACCTCAAGAAGTGGTGAATTATCTCCAAAGGAAGCACTGGACACCCTTCATAATGGCGAGGGTACCCCCTGACAGTGATGCCATATTGGGCCAAGATATCTGAAATTTTGCTCTCCACTTCACCCTTGAAGTTGATTACCAAAAATGAAGCATCAGGGTAATGTTCATGAAGTTGAGTAACAATGTCATCCATGTACTTCCTGTAATCATCTTCTTCCATAATATCCGAAGAAAAGCAACAATCGAACACTGCAAGTGCAAAGAGTCAATTGGGTGGAATCTTAAATTGTCAAAGAACAAACGACAAGATAAGCATAGTTTCATAATCTGTGTGTGGCAGCCAGGAGCTTGTTAGACGAATAATAAGTAAAAGCCAATTTAGATCTGAGGTTATGAGACTAGTTTCAAATAAAACTTAATTAAATTTATGCATGAAAAGGATTTCAATAAGAAAAAGAAAGAACTAGCCACCATTCTGAAGCAGCAAGCGGAGAGATCTAGTGCACGCAAAAAATTTCAAAAGAGAACCAAGAAGCCAAAACACTAGCAACATTGTCGTGAAGTATCAAGTAGCATCGGCTTAACCCCACTTGAAATGGAAGTTGCACAAACGTAAAGGTTCCAGTAATCAAAGTCTCCGGCAAGCACGTTAATTGTTGTGTCATGAATGCAGATAACATAAAAAATAATGAAAAAGCACAAATTGCTCCAAGGTGTTCACACGAAAAGGGACATCCCACGGTTTCACAACAAATTCAGAAAGACTTCCAATGACATATAAGCGCCGCGATAACTACCAAAAAAGGTTGGCATTCGTCAATAACAGAAATGGAAGCCCTATAAATTGGTCACTTCCTCATTCTAACACGACGGGCGAGACGCGCATAGAGAATCGAGCTTCTAGGATCAGAAAAGTGCAAAATGGTAGGGAAGGCGATTACCGTAGACCCTCTCGGTGATTTCCAGAAGCCGATCGGGCGGCTTCCGGTAGAAGAGCCTCCTGAAGAGCGCCATCCGCCGGCGCCGCCACCGGAGGCCGTGGCTCCGCCCGTCCGATCCAAATTCGAGGTCTCCGTCGGCCTACGACCACGCCGGCGCCAATGCCACGCGAAGACGGGATCAAGAAACGGGACCAGGGGGGGGCGAACCAGAGCGCCCCAGAGGCGAAAACGAGGAAATAGAATGGGATTGCTGGTGGGTGGGTGGGTGTGTGTGGGGTGGGGGGAGCGCGGGGATCGGTTAGGGTTTCATTCAGATAAGTACGAGGGCGAGAAGAGGAAGAGGAGGGGAGATCGGCGATTTGGAGGTGGTTAACGGCGGCGTTCCCCTTGCTACGTTTCCTTCTTTTAATCCTTTTATTTTCCCCAGAGATTAGGAGGCTAAATAGGCCAGCTCAGCTGACGACCCTCTCACAGCGGCGTCTCGTTGCGTTCGTTGACGTGTCGGGTCTAACCCGCTTCCTGGTGTGGGGCCCCCTTCGTTAGCTTCATTTATTAATCAAATGAACTCCTTATTCTTACCCCCGGACGGCGACGTGGGCACGTTCTCTACCCGATCTGCACCCACCGTTGAGACGCACATTCTCCACTCAGCGCCCCGGTAAGGAACGGGTGGCGATAGACGAGTACGTCGAGCAATCGCGCGCGTTCAAGGAAGGGACCCAACGGGGATGCGACGGTCCCCGCACGTGCGTTGGCGCGTGCGGACTCCCTTGTTTGCTTCCGGTTCCAAGGAAAACCAACAAAAAAATACTTTTACGACGTCACCCGTGTTCTGAGGCGGGCTCCACACCGATCCTCGAGTCACCGTGCGGGTACAAACTTGCTCTTGACCAGAAGAAAGGTGATACACTGGGCCCCGGATGCATTACGCAAATGGTGTGCATCAAGATTCGGGAACCGCCGATGCAACGGTCGCGCCGATCGATTTGTCCGTCATGCTGTATTCGAGTTGGACCGGATCCCAATGATTGTTGAGTCAGGTTTCTTAACATGGTTCCCAATTTTAATTTGTCTTTTTCTACTACTAGTGCTCATAAATTATTTACACATAAATAGAAACAAATCCAAAATAATTTTGATGTTATAATTCTCTCAATTTAATTGTTACGATAATAAAAAGATATTTGAGGTCGATTAAACTTGGGAATTATAAAGCATTTCTTTCTTTTAGCACAAAGTTCATAGAACACATACCATTGCAACAGCAACAAACAAAAGAAGAGGGAGGTAGAACATTGCTTCGACAAGGTCAATCTCAAGTGTTCCCTGCTATAAAGAAGCTTAGGCTTCATGGGCAACTTCCTAACAAATTTAGTCCTCGAAGTCATATGTTCTTGGCTGTTTCATGTGGTATGATGCAGAGCATTTATTATGGAATGTACAAGCTGTCATAAATAGGACCAAGAGCAAATCAGAATCAGTAGAACATATATGAAACCACATTTCATGAACAAGCATCTTCCATCTGTGCCATTAAGAAACTAGTCTGAATTCCTCTATAAAACAAACACTGCTAATATGATGCTCCTTTCCTATGTCAAAGGAGCAGAAAGATCACCAGGAAGGCATCTCTGCCTACGGCATCTCCTTGTCGTCCTTCCCCATCCGATCATGCTTCTTCCATCCACTCCTATCTCGGACTTGCTGGGTTGTGATGGCGGATGGAGGCCGATTCGAACCTCCTCAGTGGCGGTGGCTGGGCTTTCGAGCTGCCTCCTTCCCTTCGTTTGGGTGTTTGTCCCATTTCGGCCCATGTTTCGTCTTGCTAAACCTGGCTGCCAATGCATACCTGATGCTTTCATCATCCCTCCAATAGTTTGAAGATCCTCTGTTATTTCATGTCTGGACAGTGATGCAAGACCCGGCAGGATATCTTTCTGGAAGTCCCGCCGCTGCCTCCTCTTTCTTGCCCGGCCACGCCGAGTCCTTGTGAAAAGCAGCGAAGCTGCACCTGTATTTTTTTTGTCTTCCTTTCCATCTTTGCTCTCGAGATCCTCTGATCTATACCAACACTGATCCATCTTAGTTTCCTGGAGCTTCAGTGTCATGGCCTCGAAGAGATCCAGACCGTCATCATCAAAAGATTGAGTACCATCATCTCCCTCATCACCCAAATGCTCTCGCTTTTCTGTGTTGCATGATACGTCAGCAAGCCAACACAAGGTGTCAAATCGAGGCAGAGATGGCAGGTGAGAATTGATTTCATCTGGGTGGCAACTGCATTCCAGTGACATGGCAACTAAATTCTCTGCAGCCAATCTATCAAGTGTACCACCGGAAGAGACCTCTTCCTTGAAGACATCTTTCTTGCTTGACAGAATGTATTCATGTGGACTTACGGTAGGCATTTCAACCTGGGAAATGGGTGCCTCAAAATCAATGTCAGAAGCAATTTTAGCAGCTAAAGTTTGTATAGAGTTTGATGACTGAACCTCTAGTTCATCTTGAGGTGATATCTCCAGAAATATAGGATCATCCATACATGAAAATTCAGCATTAAGATTAATGTGTTTCCTTAAGTTTGCACCACTGTTTCTGCCACACATTTCAGTGACCGAATCACTATTGTGGAATTTTTCCTGTGAATTCACCGCTTTTGCATCACAAGTCAAGTCGATGATATCATTCTTCAGAATCTTAGTATTGTCAGTAAAATGTTTTTCCATTTCTTGGATAGAAACAGATATGCTGCTTTGCTGAACTGTAGCATGAATAGGAAAACCAAGAAGTCTTTCCCCATTGTAACCAGAAACAAAGTTTGCCTGCATTCCGTGATTGTGAAACTGTGAAGTTGATGCGACTTCCTGCAGGTTACATACGGAAAATTCTAATTCCTCTTTCTTCTGGATTTCAGAAGCAACATTGGAGCTGGAAGTGAGCTGACAATATTCTCTGTAGTCATGTTTCTTCAAGTTAACAGACTCATCGGAAGATGCTTTGTTTCTGAGCCACGATGGATCCCCTGGCATTTTATCATCCACATAAATAACTGTTTCTTGTCCGAGAGTAAGCCTATCTTCAGTACCACTTGGAACCGCTTGATTCAGGTTCAGGTTTATCGCGACTTTCAAATCACTGCTTTGGAAACACTTTACATAGTCTCCAGGTAAATGACCATGAGGATCTCTGTTACTGTCATCAATCTGATATGGCTTACAAAATGCAACTTCCGTATGTGGTGCAGAATTACAATCCAGGTGAAGACCATGGTGAAATCCATTTTTGTGAGGCACCCTAACACCAGTACCTAGGCTTGCGGCCAGGTTCCTACTACTTTGCCACTTTTGACAAGTGACATCTATCTTGGAACTCAAGCTCTCATTGCTGAAGTTTGATGACCCACTGAAGCATGGAAGAGCTCGAACTGCAACCGGGGTGTTGTTTATGCTGGTAACAGGTTTTCTCCAAGATGAAACGAATGAAGATGCACAACTGATTAAATCGGCCTGGGGAGTTGTGATTGTAGAAGCCATTGAGGGAGACATCAGAGATGGATTTGAGCAGGCCAAATGAGGCACTCTTGGACATGTATGGATATTGTGAGTTGGCCCTTGTCTAGACAGTGTTTCTGGATTATTCTGGTCAAACGTAAAGAAATTGTGACATTTCTTAGTGTTCACTTGTAATGTTTCAGATGATGTTGAAACCTGAGCAAAATAATCCAGAGTGCTCCTATTTTTTTCTGTATACAAATTACCAAAATATTGAGTATGAGTAAAAAAAAAAAAAAAAGGTCTCCAGCAATTAAGAAAGCATAACTAGCTAAATATTAAAGCAGGATCTAAATTATGCTTTAACACAATAAAAAAGATGACAGCGAAAACAGAAGCAAAAACAAAAGGATAGGCAGACTCGCATTTGGTTGCACAAGGAAGGACTGTGCAATTGGTTAAAAAAGGGTGGATCAATGCACAACGATGCCAGCAATTTGGGTTTCGGGGGATCGATAAACAAAGATTATGCAGTTAAAAAATTGTACAATTTGGCTGAATATTCTGTGCTTATCATATTATAATTACTTAAAATACTGCAGTGATATTCTAAAAAAACAATTGGATCACAAGAAAGATGTTTGTCTCATTTACTTTCAACTTTCTTCATAGTCAGTCCCATGAGTTCAATCCACCAATAGACACACACCGTATATGCCGAGCGCTTGAAGTGTATGTCCATCATGTATACATGTTTGTTTATACATGTGCTAGCAAGGATAGTGCTGGTCATCAGCTACTAATGCAACCTTTGGTTGGAGAAGACATGACATCTTTGCATACAGATGGTCTCCAGTAACCATTCAATCAAATTCATGAAGGCAAGCATCCAATGCAGACAGTTAAATATGCAAGGTTGTCTGTGTTTTTTTTTTTTTTTTGACAAATGTTGAAGATGATGGCTACTCAAACAAGATATCTGATCAATATGATGGTTTAGGCCAAGTCAAAAATTAGGACTAAGTAAACAAGTTTAGGAGATCGAAACATTACCAGGTTCATGAACGAAAACTGGCCATTCTCTTTTTGTATGTCCATCTGTATACAAGAGGTCAGAAGTAGTCTGTTGTTTGTCATGCCTCTCAACAAAACTAGTCTTCGATTTTGTAGATGGATGGTACCCGTGATTCCGTCCGCTGCGAGACTTCAAGCCAAATAATTGAACAGAAGCTGAATTTGCTGGACTTTCACAACATATTTCTGTTGTAGGTTTATTTAGATCAACTTGGCTGCAGGCTGATATACCAACTTGTGTTGGTGAATTTGAGATCTGATGTTCTTCTGTGTGAGCACTCCCTAGAGTGAGCTTCACATCATTCTCATGGAGAGAGCAATTCCTGTTCTTGAAAATACTAGCACTATGTGATGACTCAACAGTACTCATCTGCCCGGCTCCATCAGTATCTTCAATGTCTATATATACATCAGCTGGAAGTTGAAGGTCAAACATTCTTTTCTTTTGAGGTTTGTGCTCAGGTGCCTTGCTGTCCTTTCGTAAAACTCCATTGTCTAATGGGATCTGATCAGATTGGGTGCTGCCTTCCCTTGTGACAATAAATTGGGACCTCCCAGTGCCTGAAAAATGAGTCTTTCCATGACTGGTGTTTCCCACAGTAAGGTGAGACATCTGTGGTACCTTTTGGGTACACTCAGAACGCATTTGAGATGAAAAAGAACTTGATAGTGATGCTTCTGCCGGTATGGATGATCCATAAAACCCACTAGTTCGAATCTCAGTCATCAGGTCCTTCTGTCTTCTATAAAGACGATGGAGCTCATAGACCTGAATGGCAAGTGAAACAACAATTATCACAGGAAAACACATCAAAAGCTTGAAAGTAATGGGAGAGGCAAAATATGTTTATTTGCTTTCCTCTCCAAGTGCAGCCTATCTACATAAAGTGTACAGTTGAATACTGGGTGGTGACATATGCATGGCATTCCTTTGTTTTCTTGTTTTGGACAGTCTGCATGTGCATGTGCATGTGCTTGCACGGCAATCAAACCTATAGGTAATTCAGTCTGCTTAATTCTGGAATAATATCAGATGAAAAAGGTAGAGGGCCTACTTCTTCCCGATAACAATCTTGTTTTCCAGGTTCCCTTATGCTATACTATTTTGGTTTTGACTTCCTTAACCCTATAAAACTTAAGTCCAATATTTAACCAAAAAACAGAACAGAAAGTCTCCTCCGAATGAGCGTTCCTCTTTAACTTGTAAGTACAATTACTACAGAAAATAGTGGATTTTTCAAACAAATGGAACTGAACAATAACATGGAAGTTGGAACTTTGGTGGGATAAAAATAACTACCAGAATCAAAAGAAGAATTTTCAGGAGTCTACATTTTAGGATGAAAACGTAAATGCATTACATGGAAGTATCTCAAGATTGAGCTACATGCTGAACTCAGGTTCTGGACCTTGATCTATATATTAAAATGCTCTAGTTGTAAAAAACACAAGCAAGTGGGCACTTTCTGCCTTTTAGGGTTTGCAAACGAACTATCCAAATAAGAGAGTACCAGACAAAATAAATTTAGGTATTTGTACAAATCTTCGGAAAGGGACACATTCGTAAAAGAAATCATTTAATCAAAACTATTCAAGAGTTGAGACAATCTGCAAAAACAAGACAAAATTCAAAATAGAGTATGTTAATTTTAATGTACTAGGTAAGCAATCTGTATTAACCTTGATTGAATCATATAAGTGATATTTATCATATATTAATTATTTTATCAACATATAAACATATCAATGAGTCTCTCAGGCAAAATAAGCTTTAACTGCTCCTATATTCATGCTAAATAAGTAATCAGGTGAGAATTTTAAAGATATAACATGCATCTCAAAATCTGTTTGGAACAAGAAAAGCTTCCAGTTAAAAGCTAATTAAGAATACATCGAGGAGGATTTTCATTTTTTTCTTTTTTTGAAGGCATCTGCAGCTGAAATCGATTCCTTCAACCTGACCGACAAATACGATAGGAAATATGTCTCAAGTTGAAAATTGTAATTTAGCGGATTTCAAAAGTTTTCTCCGAGAATATATGATGAAATCCCATCTGTGACATAATGGCAACTCTTTTCAACTAATAATGATCACTATGTGGTCATATTCTAGAGCTTAAATGCACCCAAATCGACCAGGACAGTTGACTGGAATACTTGAACGCAAATTTGATGTAAACAAAACTATATTTTTGAGACTATTATTTCCAAACCATCAAGAAGAGACGAGATATAACAATCAAGTCATTTCACCCAAAAAAACAGAGATAAGGTGCAA
This sequence comes from Musa troglodytarum, assembly GCA_023547065.1. Taxonomy (NCBI): domain Eukaryota; kingdom Viridiplantae; phylum Streptophyta; class Magnoliopsida; order Zingiberales; family Musaceae; genus Musa; species Musa troglodytarum. Next base: position 56,684,281 of record CP097506.1, on the reverse strand, counting down.
TCCAAGAATAGTACAGGTTGAGATGGAATTTTTAACTCAACCTGAGATCATTTCTTTCTCAAACAAATCTGGAGAACATTAATATCTTTACCTGCTTCCTAAATATAGCTTCATGTTCAAGCATCATCCGCTTTATCATTTCTTTATCATGTTCTAAGTGTCCATTTGTCAACCTTGACACGTAAGTGTCGTAGAGATGATCGCTAAACTTTTTGTCCTTGTAATAACTAGACCAACTGCTTGGTGCATCCTCCTTGATATCCTGCATGGAATGATACCCTGGAAGGTAACTTTTACTCTGCACTTTTGTCGCCATTTCTGCAAGTTGTAAAACCAGTCAGCATAGCAAGAATATGGAATCAAAGGATTCATGAGAGAATTTCTTGTCTAAAAAAGAGAAAAAAGGGGACAGTACAGAAAGACGAACACTGGAATGTCAAAAGATCTTTCATTCGGCATAAATAAATTAGTAAAACAATGTCAATTTTGCAAATTTTACATACATTTCCTGTTCAACAAAAAAGCATAAGTTATCCCTTCACCCTTAGGAGATTCATCTGGCCGTTAACAAGATGGAAATTTTGCAATGGAGAAAAAGGGATAAAATGAACCACCACCTTCTCCGGTAGTGGTAGTAGTAGTAGCAGCAGCAAAGAAAAATAATAGTTGAATTAAGAAAAAAAAGAAAGCGATGATAACAATCACAAGGCGTATGTTTCTTTACTAGGAGTGAAGGGATAACTAGAAAAGAAATGCAAGATGGAACCAAATACATCCATATTATCATACAACATTTACGCCCCAAATATATGTCGCAGATCTAGCAGCTAAACATATGAATATGTGAATCCAGGAAACGATAAGATATGCCTGGAGCAACAATGTTCAACCGCAACACTTGCAAATGATTCCCAAGCCCACAATGACACCGTCATAGAAGATCACTAAAAAGGTTATGGTACAAGAAAAGCATGCAAAGACAGCATAGTTGTCACCACAGATGATACATAGGAATTTATATAAAAGAATGCTGAGACAGAAAGCCTTATGCTAACAACTGCCCTCTTGAAGTAACACTCTACAAGCTTATAGAAACCAGAATCTAGCTCGAAAGAATGGGACATTGGGAATTACCAATCGTATTAGCAACAGACTGTAGCCACATTGATGTGAATCCCATCAGATGGTGATTGCAGAATTGTTCGACATCGCCGCAGCAATTAACTGAAGATTTTGTAGCAGGCAGTGCAGAAGGAAGTATACTTTCCAAATTTAATAGAGCTTCAGGCTTCGGCACCCTGGGGAAGTATACAAAATTCTCGCATGCATCATTATCCGAATCAGAATTAAGAGATACTTCAATTAGTAAAGTGTAACAACAAAGAAGAGTCTTGTAAAATCACAGAGAAGGAACATGAGATATTTAATCTCAAGGTCAGCAACTTAAAGATGAGCAAATCCTTTTATTTTGAACCCAATCCTCACGCCGCAGACCATCACAAAGAATAATCCATCGTCTCAACAAAAAGAAAAAAAAAAAGGCAAATTGGCATAGAGGAATTGAGATAATCTAACAATCTGACAAAAACATGTCTTCCACTCGAACCAAACAAGAATTTAAGTTAAACCATGCTCTCAAAATCCTACATCATAAGGAAATCCACACACACAAGAAGGAGGAACATAGCAAAAGTCCAACGACCTCAAGCCAAAAGTACAGATATCAAAGAATCTATCGTAATCCAGGTCAAGAAACCAGCTAATCAAGAAAATATAATATACGCAGATGAACCAGAAATAAATTATACCCCAGCCCACGTCGCTTGTCCTCCCCATCCAGCTTGCGAACATTGCTGCAGCGGATTCGGCATCAGGACGCGGAACCCCGAGAATTCAAGCGGCCGCGGGCCTTCCGCCATGGGAAACGCCAAATCTCCAAGTGCCCCACCCGTTGGAGCGCCGGCCGCGGCTGCAGCAATCCAGGAGACGACAAGCCACGCCAAAGGACAGGAGCGCCACCGAGAACAGCAAAGGCGCCGCCAAAAAGATCGAATTTTTGGGATCGAAATGCGCTAACGAAGAAGAAGTGGGCATCTGGAATTGACCATAGGCACCGGGGGAGAGAGAGAGAGAGAGAGAGAGAGAGAGAGAGAGAGAGAGAGAGAGAAGAAAAATCTCTCACAAGAACGAACGACCTTCTAAGAACAACAGTGACAGGAAATTTGTCCGCATCTGGTCATTTGATTCTCTGCCTTTTCCACCTCCCTGTGTCTCCGTTGATTGCCTTCTCCTCCTTTCCAGTGAGTATCCTTTATCGGGTTCCCCGAGAAGCGATCAAAATAGGATTCTTATTTTATTTTCATTGCAGCCTCGGAGATTCTCTCCTCCCTCCCTCCCTCCCTCGCCTTTGGATGGGGCAACGGAACAACCAAACCAACACAACAAAAGCAGAACACCACCCGGCCACAGCCTCCCACCTGACCTCTGCAATTTCAAGGAAACATCCACTCTTGTCGCTAACCACTTGGATTACGCTACAGCAGGTGATTTAGCACTCGATTTACGACGAGATTTTGTGATGCGTTCTCTCCTGTCTTTGTCGGATCCTATGTTTTGCCGCTGCCGCCAAATGGTGGCCCGGTGGATGTGGGGCCCACGGAGACGGAAGGCATCCCAAAAGAGGCCGAAAACATTTTGGGCGGAAGTGGGAATGCCATCACGCATGGCGCATAATTACCGCATCAGGCCATCGCACGTCTCCCTCTCCCTCCACCATCCTCCCCCCGGTGGAGATGATGTTACAGGAGGAAGCTGGTAATGGGAAAGCCCTTTACCAGTATTTATGGAACACTCCTGTGGCTGTGACGCAACGCTTGTTTCGTCCTGTTGTCAGGGCCGGAATCGATCGTCCTTCGCTGGTAATCCACATGGCCTCGGATGCATGTGTGGATTGCCATCTGAAAAGGGACTGCTTTGGATGACGAACCTCTCTGCCGCCTCTCACTGCAGTAGATCAAAAAGCTCTTAGGACATCCAACATCCTCACTGAGCCTCATCCAGCCGCATGTCCTGTGTCTGTTCAAGACGATGACTTGCTACAGATTAGTCATGGACAAGGCGTGAAGGCGACACAGCCAGCTGTGTGGTTTCAGGGGCATGATTGAGATCAGGGTGGGGGTAGATAATGTCATGCTTCGATGGCAATCTTCGCCGTGAACGCCTGAGCTACTGCTCAGATTCTTCTGCAGGAGGAGACGCCGAATGCGGCGAACAGGACGCACAGTAAAAGGCGTCACCCGGCATCGATGGCACAGAACATCATCATAAGAGCTCTTTATGATCTCGAGATCAACTTTGAATGGTTCCTCGATCCGAGATCTGCAACCGGGCATAAGATGCATGAATGACAGCATCAATGGACGATGGATCCGTTTCATGGTTCCCGGATGCTGCAGCAAGAACGCAGGCGAGGTGACGGTTCACGAGTCTTCTTCCTCTTCCTGTCAAGAGCTACCGGCTAAGCACAGACGAACGGACATCTGCATTCCGAGGTCGGATCAAAGGAATCCTGGGAACGACTTGCTTCCCCTTCCGACCTCCGGTGACCAGAGAAAGGAGATCAAAATGCTGGCAGTACAATCCACTCATTGGGTCAAACAAAATCATCTTTTCCATGGTGCATGATGCTGTCAGCGTTGGTGTAATTTCCCCGGAAAGAGGTCCATAGACGACTCCTCCTCCAATGATCCCCACCGACTGATAGAAGACACAACTCGAGCATCTCCAACCATTCTTTACTGACTTCAGTCCTCTTTAAAGTAGATCTGAAAAGTGACATAAAGTCGAGACGTCCATTGGAGAAAGAAAAGTGCAGAACAGGCAATGCACAAGATGAAAACTCCTTTGTGTTCCATCTAGCTAGCCTGCTTGCAGAACCTCGAAGCATTCTCCTGCACGTACGTGCAGCGGTCCGAGCACGAGCCATCCATCGCCGCACATCTGGAGAACTCGAGAGTGGTCTCGGTGACACACCTAAACACAGCACCCACGGCATCCGGCTACCAGTTCTCTGAACCTGCAGCGGACTTGCAACATACGGTCACCAAGAACGACGACGCACTCTTTTACCGAACCCGCAGGGAAACCAAACCATCGTAAGATCAAGTCAAATCCAAAAACTCACATAAATGAAAGAAAAGGCAAGAACGGCATGGGCAATTCGTTTGTGGATTCTGCAGTGCTGATGAACCGGTGCTCCATCATCAACTCAACCGTGGAGGCAAACGCCGACGGGGTTACTTGTTTGTATATGAACATGAAAGAACATACACAGCAGCATCCTAGAGCTCTATTTGGATGGAGGCATGAACATATTACTGGAACATTAGTTCCTTTGCTCTTCTAACATCTCAACTGGGACCTTCTTGTTCGATCTATTCCGAGAGTCTTCACTAAAATGTGCAACATTAGTTCCTTTGCTCTAACATCTCAATTGGGACCTTCTTGTTCGATCTATTCCGAGGAGAAGACTCCACCGACTGTTTGTAATGTGCATTCAGCTTTTGTGTGGCATCTTTGCAATATCTTCGATTCTTCTCATTATACATGCATTCGATATTATCCTTATTTTTGGTAAATTGGGATTCCGTATAATGAATCTAGGTCAAGAATTCCTTGACATCCCACATCAACAATGTCTAAACAAAATATTTTTTTTCATTAAATCGTTGGTTACATATAAAATAATATTCTCATACATGTAACGCCTCGACGATGTCCCTCGAGACATCGCAAGGGATATATATATATATATATATAATTTATCTTTATATATATAATATTCATAATTATATACATATACCGAATGGTGGTGTATAATATAATATATTAATATTCAATAAAATGTGTCGTATGCAGAATGTAAACTTCAATCCTTGATCACACCAACTATACCCTAAAGCATATAAATTGCATGTAATGTATTTTTCTAGATCAAGAAAACTTAAAAATATTCGATGCAACCCAAGACATTCTTTTTTTTTTTCTTTCTTTTTTTGTATGATGTATCTCCTAAGGATAAATAAATATTCAATTGTGATGTTGGGACATGCCAAGGTGGAGATTTGTTAGTTTAGCGAGTCCCATATAGTCCCACATCTCTAAAATTAAGCTGGTTATCTCTTATTGCAGCTATAAATAGGGGCCTCCGTCTCAGAAGCTAAATGCACCACAAGAAAAGCCGCTTTGGATTTAATTTCTATTAAGTCCACATTAAGTTAAATATTTGAGTTTTTCTTGTTTAGTAGTTTCATGTGTTTTATGGCCTAGGAACATTTTCCTAAGGCATTTGTAATTATCCCTTTATAATAGAGTTTTACTCCTCCTTCGTTTGTGGACGTAGGTCAATTGATCGAATCACGTAAATCTGGTGTCCTTGTCTTTCTTTTATTTTTTGGTTTTATTGTCTTTATTATTTTGCCAAATTTACCCATTGGTAATTTCCTACGGCTAGCTCTAACAACATTGGTTTATAGACGTATTTTCGCTTTTAAAAATTATCATGGTTATCACACTCAAAGTCTGTAAGGATTTTTTTTTTTTTAGTATGCGACGTCACCGACGCCTCGGCGATGTCGCTCGAGAAGGGAGGCGACGTCACTTTTTTCTTTTTTTTTAATATGCGACGTCGCGTTAGTGACATCGCAAGGGATATATATATATATATATATAATATTTATCTTTATATATATAATATTTATAATTATATACATATACCAAATGGTATATCAAAATTTACCGTACTGAATAAGTATCGAAACTCCGGTACGATACGAAATTTCAATTCTTGATCACACCAACTATACCCTAAAGCATATAATTTGCATGTAATGTATTTTTCTAGATCAAGAAAATTTAAAAAATATCCGATGCAACCCAAGACATTCTTTCTTTTTTTTTTTTTGGGTGATGTGTCTCTTAGCGACAAATAAATTTTCAAGACTTGTGATGCATCCCAAAGCATTGAATTTGTATAAGATGCATCCGCCTAGAATACAACACCTCCTCTTTGTGTATAATACATCTATTTAAAATAAAATAATTATACACCCAACACCCTCTAAGATATGCTTGTATTCAATGCATCTACCCAATGTTGAAGAGATGGAGACACGGACATAAAATCAAGATTTTACCAAAATTTCTCCGTCTTGAATAATGTATCACTCATCTCCTTCCAAGAAGACAATATCAATATTGACTTACCAATATCTAAAGCTGAGAAAGTATAAACCTATCTTAAAAGGGATCTCCCAGTTTTTAAAAGGTATTGATGGTGAGAGTGTTAGATTATATTACTCTATTTAATTAGATAAGATACATTAAGAATATGATTGGATTCTGATTATTGTTATTGGCTAATAGAAATAGAAAGGAAGTCCAATTAAAATAGGATTCCTTAGAGGATGTCCTTAATGGAAGGAACTCTCATAATAACTTATTCTAGACCTTCTGCTCTCGCCTATAAATAGATAGGACCTCTAAGGATATAATATATGAGCATATAAGAATATGAGAAGAAGAAATAAGATAGTACAGTCGAGAGATTATAGTTTCTCTCTCAATCTCTTTATTACGTCTCTCTCTCAAATCTCTGTAATAATCAATCTAAGTGGTCCTGTTAAAGGATAGGAAGAGAAAAGAAGATGAGTCTAGTTCTCCTTGCAGATTGATATTTCAGATCTGACGATGATGTGCTTGTAGATCAGATAATGTTTATTTCTCCGAACAATAAAGAAATATATGCATCGTAATATTATTTAGATCATTTTAGATTTTTGTATTAAAAGTATTTCGTATTATAGATATGCACTGTAACAGATTTTCTTATATAAAATCATTTTCTATAAGATTTTCTTATACCAGATTACAGAGGATTCAAATGTCTTCTACAAGCACAAGCAGTTCTTCAATTTATTTTCTCAATCAACAGCATTTATATTCCCAGAACATATGATTCAATCTAGCCTATGCAGCAAATATTCCACTTGTTAATGGCATGATCCAACTGCCATAGAGTTCAGCGACTAAACTAGGCTTTATTTTATACACCGGGGGTGCTCCCTTCTTCTCCCCAACTGTAACCTCCTGCCCAAAGATCATTACCTTTGCCTCTACCCTTTGTTTGATTGCAGTTTCCACGGATTCATATGTTAGAAGATGCATTAACTGATTACTGTCCCGAAAACAAAAAAAAAAAGACAGATCAATAAGCTTAGGATTACGAAGGCACAGGATAAAAGAATCATACTTGTGCCCTTATTGCAGGTTCATACACATCGGGCGACTGTTGAAATTTTGCCTCAGCGACAATGTAATCAAATCAAATATTTAATTTAAAAATTAAATATTATTTTCTTGGGAGTAGATTACAAAAGTACATTTCCCATATCTTCTTGTTTATATTGATGGAATCAGCAATGGGGTGTAGAACCTAGATTAATCAAAAAAGAAAATCTGTAACCCTAAGAATATGACCAATATAATAAATTGCATGGCATAAAGTTCATTGCAAACATAATAATAAAATGTCGTTTGACCTTAATACTAAATCCATACTTATAGAAGAATAACCAGATTAGTCAACCAACTTTGTGTAAGTTAAACAGAGCAGAGAGAGATGAATATGGAAGTAAAGCACAACTTCTATGCACCTAATATTAAATTTTTAAGGATTGTTTTCACAAGATCCTTCCATGGATGCAAAAAGATAAAAATCGTATCATGAATCAATGATATCACAATGCATCCTCCTCACTGGTGATTCTTAATGTGTATGGTCGCTGATACACTGTTACGTTCTCGATCTTAGCTAATCCTTTGTTTATGTTAGTCCACTCAAACTGGTTCATGAGCATTTAAAAAACCATTGCTTCCCTCTTTCCCACAAGAAAAGAAGGAAGCATTTTGATCATATGTATCAGCATTGTAACAGTACTGTGCCCTCTCCAATAAATTAAATATAATTGTGTCCTCCTGCCTGATCAGAGAGTGTCGTATGCTGTCTAAGGTTAAGATTTCGCTTTGGTCTACCCGTTCTTTATCGACGCTAGAGAAAAGTGAGACCATCAAGGTAAGTCAGATGCTGGTATGTCATGATGCCATCATAAATCTTAATAAGAGACAAAGACAACTTGATATGCATGAGCAAGCATACAAATCATCGATGACATCTTATATGCGCACATTGTGACAAGAAGAACAATCAGGTCCCTGCACATTATTTCTGAGCATCATAGGTAAACAACTCAGGTTTGCTTTTTGTCTACTTTTTTTTTTATATTAAGGTAGACTTACTATGTAAATGAGGAATACTGCTTTTGGTTCTACTCTTGTTGGTTATCCCAAAACCCAGAAACATCAACAGCAATCTTTTTGAGTTGCTCATGACCAACAGTGCACAGGATCATCATAAACATCACATTTCCTTGGCGTTCCGTGACCATATATTCGTGAGTGGATGTAACTCTAATGCCCAATAACAGAAATCAAGAGGAAGAAACATAGACGTTGCCGATGCTTGATCAATGGAGAAGAAAGATACGCAAGAAACAAGAATGTACCAACGGATGTGATTTCAAGGTTGCTTTCTCGAGCAATCAATAATCCTCGAACAAACGCTTTCCTATGAATTCGATTATGTGCGCGTGGTGGACGGAGATGCGAGTAAAGAATCAGTGGCATCACAAAACCTAAACCAGAAGAACGGAGCGACAGCATGAACCAGTTTAGTTTGTACTGTGTGTTCCATGGAAAGCATGAACCAGTTAGAAGTTTGGTTTATGGCTACAGGTTTATTAGATTTATTTGATTCAGCCAAATTAGACTTCAATCCTTGTTTCTTTACTGGTCCATGTTGAAGCGGAGCTTAACAGTCAGTCTGTCTCTATGATGCAACTATATTAAAAGGAATAAACCACTCATAAAACTTGGTTTTGTGCGGCCATGCTGGAGGAAATCCACCGTAGCAAGAAGGAATCTTTTGTTTTCAGGACTGAACTGAATGCCAAAGTATGCCGATTGGTAGTTCTGGACATTTCTTGGTTTTTGTGTTTTTATTACGGCATTGTAGATTAAGTGGTACGTCTGATCTGGTATGTGGAAGCTTGCTATTATAGAGTAGCGATTGAGACATGGCTTAGCTAGAGGGAGATCTTGATGTTGTATTATGGTGGACAGCATGATCCTTTTCTTCGTTTGGTTTGAAGTCCCCCTTCCTACAAGGCTAAACTTTTGGTTGAAGTTTTTCAAGTTTTCTCATGTTTACTGGATTTATCTTGTTAATAATGGTGTGGTTCAGCTGATGAATGATGTTTTCTTGAGAATCTGGCGGCAAGTTAGATATGATATTTTGCTCTTTGTTCCGAATATAGAGTTGGTTCTACCGATTGTCACTTTTTCTTCTTAGCCATCTTCTTTTTAGTAATAGAGATGTATATTAACCTGTGTTTGTTTTCCAAGTTTTTTTCTGATACAAATTGTGGCAACAGGCAACATTAAGAAGAATCAAGTCAGGTCTAACATTTTGCTCTTTGTGCTGAATGTAAAGTTAGCTCTAGCGGTTGCCGCCGCTCTCTTCTTGGCTCATCATTTTCAGTAATGGAAATATATCAACCTGTGTTTGTTTTCCAAGTTTTTTTCTGATACAAATTGTGGCAACAGGCAACATTAAGAAGAATCAAGTCAGGTCTAACATTTTGCTCTTTGTGCTGAATGTAAGGTTAGCTCTAGCGGTTGCCGCCGCTCTCTTCTTGGCTCATCATTTTCAGTAATGGAAATATATCAACCTGTGTTTGTCTTCCAAATGGATAGTGATACACGAAGATTGTTACTACTGCAACTGATACGTTTGCAGAAGTTTGTGTCCCTAAAGTAATTTTGGTTTGGTTTCAGATGTGCCCTTGATGAATAGCTTTTGCATCTCCGATTGTTCGCTTGCCAAAAGATGTCGACCTCATGATGCCGCCACTGATTCAATAAGAATGTGGAGTTTTGCTTCAAATGCCATGGCTGGAAGTTTAGGGTCCAGAAGAGATTTGTTGAAGCCAAGGCAGGCTAATCCTGTTTGTTCTGGTGATGAAGCCTCTCCATGTGCCGGCAGGGATGAAGGTCTTGAATGCCCCATTTGCTGGGAATCTTTCGACATTGTGGACAATGTGCCATACGTATTATGGTGTGGGCACACCCTCTGCAAGAACTGTATTCTGGGACTTCGGTGGGCTATCGTGAAATTTCCAACTTTGCCAATTCAACTGCCACTCTTCATTTCATGCCCATGGTGCCAGTTCCTGTCATTTCGGCTGGTTTACAGAGGCCAATTAAAGTTTCCGCAGAAGAACTTTTTCTTACTCCGGATGGTTGAGAGCCTGAACATTGAGCATGCAAGACGGTGCTCCGCATTCATTCGGGACCGCCAATCTATCTCTAATTCTAACGGTCGCTCGTCCGTGGAAAGCAGTGATCACCATCACCAATGCAGCATACGGAGAAGCCCTCAGCATCTGCATTCAGATAATTCGCAGTCCAATGCCGGTCTAACAAGTCTCATCGCTAGATGCTGGAATGTTGCGAATATCCAGTTGTCTCTGCAAAATTCACTGGCTTTCCTTGTTCACCTGATTGCAAAGTTGCCTTTGGTTGCCATATTCCTTTTCAGTGTGGTTTACGTGATACCAGTCGGTGTGGCCATCTTGGTGCTGCACATCCTCGTTACTATCCTGTTTGGTTTGCCTTCCTTCTTGATGCTGTACTTTGCTTACCCTGGTTTAGAACGGCTTGTAAGAGAAATAACCTCATGAGTTGGTATGCTACCAACACAAAGATGTACAAATTTGAAACTGCTGTTTCCATTACCCAAAATCTTAATGATCATTTGTGAATATGGCATTTCTTGTATGGTGAATATGAAGCTGTCTATTCTCTTTTTATGGTTGGATAGTTCAGTTTCTTCGAATGTTGGTAGATTTATAATGCCTCTGGAATGTAATGCAGAGATTGTTTGCTTGTTCTTCTTTAAAGGATAATTTGGAACTGCACATTCTGGCTGAGTGAATGAATCTAATCTCACTTTGATCAAACACTACATAAACCATCCTTTGCCCTTGCAAAAAAAAAAAAAAAAAAGCATGCATGTACTATATTTGCAATTTGATGACATCCACAATGCACTGTTTCTTTCTGAACAAATGTTAGGAGAATGCTCATTCTGCTGCTAAATATGCGCAAAAAATTGCACATGCACGCAATACAATGAGGCAATGCTTGCAGACAATGCCAAGGTCTAAAAACCTAGATATTTACTGAAATCCTAAAAGTATTCATTTAGTGGTGGAAAAGTTCCTAGTGGTGCTCATATGAGGCTACCGGAGTACTCATTTCAACCTCTCATTTATGATCGCAACCATAAATCATTGTTAGCAAGGCCATGCCAAAAAGGGTGAAAGTAAATTAAAAGAAAAGAATTCAACAATTAGACATTACAACAAAATCTGAAAAAAAAAAAAAACTTGTACTCTCTTTCTCTAATGATCTTCAACAATATTCAGCTGAACAGTTCTGTAACAGATTTTCTTATATAAAATCATTTTTTATAAGATTTTCTTATACCAGATTACAGAGGATTCAAATGTCTTCTACAAACACAAGCAGTACTTCAATTTATTTCCTCGATCAACAGCATTTATATTCCCAGAACATATGATTCAATCTAGCCTATGCAGCAAATATTCCACTTGAACTTCCTTTGTTAATGGCATGATCCAATTGCCATAGAGTTCAGCGACTAAACTAGGCTTTATTTTATACACCGGGGGTGCTCCCTTCTTCTCGCCAACTGTAACCTCCTGCCCAAAGATCATCACCTTTGCCTCTACCCTTTGTTTGATTGCAGTTTCCACGGATTCATATGTTAGAAGATGCATTAACTGATTACCGTCCTGAAAACAAAAACAGACGGATCAATAAGCTTAGGGTTATGAAGGCACAGGATAAAGAAGCATACTTGTGCCATTATTGCAGGTTCATAGACATCGGGCGACTCTTGAAATTTTGCCTCAGCGACAAACTTCCCATAATGGATTCGTTTTGAAAGAGCCTGCACAGGACAGTTAACACATGTCAATTGTTGATTAGGAAGGTCATAGGACAAACATTACAAGTTGCACATATGAAGAACCAAGATGGTGCTTCAACACAAATCTTTATCTTTGTTGTGAAGAAGAGCAGCATCCATTTGAAAATTTACCAAACAAGTTTTAAAATAATGTTAACATTTATAAAGGGTCTAAGCAGTCGTAGCTACAGCAGTTTCAGAGTATCCCAAAACTGCTTCTGAAGTCAATAAATTGATGTTTTCCTATGCAGCATATTTAATTTTAACACCCAAAAGGATATTGAAGTAGTCTAAGATAAAGGCCAGCTGAATTCTCCCTTGGAATGAGGACATAATGTGTTACTAAATTACATGCCACTTCTTGCATTAAGAAAAGGTGTATACATATGTATATATATGTATATATATATATATATATACAAACGAACTATCCAAATAAGAGAGTACCAGACAAAATAAATTTAGGTATTTGTACAAATCTTCAAAAAGGGATACATTCGCAAAAGAAATCATTTAATCAAAACTATTCAAGAGTTGAGACAACCTGCAAAAACAAGACAAAATTCAAAATAGAGTATGTTAATTTTAATGTACTAGGTAAGCAATCTGTATTAACCTTGCTTGAATCATATAAGTGATATTTATCATATATTAATTATTTTTATCAACATATAAACATATCAATGAGTCTCTTAGGCAAAATAAGCTTTAACTGTTCCTATATTCATGCTAAATAAGTAATCAGATGAGAATTTTAAAGATACAACATGCATCTAAAAATCTGTTTGGAACAAGAAAAGCTTCCAGTTAAAAGCTAATTAAGAATACATCGAGGAGGATTTTCATTTTTTTCTTTTTTTGAAGGCATCTGCAGCTGAAATCGATTCCTTCAACCTGATCGACAAATACGATAGGAAATATGTCTCAAGTTGAAAATTGTAATTTAGCGGACTTCAAAAGTTTTCTCCGAGAATATATGATGAAATCCCATCTGTGACATAACGGCAACTCTTTTCAACTAATAATGATCACTATGTGGTCATATTCTAGAGCTTAAATGCACCCAAATCGACCAGGACAGTTGACTGGAATACTTGAACGCAAATTTGATGTAAACAAAACTATATTTTTGAGACTATTATTTCCAAACCATCAAGAAGAGACGAGATATAACAATCAAGTCATTTCACCCAAAAAAACAGAGACAAGGTGCGATCCAAGAATAGTACAGGTTGAGATGGAATTTTTAACTCAACCTGAGATCATTTCTTTCTCAAACAAATCTGGAGAACATTAATATCTTTACCTGCTTCCTAAATATAGCTTCATGTTCAAGCATTCGGAGCATCGATAAACGAACCGAGTCAACCCATCACATCGACCACATAACTCTTTACTTCGACTCTTATTGTATTTGACAGCCACAAGCAACATTTACACCAAAGGCAAGGTTGAGCATCTCCTTCTATAAATATCAAGTCTTAATACCAAGATTAAACTTTCTAGCAAGTTTGCATGGATATATATATATATATATATATATATATATCTTGGCATCAAGCAACTCATTGGTGATGCCATGAAGAAAGAGGCATCACTGCTGAGATGGTTCCTCACACACACACACACACACACAGGAGCAGCATCTTAGAGCTCTATTTGGCTGGAGGCATGAACATATTCCTCCACTAAAATGTGCAACATTAGTTCCTTTTCTTTGCTCTGACATCTCAACTGGGACCTTCTTGTTCAATCCATTCCGAGGAGAAGACTCCATTGCCTGTTTGTAATGTGCATTCAGCGTCTGTTTGGGATCTTCAATTCTTCTCAGTAGACATAGCATTTGATATTATCCTTATTTTTGGTAAATTGGGATTCAATATAATGAATCTGGTCCAAGAGTTCACTTGACATCCCACATCAACAATGTCTATACGAATTTTTTTTCTTCATTAAATCATTGGTTACATATAAAATAATGTTCTCATGTATGTGATTATTATAAATAAACTAAATCAAGACTTTTGAGATTTAGGCATTTATGGATACATGTTAACTTGACCATTAGACGGGTTTTGTCTTAAAAGAAGCTGAAGTAATCTTTTGAACATAGGATGTGAACATCATTTGCCCTTAAATTGAAATGAAATAAGAGACATTGGTTAATAGATGTATTTTCACTTTTAAAAATTATCATGGTTATCACACTCAAGGTCTGCAATATCGAATGATACCGTTCGATATGGGCAATACGTACTGGTCCGACGGGATATCGATATGTGAACTGCTCGGAATCATTTTTTTATTTGTTTATTAATAAAAAAGATCATTTTTTTGTTTTCTAATATGCGATGTCGCCTCCCTTCTCGAACGATATCATCAAGGCAATCGTTGTCGAGACGACGTCACCCGATAAAAGTTTTTTTTTAATATACGACGTCTCCGACGTCGCTTTTTTTTTTTTTAATATGCGACATTGTATCGACAATATCGCAAGGCATATATATATAATTATATACAATATTTATTTTTTATATATAATATTTATAGTTATTTACATACACCGAACGATATATCGAAATATACCGTTTGGTGTATCGTACCGTACCGAATAAGTATCGAAACTTCGGTATGATACGAAATTTCAATCCTTGATCATATCAACTATACCCTAAAGCATATAGTTTGCATGTAATATATTTTCCTAAATCAAGAAAATTTAAAAATATCCATGCAACCCAATACATTCTTTCTTTTTTTTTCTTCTTCCCTATGATGTGTCTCCAAAGGACAAATAAACATTCTTGATGCATCCCAAAGCATTGAATTTGCACAAGATGCATCCGCCTAGAATACAACACCTCCTCTTTGTGTACAATACACCTATTTAAAATAAAATAAAATAAAAATTGTATACCCAATACACTACTCTAAGATATGCTTGTCTTCAATGTATGCACCCATGGCAGAAGAGATGGATAATGAATGCATCACTCGTCTCCTTCCAAGAAGACAGTAGACGAGATCTCGAGCTCGCACCTGTCGACTTACCAGCATCCAAAGCCGAGAAAGCACAAGCCTGCGTCGCCCAGTTTTTGACAGGGATCGATGGTGGAGTTCTTGTCGAGAAACACCTGTTCCTGAAGCTGCTCAGTTGATGTCATATGAATCCTCTTCCTCGACGGAAAACCTTATCATCTGAAACGAGGAGGCCTCTCTTCTTGCTCGGGAAAGCATGTCCAGACAAGACAAACCTTCAAGCTTCTGACAGGACTTCCTGCCGCATCTGAAGTCAACATCTCACACTCTTAGCACTCGGCTGCTTCCCAGAAACAGTGCCGGAGCTGCAAGTAGCAGTAATCCAGAGTTCAACATTTATTACCTTAATAATCTCAACCCGATGCCAAAAGAACACTCTCGGTCTGCAATGGAATCTGAACACAAAACTGTAATGCCAAAAGAACACTCTCAGTGGCCTGCAAACTCTCCCAGATTGGTGTCAGTGCGTTGCCACTCTCAATCTGTAACCGAAGTCTGCACTCTCTTTGGCAGTCTCAGTAACTCACAAGCTTTTCATCCCATGCCATTCTGCAATTGAATTCTGAACTCAAAAACTACTAGCCATCTCGACATGCACAAATCTTCTTTAATCATCTTAAAAGCTCTCAAATTCTTTCTCCCATGTCAATTTTGCACTGTTGGTAGTGCAATAGAATTCTCGAAATAAAAAAATATATATATATTTGTTATTTCAATGCTTTTTATTTGGAGGAAAAAAAACCAATTTTTCCTTCATTTTTTCCCCCCAAATTATTGTCGCATGGGAGGCGAGGTGGCGACGACGGCGCAGTGGAGTCCTCACCTACCCCTCTTTCCGTCGCTTGCCGCACCTACTCTTCCGTGTCCCATGGCCCCCACCACCGCCATGGCGGTGGCCTTGTTTTAAGGCCTCCCCTGGCCATCTCCCGTTCCCTTGTGCGTCCCTCCTCCTCCTCCTCCTCCTCCTCCGCTTCCTCTTCCTTCGCCTCGAAGGCTCGCTCATCTGCCCCTCTGCCCGATGGAGCTCAAGCTCTCGGAGCTCTCTCTTTCCTCTCTGAGCACCCATCGGGTCTTGAAATCGCCCAGACCCGGCCTCTCGTTCTGCAACGGGACCGCGCAAAGGCTCCGCCTTGGGGGGTCTCCTCTCTCGGTGTCGATTAGATCGGGGAAAAAGCTCCATTCGATCCAAAGCTCCATTTCTCTCTCCAGGTATAACAAAGTCGCCGCCTTTGATCCGGTTTCGCCGTTTTTACCCGTGTGTTAGGTCGAAGTTGGTGTCTTTTAGGGCAAAGTATGTTCGCTTGTGGATCTACGGTCACTTGGATCTTCGCGTTCTGTTCCTCTGGTTCTGCTAGCCGCATTAGGAAGCTTTAAATTGCCTCCTTTCGCTCCGTTCTTCTGGTTTAGGTTTTGTGATGCCACTGATTCTTTACTCGCATCTCCGTCCACCACGCGCACATAATCGAATTCATAGGAAAGCGTTTGTTCGAGGATTATTGATTGCTCGAGAAAGCAACCTTGAAATCACATCCGTTGGTACATTCTTGTTTCTTGCGTATCTTTCTTCTCCATTGATCAAGCATCGGCAACGTCTATGTTTCTTCCTCTTGATTTCTGTTATTGGGCATTAGAGTTACATCCACTCACGAATATATGGTCATGGAACGCCAAGGAAATGTGATGTTTATGATGATCCTGTGCACTGTTGGTCATGAGCAACTCAAAAAGATTGCTGTTGATGTTTCTGGGTTTTGGGATAACCAACAAGAGTAGAACCAAAAGCAGTATTCCTCATTTACATAGTAAGTCTACCTTAATATAAAAAAAATAGTAGACAAAAAGCAAACCTGAGTTGTTTACCTATGATGCTCAGAAATAATGTGCAGGGACCTGATTGTTCTTCTTGTCACAATGTGCGCATATAAGATGTCATCGATGATTTGTATGCTTGCTCATGCATATCAAGTTGTCTTTGTCTCTTATTAAGATTTATGATGGCATCATGACATACCAGCATCTGACTTACCTTGATGATCTCACTTTTCTATAGTGTCGATAAAGAACGGGTCGACCAAAGCGAAATCTTAACCTTAGACAGCATACGACACTCTCTAATCAGGCAGGAGGACACAATTATATTTAATTTATTGGAGAGGGCACAGTACTGTTACAATGCTGATACATATGATCAAAATGCTTCCTTCATGGATGGCTCCCATGGCTCGCTGGTCGAATTCATGGTTAGAGAAACCGAAAAGCTACATGCACAGGTAATCCATGCGTTGACAAGAAAGTTAACAGTAGCCGAACTCTTTTACCATTCTCCTTTAGACATGTCGATCACTTTTGAATGCAGGTTGGTAGGTACAAGAGCCCAGATGAGCATCCTTTCTTTCCAGATGGTTTGCCTGAGCCCATGTTGCCACCTATGCGATACCCAAAGGTAGATATATGCTACATTAATTATTATTCTGTAGTAAGGTAGATATATCTAATGGTTTCCTTATTCTTATTCGGATTAAAGCAGGGTAAACTGATTTACTATATCTACAAGTGCTCTGGTACTTGCTGATACATGCCTAACATTGAACGGCCATATAATGATCAGAAAGAAGAGCATACAATTTTTTCTAACAAAAGAAATCATATATGGATGAAAGTTCTGGCATTGTTGGGCGAGAACTATAGTCGAAAATAAGGGCAAAAGATATGTATGCATTCACTCTTTTCTTGTGGGAAAGAGGGAAGCAATGGTTTTTTAAATGCTCATGAACCAGTTTGAATGGACTAACATAAACAAAGGATTAGCTAAGATCGAGAACGTAACAGTGTATCAGCAACCATACATATTAAGAATCACCGAGATGGAATGCTTGATTGCTGAATTCTTATTTAGCTCCATCGGTTGGTTCACTAGCACTCTTCTCTTTTATGTTGTATATTTTTATTAATCACCAATGAGGAGGATGCATTGTGATATCATTGATTCGTGATACGATTTTTATCTTTTTGCATCCATGAAAGGATCTTGTGAAAACAATCCTTAAAAATTTAATATTAGGTACATAGAAGTTGTGCTTTACTTCCATATTCATCTCTCTCTGCTCTGTTTAACTTACACAAAGTTGGTTGACTAATCTGGTTATTCTTCTATAAGTATGGATTTAGTATTAAGGTCAAACGACATTTAATTATTATGTTTGCAATGAACTTTATGCCATGCAATTTATTATATTGGTCATATTCTTAGGGTTACAGATTTTCTTTTTTGATTAATCTAGGTTCTACACCCCATTGCTGATTCCATCAATATAAACAAGAAGATATGGGAAATGTACTTTTGTAATCTACTCCCAAGATTGGTTAGAGAAGGAAGTGATGGCAATTGTGGCTCAAGTGCTGTTTGTGATACAATCTGTTTGCAGGTATGCCTGTTTTGCAATTAAAAAATAAATGCCAATGTGTTTCTCGAGTGTTTGCCAAGTTACTTTGCTTATCTGTCCAGTGCAATGTGTGTATGTATAAACATATATATACATATGTATATGCATATATATAGATATGTATATATGTATATATGTATATATGTATATATACATATATGTATACATATATATATCTATATATATATATGTCTATATATGTATGTAGAGAGAGAGAGAGAGAGAGAGAGATCCTTGTGTGAAACTGTATAAATTTGAGGTTAGCGTAATGGCCATTCTTCCAGCAATTTCTGTTGATCTTGGGTGTTTCCACCCTTTTCTTAATGCAAGAAGTGGCATGTCATTTAGTAGCACATTATGTCCTCATTCCAAGGGAGAATTCAGCTGGCCTTTATCTTAGACTACTGCAATATCCTTTTGGGTGTTAAAATTAACTATGCTGCATAGTAAAACATCAATTTATTGACTTCAGAAGCAGTTTTAGGATTCTCTGAAACTACTGTAGCTACAACTGCTTAGACCCTTTATAAATGTTAATATTATTTTAAAACTTGTTTGGTAAATTTTCAAATGGATTTCTGCTCTTCACAACAAAGATAAAGATTTGTGTTGAAGCACCATCTTGGTTCTTCATATGTGCAACTTGTAATGTTTGTCCTATGACCTTCCTAATCAACAATTGACATGTGTTAACTGTCTTGTGCAGGCTCTTTCAAAACGAATCCATTATGGGAAGTTTGTCGCTGAGGCAAAATTTCAAGAGTCGCCCGATGTCTATGAACCTGCAATAATGGCACAAGTATGCTTCTTTATCCTGTGCCTTCATAACCCTAAGCTTATTGATCCGTCTGTTTTTGTTTTCAGGACAGTAATCAGTTAATGCATCTTCTAACATATGAATCCGTGGAAACTGCAATCAAACAAAGGGTAGAGGCAAAGGTGATGATCTTTGGGCAGGAGGTTACAGTTGGCGAGAAGAAGGGAGCACCCCCGGTGTATAAAATAAAGCCTAGTTTAGTCGCTGAACTCTATGGCAATTGGATCATGCCATTAACAAAGGAAGTTCAAGTGGAATATTTGCTGCATAGGCTAGATTGAATCATATGTTGTGGGAATATAAATGCTGTTGATCGAGGAAATAAATTGAAGTACTGCTTGTGTTTGTAGAAGACATTTGAATCCTCTGTAATCTGGTATAAGAAAATCTTATAAAAAATGATTTTATATAAGAAAATCTGTTACAGAACTGTTCAGCTGAATATTGTTGAAGATCATTAGAGAAAGAGGGTACAAGTTTTTTTTTCAGATTTTGTTGTAATGTCTAATTGTTGAATTCTTTTCTTTTAATTTACTTTCACCCTTTTTGGCATGGCCTTGCTAACAATGATTTATGGTTGCGATCATAAATGAGTACTCTGGTAGCCTCATATGAGCACCACTAGGAACTTTTCCACCACTAAATGAATACTTTTAGGATTTCAGTAAATATCTAGGTTTTTAGACCTTGGCATTGTCTGCAAGCATTGCCTCATTGTATTGTGTGCATGTGCAATTTTTTGCGCATATTTAGCAGCAGAATGAGCATTCTCCTAACATTTGTTCAGAAAGAAACAGTGCATTGTGGATGTCATCAAATTGCAAATATAGTACATGCATGCTTTTTTTTTTTTTTTGGAAGGGCAAAGGATGGTTTATGTAGTGTTTGATCAAAGTGAGATTAGATTCATTCACTCAGCCAGAATGTGCAGTTCCAAATTATCCTTTAAAGAAGAACAAGCAAACAATCTCTGCATTACATTCCAGAGGCATTATAAATCTACCAACATTCGAAGAAACTGAACTATCCAACCATAAAAAGAGAATAGACAGCTTCATATACACCATACAAGAAATGCCATATTCACAAATGATCATTAAGATTTTGGGTACTGGAAACAGCAGTTTCAAATTTGTACATCTTTGTGTTGGTAGCATACCAACTCATGAGGTTATTTCTCTTACAAGCCGATCTAAACCAGGGTAAGCAAAGTACAGCATCAAGAAGGAAGGCAAACCAAACAGGATAGTAATGAGGATGTGCAGCACCAAGATGGCCACACCGACTGGTATCACGTAAACCACACTGAAAAGGAATATGGCAACCAAAGGCAACTTTGCAATCAGGTGAACAAGGAAAGCCAGTGAATTTTGCAGAGACAACTGGATATTCGCAACATTCCAGCATCTAGCGATGAGACTTGTTAGACCGGCATTGGACTGCGAATTATCTGAATGCAGATGCTGAGGGCTTCTCCGTATGCTGCATTGGTGATGGTGATCACTGCTTTCCACGGACGAGCGACCGTTAGAATTAGAGATAGATTGGCGGTCCCGAATGAATGCGGAGCACCGTCTTGCATGCTCAATGTTCAGGCTCTCAACCATCCGGAGTAAGAAAAAGTTCTTCTGCGGAAACTTTAATTGGCCTCTGTAAACCAGCCGAAATGACAGGAACTGGCACCATGGGCATGAAATGAAGAGTGGCAGTTGAATTGGCAAAGTTGGAAATTTCACGATAGCCCACCGAAGTCCCAGAATACAGTTCTTGCAGAGGGTGTGCCCACACCATAATACGTATGGCACATTGTCCACAATGTCGAAAGATTCCCAGCAAATGGGGCATTCAAGACCTTCATCCCTGCCGGCACATGGAGAGGCTTCATCACCAGAACAAACAGGATTAGCCTGCCTTGGCTTCAACAAATCTCTTCTGGACCCTAAACTTCCAGCCATGGCATTTGAAGCAAAACTCCACATTCTTATTGAATCAGTGGCGGCATCATGAGGTCGGCATCTTTTGGCAAGCTTAACAATCGGAGATGCAAAAGCTATTCATCAAGGGCACATCTGAAACCAAATCAAAATTACTTAAGGGACACAAACTTCTGCAAACGTATCAGTTGCAGTAGTAACAATCTTCGTGTATCACTATCCATTTGGAAGACAAACACAGGTTGATATATTTCCATTACTGAAAATGATGAGCTAAGAAGAGAGCGGCGGCAACCGCTAGAGCTAACTTTACATTCAGCACAAAGAGCAAAATGTTAGACCTGACTTGATTCTTCTTAATGTTGCCTGTTGCCACAATTTGTATCAGAAAAAAACTTGGAAAACAAACACAGGTTAATATACATCTCTATTACTAAAAAGAAGATGGCTAAGAAGAAAAAGTGACAATCGGTAGAACCAACTTTATATTCGGAACAAAGAGCAAAATATCATATCTAACTTGCCGCCAGATTCTCAAGAAAACATCATTCATCAGCTGAACCACACCATTATTAACAAGATAAATCCAGTAAACATGAGAAAACTTGAAAAACTTCAACCAAAAGTTTAGCCTTGTAGGAAGGGGGACTTCAAACCAAACGAAGAAAAGGATCATGCTGTCCACCATAATACAACATCAAGATCTCCCTCTAGCTAAGCCATGTCTCAATCGCTACTCTATAATAGCAAGCTTCCACATACCAGATCAGACGTACCACTTAATCTACAATGCCGTAATAAAAACACAAAAACCAAGAAATGTCCAGAACTACCAATCGGCATACTTTGGCATTCAGTTCAGTCCTGAAAACAAAAGATTCCTTCTTGCTATGGTGGATTTCCTCCAGCATGGCCACACAAAACCAAGTTTTATGAGTGGTTTATTCCTTTTAATATAGTTGCATCATAGAGACAGACTGACTGTTAAGCTCCGCTTCAACATGGACCAGTAAAGAAACAAGGATTGAAGTCTAATTTGGCTGAATCAAATAAATCTAATAAACCTGTAGCCATAAACCAAACTTCTAACTGGTTCATGCTTTCCATGGAACACACAGTACAAACTAAACTACAGCATTAATAATAGTTGGCATACGGTAACAAATCACAACACACAAATCACCGGTTGTGTAGCTAAAAACATGTTCCAAAATAAACCAGTGACAGAATTAACCAGAAAATTTTGGTCCAATGTCTCAAATCCCCATCGCATCCAACGAAAAATAAGAATCAAAATTTGATCTGATGACAACCTCATCCTAAAAACTACACCGATTGCCGTGAAGTCCTAACCATAAGCGCATGAACGGCTTGAAATTACAAAACTTTTACCGGAGGCCAAGAAGCCGAGAAGCTAGACCAAGAATTCAGAAGACAAACCCACATGAATTGCACTCAAACCAACTTAAACAGTAAAAAATGTCGCCATTTCCATAAAAAAAAAAAAAAAACACTTCTTTTCTTTGCAAACGAGGGAATCAATCACGTAAAGAATCGAATAAGAAGCCGTTCGTACCTATCAAACAAGGAATAGCGTACCGATACAGCGAAGGACGCGGAGGAGGAGAAGGATAGGAAGGGGACATAGAGATCGAGACCTTCCATTTCTCTGCCTTCCGCTTCTCGCCCCCCCCCCCCATCCCTTTACCTTCTCCTCCCCTGCTTCGACAACATAACGCCCGTAAAACCGCATCCAATATAACGGAAGTTTATAACGCTTCAGAAACATCCGACCACCGATTCCCTCATCGCATATGTAACGGAAACCGCTTTAATATATATATATATATATATATATATATATATATATATATATATATATATATATATTATTATCATGATTGTGTCGGTGAGTAGGCACCGTCGGTGTAGCCTGGAACAGCTCATATACTTCATCATATCAGATCGGTGAATGCACAGTCCTCAAAGCATCCCAAGTGGATTGCTTGGTTGATTGGTGATGACAGATCAGCAAGTTATCGGTTGTACTCACTTGCAGTTGATCCATGATGGAATTAAGGCTTACTACAGCATCGATTGCACGCTTTTCAAAGCTAACGTGCATGCTCTACCGTCTTACAATTGGCATCAGATGACGGCACATGGCAGGACCGTAAATTTGTGTTGATCTTTCTTGGAGTGGGTCTCACCGCTTGGGTCCCATTCATGGAAGGTTTGCGTGCGGGTCCCATTGACCTATCTATCGCTTGTCTCTTCTCCTTTTCGTTCTCTTTCTCTTTCTGTGGGTTGCGTGTATGTGCACTTCTCTCGGGCGAAGAAAGCACGCTGCAAGCGGACAGTCTCCTCGAGACGCCACCGTCGCGCGCACGATCCTGGAAAGGGGATCCGCCGGTCCCTCCTTTCTCCTCGCTGTAGCACGCGGAATTCGTGGAAACATGCGATCTCGATGAGTGTTTCGCAGCTTCTCTGACTGTCTCGCGGAGACGTAGTCTTCGTGCAATCCGGAGGTAGTCCTTCTCTGCTTCGCTGCCACCGATCGGTCTCTCTTTGGACTCGGATCGACCTTCTCCCCTCTTCTTGATTTCTGATGACAAACCTGCGCTTGCAGACTGCCGCAACTTTCAGATGATTCTCTTTTTTCCTCCTTTTGCATCCGAAAAGAAGTCTCTGAAATCAAAGAATTTGATGCCGTTTGCTGTATCCAAAAAGAAGTCTCTGAAATCAAAGAATTTGATGCCGTTTGCTGTTCTCGTGTCGAGTATTTCTGAGTTCTTGATTTCTCGATGGTTTTCTCCCTTTCTTTTTCTTTTCTTTTTTCTTTCGGAGATGAGAAGGAATATGGCGTTCTTGTTCATGTTGGTGAAGGGAGGGGTATGAAGATTGGATCTTGATGGCTGCCACTTAGATATCTGAATCGGTTTCTGATAGAACAAACAGTAAGGGTGTGGTGTAGCTTTGCAAATTCTTGGGACTGTTCGTACTCGTTTGTTGCTTCCGCGTACACAGATCTTGCATCAAACCTTTCTTCCTTCTTCTTTAATACGAGGTAAAAATAATTGTAAAGAAGATTTCATTCATCTAATTTACACAATTGTAGTTTCATTCCTTCTGTTCATGGCGTGAGGCTGACCAAGAGATTCTGATAATTGGAATCTATCCTTTGAGATTTTTGAGGAATTATTTTTTTCCTCTAAGGACATGTGTTGAAAGAAATTGAAAGTGACGCCAAAAATGTTCTCTTTTACTTCTTTTTACCAAAAGCGGTCTTGCTTCTGTTAGAGCTAATGAAGGTTTTAGTTCACAATTTTGCAAGGAAATTTAAGTTGATGGAGTTGTTTGGATTCCAATTATCAAGGTTTAGTTCACAATTTGGATTCCAAAAGTTGTTTGGATTACAAGGAAATTTTACAAGGTTTTGTGTTAATGATTTTCTTGTTCTTTTTCTAAATCATGGATTGTAAAAGTTTGGCATTCATATGTTACAATTAATCTCTTATTATCTTCATTCACATATGGAAGTAATTTCTATTTTCGTTTTTATGCCCCACCAAAAGATATAATTGATGGCATTTCTCCTTTTTCTACATTGGTGGTTGCAAGACATCAGGATTTGATATCAAATTTCCTCTGCTTCTAACTTGGATGAAATTACAATTTATTCAGAAGTTTTGAAGATACCATTAGTTGTTACTTTGTCATTTTTAAGTAACATTCTTATGTAGATTTTTTTTGCTCAATTTTTATATAGAATTAGCAACCAAATACGTTTTGTGCTTGCCGCTGTTTGGAAGTCGACTGTCTTCAAAAACAAGTGAGATTAAACGTAAAATGCAAGTTGTTGAAGTCCTGCATTTATATTTGCCCATATTCTCCCATATGGTGAGCAGTGCTCCATAACGATTCATGTTAAAAGAAAGAGCTAACATGGATTGAGGAGTAGATATTGGTTGGCTGTTTGGTTCTCACTAGTTGTTTATGAGATGGCTTCTGAGTTGAGGACACGCATACAAGACATTGTTAATACTATCACCTGTTTACTTGTTGGTTCTGCAACAATACAAAGATTTGGTTGTAAGGCATGAATATTTTTGGTGTTTTCGGATGAAACCAATTGAGAAAGGTATTGAATGTTCTAGGAAATTCAACACATTGTGGCTATTCTTTACATCTCAAATACAGTAGGATATAATTGAGGGTTTCCCAATATGGTTTGCATTAAGTAGATAGATGTTTATATTAGTCTCTTTGCTTCTGTTTCTGTTCAGGGTTAGTGGATTAAGTGTCCTTCTTAACTCTTTTTATGTTGATTTACCAATTAGGTCGAAAACAATTTCTGAGAACGTATTCATCGTTAGAAGAAAGAGCCTCCTGTCTGCTTGCTCAGGAGGGTCTTACCCAATGATTTAAAAAGGCGCTCGGGCGCTCGCCCGAGGCGAGGCGAGGCCCGAGGCGAGGCGAGGCCCGAGCACCTCGCTTGACTTCCATGCAGCGCGCTTCAAAGAGGCGTCGCCTGGGCGCTCGCCCGAGCCCAGGCGTCGGGTGCTTTGAGCGAGCGCCCGGGTTAAACCGGGCGACCGAACCAGAATTTTAGTTTTGGTTCGGTCTCCGGTGATTTAGTTGGTTCGATTGAACCAACTAAATCACCGATAATAGCCTCTTCCCCAACCCTAACCTTGCGATTGGCCTCTGCTGCCGCTACGCTCCCGCTGCTGCTTCTTGCTCCCGCCGTTGCTCGCCACTCCCGCTCTCGCTCCCGCCGTTGCTCGCCGCACCCGCTCCAGCTGCCATCGTCGCACGCCGCACCCGCTCCAGCTGTCGCCGTCGCTCGCCGCTCCCACCGCTGTCACCTGCTGCCGCTGTCGACAGGCTCGGTCTTCCTTCTTTCCTTCTGCTTCGAGCCTTCGACAGTATACTGTTAACAGAATTTTTTTATTTATTAAATTAATAATATATTATTTTGATTTTAATACTATTAATTTTTATTTATTTGAAATTATTGTTAATAGTATATTTATTTATTAAATTAATAAATATTTTTACCTTAGATTTTCTTAATTTAATAGTATATTTTTATTTAAATAATTATATATATTTTAATTATATTTATATATTTTTATATTTTAGCACCTCGCTTCGCTCGGGTTAGCGCCTCAGGCGATTTTAGACCTTGGCGTCTTTTGGCGCCTAGCTCTTTTTAAATCACTTACCTCAATGTTACTGGATATTTGATTTGCAAAAATTAGTGTGCTAAAAGTGTCTTGATTATCAATTGCAACTCTGTTGACGCATAAACGATCCTTCTTGTTGTTGTCATTCTCTCTATGTTTAAGTGTAAAAATTTTGCTCTGTTGATATTACTTTGTTTTGTCACCTTGTTGATTTTAGCATTTATTTTCATCTGGTAGATCATGAATCACAGATTATTATTTTAGGCTTTTGTCCATGCTCCAACAAAATTTCTTTTTCGGTCTTGTTCTAAAGTGCTACCACAGTGCTTGTTTTCCTCCAATTCCTCTTGATTTCTTCATGTTCAGTTGCTGGCTTATAAAACTCAAGTTTTTCTTACTTGCCTACTTTATCTTTGTTGCAGAAATCTGCATTTCTCGTACTAAGTTTCCCTGTTTTCAATGAGTGAAGAAGCACTGGAGAGGGTTCTTGAAACTGTAACCCCTGAGGTACCAAAGCCTAAAAGTTCTGTAGGGAGAAACTCAACAGGGAAAACAAAATCCAGAGCCTCACCATCTTTTCCAGAAGGTGAGGAAAAGCCTCTTCCCCATTACCTCAGAACCTCTACAAGTTCCTGCCATGATTTTTGCAAGTATGGGAAAAAGCATGATCTTGAAATCAAGAAAAGACATCCTGTTCGTCAGAAGTTTTTAGCCAATAAAGAGATACCCGAAGATGGAAACAATAAAATGAACGTGGCAACCCGACAAGACAAGCGGAAGAAAGAAAATCCTAAGCTAGTGGTGTCCGAGGAAAAAAATCAAGGCACCAAGAAGCCTGTGGTAGTTGAAGAGAATGATGTGCCACCGGAGAAGATAATTCAGATCTCTGATTCACTTGCAAAACTGGGAGAAGGATCAGTTCAAGAATCCTCGAGATATAATTTTGATTTTCCTTCAGATGACCAGGCGACGGATGCCTTTCTTGGGCATTCACCTGGAAGTCAAGCTGATGAAACATCAGATGGATCAACTAGCATCAAGCTAATGACCCCATCATTCATCTCGACGAGCACTGAATCGACCAAGCAGAAACCAAGTAATCGATCAGAAAGATCATCTGAGATGAATGCAAGCATCGATCTTGATCAGAACGCAACTGAGAAAGGTGAGCTTGCACCTACGGAAGAATCATCTGCTGAACCTGTTCTAGTAAAGTTTATGATTTCATCATCAACGCAACATAGCAGTGCTTCACCCCCGCACATGACTGTCATGGAAGACGAAGCATCTGCTGGGCATACGACATCCTGCCGATCAGACACATCACCTGATGAATCGATAGGATCGCTCAGATCATCCGATTTACTCTCAAGCATGAAACCTGAGAATTCTGAGGATGTGACGTTGGCCGGGAATCGACATGCCAATGGTGCAGAAGGAGACACCGAGGAAGATATAGCTGTGAAACAAGAAGCAACATGTTCCGCTGGAATGGCTACAGGTTCATTTGTCTATCGAGAGGAAGGATTACCTAAGAAAGGAAAACAGGTGAGCGGGTCTGGTATGGGTGTCGAAGCAAAGAGAGATGCGGACAAGATCAAGAGACCAAACAAAGTAGTTGGTGCTTCTGACAGACCTAAACTCACTAGGCAAGCGAAGACTGATCTATCTGGGGTGCCAAATGGCAGGATTGCACCAACTCTACGGAAAACAATATCTTCTGTCAAGCCAGAGACTAAACGGAGGATGACACCTGTAACTCCCAGAGTAGTCGGGAAAAAAGCTATATCGGCGAGCAAGGACCATGATGCATCTGCTCAACGTGCCACCTCGATAAAAATCAAGAATCTCTCTTTTAAAGCTACATCCCAGTCAACTTCTTCAGGAGGACTCACTCATAGGAACAAGAAGATAACCAAGATTTCAAGTCAGCCAGATCGAAGGGAGAAAGTACTGGGCCAATCATTATCTTCTCGATCACTGAAGCCTCATGCTAGTAGGGTCTCGACCACAAAGTCATGGATACACAGGAATGTGAGGCCTGCCTCCCAAGTGAAAAATCAAACAAGATCTGGAAAACCAGCAAATAAGAAAGAAGCTTCAAGTGTTAGTGAGCCGAAATCTGAGAAAGTAAATCTCAAGACTACAAAGCAAAATCTGAAGAAGCACAATTCACATCCATCAGATGAGAAAGAGTGCAACTCTGGGCCTAAATTAGGTGAAGCGAGTAAACCTGGTTTGCAAAAAGCTGTAACACACAGAATGTCTAGTGTTACTTCAAAGGGTGAAATCCGGAGTAAACATAGAAGAACTGCAACCGTCGACTCGGGAGATCAAATTTCCGCAGCCTACAAATTAAAGTTCAGCAGAGGTAAGGTTGTTAGCTTGCAACATGAGAACAATGCTCCAAGAATACTCAGATTTAGGCTGGCTAGAACAGCGAGCAACAAGAAAAATTCTAAAGGAGATGTGCAGACAAAGGGCTCCAGGAGGGGGCCGGGGCCAGGTTCCGCCGGCTCATGTACCCCTGCATCAGAAGCACCTAGTGTTGTTTTGAGACATCAAGATGTGCGGGAAAAGAAAGACACACGAGGTTTGTTGAATCAGGTGATTGAGGAAACTGTCAGTAAACTTGTTGAGACCAGGAAGAGCAAGGTGAAGGCCCTGGTCGGTGCTTTTGAAAGTGTCATCTCTCGCCAAGAAAGCAAAGTAGCTCCTCTTGCAGCTCCATGAATTCCTTGTGATGCTTAGTTTTGGCGACCGTTTGGCATATAAATTTCTATCTGCGGTATCGAACCTTTAGGAGATTGGATTGCAAAAATAATATGCTGCAACGATCAGAAGGTTTCCGTGTGTATCAAGAAACAGGAATAAACTTGAGAATAGGCTCGACGGGCTTATTAATTGTTCATAGAGATTCTGCCCCTTGTTTTCCTGCTCGGGCAATAATTCGATGTTGCATGTTCCATACTCATCATATCCACATATATTTTGAGTGGTTGAACAATAAATAAGTCGTGTATTCATTTGTTCTTTGCTCCCCTTCTTTCTTCTTGTTTATGCTCACTCATCAGATCCAAATATTTCGAGTGGTTGAACAATAAAAAAGTCATGTATTCTTTTGTTCTTTGCTCCCCTTCTTTCTTGTTGGTGCTTGGGCGACCCTCCTCGTCTTTGACCAAAGGAATCAAGAATGTATGAAGTTATGAACGTGCAAGGATGTTGCTGATTCCTTAACTTTTTCCGAGTGTGTGCAGGGTTTTGATTGTCTTCGTCGAGAACAGATCCTTGTGTTTGCTTGTACTCTTTATGATTGGGTACAGCCTCAGGCTTCGTATTGTGTTGTTGATCACGGAAAGTGTGCAGAACTGGCTGTCTGTGACCATTTGCCCTGCATTTGGAACAAAAAAGATGAGAAAAAAGAGAAATGTTCACATCAAAAAGAGGGAGTGAGGACAGTTTAATGGGACTTTGTGCCTAATAATTGGATCTAGAGCATTTAATCATGGTGGTTGGCAGCCTTCAGTCAACATACAGGAGTGAAGACTCAAGTTTTAGAGTGTGTTTCAATTCTTTGAACATGAAGAGTATGCATGCATGAACAGATCCACACAGGATACAAAAGTCAAGCAAGCAAAAACCCAGGATGAGGAACAGACTTGTCTTTCATGTTCTACTTTTGCCCAGTAAGAAAAGGGTCATGGAAAGTGGAATTCCTCCAGTAAAACAACAACCTTAAGCAAGTGTGCATTTATCTACCAGAAGAAGAAGAAGAAGAAAAAAAAAAAACCTTTTGGATGCTACCTGCTACCTACTGAAAGTGACTGCAGAGTTGTCCATATCATTAATAAAATGATGGTGGCATAA
The DNA here is from genome assembly GCA_023547065.1 of Musa troglodytarum. Lineage (NCBI taxonomy): Eukaryota > Viridiplantae > Streptophyta > Magnoliopsida > Zingiberales > Musaceae > Musa > Musa troglodytarum. Next base: position 56,653,823 of record CP097506.1, on the reverse strand, counting down.
CATTGTCAATCTTTTTCCCTTCTCTTGAGATCTATCCATTTTTTGTTGTGGAGATCAACACATTCTGAGAAGTCTCTGTGTTCAATGGAAATATTTTATGATGTTAATATATTATTGTGTGAAAATATTTTACAACCTTCTTGGCGAGTAGTCATTGCCAATCTTAATCTTATGATGTCATAATGGGAAAGCCTTAAAAGGGACCAATGGGAAAAAGATACCTCGGACGTGCTGCTAAATTAGCCGAATCTAATTCGAGTTGACAAGATCTATCCACACCCCCATTTTACCGCAGTGGGACAAACTTATCCTGTCGGGATCCCGATGGAGGTAGAGTAAGGATCGGAGGAGCAAAGGCTGCGAGTTTTCGCATAAGAAAAGGTGTTATTGTGCATGCGGGGATTCCCATCAGGATAGCAGCTGAGGCGCTGGGTTGCGCCGCAGGTTTGGTGCGAGGTCCTTCTTTCGATTGCTTCGGTTAGTCGCCGGGCAGCTCTTGGCATTAGCTTTTGTTAGATTTATCTTCAAGATAAGAAAGATTGGGATCTGTGATGGTCGATGTTGTTGTTGCTTATTGGTCGAAGCTCTTCTCTTCCGTTTGTAGAGGTCGAAATTTCCCGACAAAATGCCCACTTTATTGCGTCTATCTTATGACTGTGTCCAATCTTTGATCTTGGCTGCTGATTCCATTCACATAATGGTGAGATTCAAGACTCAGATTCTGTATGAGAGAGAGAGAGAGAGAGAGAGAGAGAGAGAGAGAGAGAGAGAGAGAGAGAGAGAGAGAAGGTATAGATCTTCACATTTCACACATGTTTTAAGGTGGCAACATCATCTGGCCGATTGTTCATTGAATTTAAGGGTTGCGATGGACCTAGATGCTCTTAGATTGACTTCAATGACAAGCATTCAAGTCTCCATGCTTTCGCTGATTAATTAGCCCATGTAACTTCGGGTATACTCTATAATTTGTTGTGGTCTATCTTAATCTTGAAGCAAAGAATTGGAGGTAGTATGGGTTTTTGCTCGCTTTTTCTTGGGAAAGTAACATGAGAACAGGTCATATTTTCTTGTGTTTGTTGATTTAACTGGTCTTCATTTTTCTTGTGCTCTTCAGCTTCTTTAATCGGAGCAGAGCATCAAAACTTAGGATCGGGAGGAATGATTCTTCGGCTTTTGCTCTCGATCCTCTGTTTCATCAGTGGAACTTTATCAGAAGAATCCCCATATGTAACAATCGTAGTCAAAGGATCCGATAGAGTTGCTGAGACTGATGATAGTTTTGTTTGTGCAACTCTCGATTGGTGGCCGCCTCAGAAATGTAACTATAACCAATGTCCATGGGGACAGTCGTCACTTCTGAATCTGGTATATTTCTTTTCGGTATCGTCTAGTTAGTCCAGAATATCTCGTCTTCTTCGCACTCTGCAGGAAACAGTAACAACAATTTGTGGTTCCATGGTTTATGCAGGACTTAACTCATCCAGTCCTATCTAATGCCATTCAAGGTAACGGCTTCTTTGTTTCAGTGTTTAGTTTCAACATGTCAGAAATGTTAATTCTCATAGCTGAATCATCACCTTCATGCTAGGAATTTCTCGTTCTTCTTTTTATGTGATGTTCCCTACGAACTACCACTATATCTGTCTGAGAAAGCATGAAACCGTGCCATGTGAGGAGCATGTATGTCATTTTTTGTTTTTGTTTGTAAAATTTCAGCTTTTGAACATTTGCGGATAAGAATTGGAGGCTCTTTGCAAGACCAAGTAGTGTATGGCGTGCCGACATTGGGACATCCATGTCTTCCTTTTTCCAAGATGAGCGGTGGTTTGTTTGGTTTCTCTGAAGGATGTTTGAGCATGTCAAGATGGGACAAGCTAAACCTTCTGTTCCAGAGGACGGGGTAGGTTTGCACCGAAGTTTCTTTATTTCTTCTAGCTGTCGCTTTCGTCATGCTAAATTGAGATGGATCGGAGTTGACATTGATCAAAACCTCAATCTGAAATTATCTGGACATCGATCGAAAGCCTGATCACAAATTATCTGTTTCGACTACTTCATTTTTAGCTGTTTAAGCAATCACCATTCAAATGTATGAATTTTTTTTTCATACATGAGTTGATCAGGAAGATATCAGCTCTGAGATCTAGTTTAATTATCCGCATTTCGTGCTTCATATATTCAAATTAGATGCTTTTATGGCATGTTGCATTAAATAAGTTTATTGCTACTGTGATGAGCATAAATTTGGAATGGTAGTCGATTACATCAAGATATTAGCTTATTCCTGGATCAATTGATTTCCAGATGCATAAAGCGTGCAGCAGACTCTACGCAAAAAGGCTAACCACCCAAGCTTTTTATCTCTGCGTTAATTGCTTTATTCCATGACTGCATTTTGATAAACTTTCTAAGTAATTCCTGATGTTAGGAAATAACATTTGAGTTCTAATATGTACTTTCGTAATTATAACATTCTGTATCGTGCATCATATCACTCAAATGTCTGCATTGTTCTTGTTTATCAAAAATATAAAATGATCATAGTTGTGCGATTTTGTGTTTGCAGAGCGATAATCACATTTGGTCTGAATGCACTAAATGGGAGGCACCCTGCTCAAAATGGTATGTGGGTCGGTAACTGGAACTCCACAAATGCTCGTGATTTCATTAAGTACACAATTTCAAGAGGATATCCGGTTGATTCATGGGAATTCGGTATGTCTTTTCGACACACTCTTTTCTGCAAGAAAATCCATTCTGCCAAAACCTAAATGTGTCCTGTTTGATGCATCAGGAAATGAATTGAGTGGAAGCGGCGTTAGTGCAAGGGTTAGCGCCGAACAATATGCGAAAGATCTGATTGGCCTTAAAACTCTTCTTAGGGAGTTATATAAAAATTCACGCATGCGACCGTTGCTAGTTGCCCCTGGAGGATTCTTTGATCAAAAATGGTATACTCAGCTATTACAAACTTCAGGACGGGGTGTCGTCAATGCTTTGACACATCATATATATAATCTTGGCCCAGGTGAGTGTAGAAATTTGCGTAAAATGTAGAAGACACTGTCCATTGGAGAATTCTCTTTTATGACTTGAGACACATAAGAGAGAAGAAAATGGGAAAGATCTGATTTATCTGTGTCTTTGTTTCCCTTACCACATTACCTTTGGCATGTATTAGGTGAAATTACAAACATCAAATCTAGGAATTGCTATTCCCAATTATTAAACCAGAAATAAGACATTTAGGTTCTTACTGGACTATGTTGTTTGATATCTAAGCTTTGCATGACCATGCTCTTTTCTTCTTCTTCCGGCTTGAATAGGAATTCCTGCTAAAACTGAAATCTTCATTCTTACAAACTCATCACCTGACAGTATGCAATGTTGAATCCGTATAAAAGAAAGTCCTGTATTCAAGGGATTATTATACTTATTCCTGCAACATCATCCTCTGATCAATTGGAACACCATCCACTTGCCAACTAAAAGTTATAATGTTTCCTTTTGATTGGATCATCGTGGTATCAGATGGAGCAAATAAGGCTGTCTGTAAGATCAATTTTTCATGTATAGCAATGTAGAAGAAGTAGAATTGCACAACTATTGTTTACGTGTTGCTCCTCCAGGAGAATCATGTATGGTACATTCTTAAAGTTCATATTTGCAGGAAAGGCAATTGGAATTCTAAAGAAGACAAGACTACTAGAAACTTGAATGATCTCATTGTTGTGCCAAAATTTTTTTGCGTCAATAATTCAGAATCCGTTGGTGGTAATATTGGGCAGTTTATGACCAAAGGAATTTCTGTATGGACAGGGAGACATTATGAATGATTAAACATCAGCTTTACTGCTGCAGGTGATGATTACCGTATCGAGAGTAAGATACTGGATCCCCGATATTTAAGTCGGATAACAGATACATTCAGAAATCTCCAACTTACAATAGAAAGACATGGACCATGGTCGTCTGCTTGGGTTGGAGAAGCTGGCGGTGCTTACAACAGTGGAAGTCGTCGTGTGTCAAATAAATTTCTCGACAGCTTCTGGTAATTCACTTTTTTTTCTTCTTGCACCCCCAGTTTCATGTGAAATTGCAGACAAAACACTTATTTTACATAGTATAGGTACTTGGATCAGCTGGGCATGGCATCAAAGTACAACACTAAGGCCTATTGCAGACAGACCTTGATCGGAGGGAATTATGGTCTCCTCGACACAAACACTCTCACACCAAATCCTGATTACTACAGGCAAGCATCCGAGTCACTAATTATCTTATAGTCGTATGCTTGGAAACATGAGCAAATTTTAAGTCACCTAGCTGATCCTCTTTGAGTCTTCTAACCAGTGCGCTATTGTGGCATCGGCTAATGGGGAAAGGAGTTCTCTCCATCGACATCAGTGGCTCATCATACCTGCGAGCATATGCTCATTGCAGGAAGGGAAAGGTACAGAATTCTATTGACAACCATTCTTGATTGATTTCTATATTGTCTTGATTTATGCAGCTGATGGTTTTCACAAACATTAAGCTTACATTAAACTTGCTGCAGATATACTCGATAGCCACTTTACTTTCATTACAATACCAATGATGACAGTAGGTTAGTTTTTTAATACATAGTCGAACCGACACGCTTAAATTGGGTTATGATGCCCTTTACTCAGATTTCGTTAGTTTAGATAGGGAAATGTGTTTCAAGTCGGGTTTGTGGTGCGTAGCAGCTACCCAATTTCAGATACCCGGGGCTACATGATCCACTTAATCAAAGTTTGAATGCCCCGTAATCAGGTTTGGGATGAGTTCTGATGAGAAGAAATTTGTGGGAACCGAACCGGTTGCCTTCTGATACGATACAACTTCAGAATTGCAGAATTTGGAAACTTCTATCCTGCGTTCTACCACTGATTTTGCATCAGTAGATAACTGTCTTTCAATATGTATTTTATTTTACTTATTCATTTCGATATCCATAAGAAGAACCTTCTGATCGTGACGATAATCTTTACTATTTAACCTTGTAATGCACTCCTGGAGTCGATACCGATCTAAAGACTCGGTTGTCTCTAATGTGCTTCACAATACATACAGGCAGGCGTCACTCTACTGTTGATCAACCTAAGCAAATCCACCAAGTTCAGTGTGACCGTCCGAGACAATCTCAATGCTATTCCTGCCGAGGGAGGAGACATTCAAACCGACAATTCTTTCGTCCACAACCTTAAGATAGCACTCTCCTGGATGGGCAGAAAAGCATCGTATGAATCGGAAAGCAGAGAGGAGTATCATCTGACCGGGAAGGGCGGCGACCATCTAAGCCGAACAGTGCTGTTGAATGGAATACCGTTGGAGCTTACTAAAGATGGCGAGATTCCGCATCTGAATCCTGTGTATGTTCCAGCGAGCTCCCCCGTGCATGTTGCTCCCTTGTCTATAGCATTTGTAGTACTCCCCAACTTTGAAGCACAAGCTTGCATCTGATGAGGATTGCACAGGTTAATTGTGCATCCTGCCTGTCGTAAATGATAGATGATTTATTGCGCCAAATTTATATTGTTTAACAGCTTGGTCATGGGCTCAAATTAAGCTGTGTAAGTTATTCAGGAGAGCTGAATTAGATGTATGATTGATGTTGTAGCATGAGATTCTATTCCATATTTCATATTGGCTTGGAGAAGTTTGTCCTACTTTAATTCCATGTTTTGTTTGATGGAAGTTTGATGCAGAACACCAAGTGTAGTTGTCATTTACATGAATGAATGGTGTGCCTTTTCAATTGATTTAGATAGCTGACTTGTCTTTTAACATATGACAGCAGCTTGTTTAGTCCCCAAGAATATTGATCAGTCAACTTCCACTCAAAAGTTATTTGCTGTCATATTAGCAGATCAAGCCACAAGGTGAATTGATTTTTCTGCAAAGATATGTTTCAAAGAAACTTTGACAAAAGAATTTGTAGAAACAAGATCCAAGCAGGAATTAATATTTGGTGCAGCATAGCAACATAAAACCAGCACAGAGCATGTTGGCAACAGGGATCTAATTGCATTGGAGAAGAAACAGAACAATTGATCACATAGTGAGAGACAATTGGCAACATGGTGAGAGGGCAACATAGCAAAAGCACTGTAAGCAAAGAATTAACTGCACATTTCAATATCTTATGAATCAAGACAAATATCCTAGAGTTCCCCAATATTCAAAAGGGGCTTCTGTTATGGTTAATATCCATGACCTCCGAATTTAGAGGACGAAGAAAAACCAAAAAAATGTTAAAGTGGAATTAATCAATAAACTCAAAAGTAAAAGAAGAAAAGATAATCGGCATGCCTCTCGAGACAATCCAATCCTGGCTTCAGTATGGACCAGTCGTGCGATCTGATGCTCCATTAGTAGCAGCAACACGAAGAACATCATTTGTTCCAGAACAGTACCGGTAACACACCCTCCGGAACACTTCGAAGAACAACCTTTAATATGGCAAATGCTGATTACTATCTAACAAATTGAATAGAATCATCCATGGCACCAGAAGTGCAGCCACCTAAACGGATAGGTCTACGAGGAGGCCAACCATTTAGCTGCTCGGCTATAATAACTGAATTCTTAATGTACTCAGTGACTTCACTTGTATCTTGAGTGAAAACCGAGCCACCACTGTATCTATAAGACTACTTTCCTGCTAAATGTTTACGCTGTCCAGTTTTCTGGTAATCATTGTGGCTCCAAGATATGACAATTCCTTACGAAGTTGTTGGAATAGTTTACATGCTTTGTCCAAAATGGCTGGAGGTGCTTATATCCAATCTCCAGCCATGGTTTGCATTGGCCGTTGTAGTGGATAACAGCAGCCTTCCTTACAGTGTCAAGGTCCGTCAATTCCTGATAGCCCAACCCTAGCATGTGCCATGATGGGTCTATAGGATACACATAACCTCTGAATGCTATGAGGGCTGGTGGCAACGTTCCAAGCTTCCACAGCTTCAGGTTTGACTTCAAATTCTGCACTCAAAATGAAAATGAAAAGAAAGGATAATAATTAGCAGAGGTGTGCAGTTACAACATCAACTTATGATGTTGAGGTAATCAGCTTACACATTTGATCATTTATATTTCTTTCTCACATCTGCAGGTTAGAAGAAAAAATAGGCTTGAAATTTGTGTAGCCAATACAAGAACTGAATAATTAACAAACTGAATATTTATCAGAAGATAATTATTCTGGTCGCATTTGGCTTAAACATGGACCTTAATTTCATTGGAAATTCAGAAGAACAAAAGATGTTTGGGTGGAGTATAGGAGAAAAGTAGTTCATATGATTTAACTGGCTATTTAGAAAGATTAAACTGTTACTTAGAAAGATTAAACTGTTACCACCAAATTGTACCTCAATGAACTTAGCTCATCAGCAACTTGGAAAGAGAAGTTACAACAGAATTAACTGAACAACGATATGACAAATGGTTGAAACTTTACCTCCTTCACCCAGTAGTGATATGTTTCTCTAATGTTTGTCTTCCTCCAGGCATTTAAATCAAACATATTCATCCCAAATGCCCATGCACACTCGTCAGGGTCCAATTTATTGGCTATGAGGGGATGTGAGAAGTTAAAATATGTCCTGAAGCGCTTGGCCATCACCCAGGTATCTTCACCTTTGCATGTTTCTACAGCACCATTTACTTTTCCAGAAAAATCAATCTCCCACAACAGTGACAGATCACGTTGAACAACAACATCATCATCGAGAAATAGAACCTTGTTGAGATTTGGAAAGAGCTGTTTAAAATGTTAGAAAGAGTATGTTATCATCATTTTTAGAAAAATTACTTGGTTTGTCGACAAATAGACCTGCTATATACACGAAAACAGATTGTGACATGTAATAGAAAGCCATAATTTTATTATGGTTTCTTCATATGGGCATCTATGAAGACCAAACACAGATATATACATTACAGACATGCTGACATAGTAATGTTGGATAAGTAGCATATGATATTGGTATGGAAATGGCAAATAGTAATCACATGTTTTCTATTGATTGCTAATAGTTATATCGATATAGATGTTTTGTCTTAGATCATTTATGATGATTAAATCAGTAATTTATAAGAAGCATAAAAATCATTCACAAAACTACTACAAACACATATGAAACTTTCATGGAAATATTCACATCAAAGTTTTATAACCAAATTCTCATTGCATCTTACCTCTGTTGGACGTTTCAAACCTTTATGTTGATGGTTGATTAACTATCCTACACTGATTACCGCACTGGTCTGTAATATGCAAGTGTCGATAGTAGATATGCCCTTGAAATACGTCATAGACATGGAAAGATTAAAGCATCGCTACTTCTTTTATCGACTTAAAAGAAACATTTATGTTTAAGATGTATCTATCTTATAATTTTGTTGAGGGAATAATTATGTTTTTGAACCACTAATGAGAAAGGTGGATGTGTAAATTAAAGTTGACAACACATTCTGTTGATTTACCTTCACATATCTGCCTTCTTATAATTCTTACTTTAAAATTCATGGCAATCTTCTTTCTCAACATGCTAGATTACATTCTTCTAGCCACATATTGGATCTTCCACTTCTTTCTAATCTAAGCATCTTATCAACTAAAACCCAAAACCAGTTCATTTTAAGTTCCTCAATTTTCTCTCCAATCATTTAAATAGAATTTAGCATGCTGTAGGCTGAAGATATAATAGCCATCCAAACAAGCATACTTTTGTTGTATTGGTTCTTTGGGATCATTGCCTCTAGTACTACATTAGCAAGAAGTGCCATCAAGCAAAAGGATCTCAAAAGTACACCGACTAATTTACCTCAGGCAGGTATATGCGCAGATGGTTGAGCAGAGAAATGTATTTTGGACTCCTTGCCTGCAGTTTAGAAGCGAAAGCCCTTGGATTGTCACCGACATTGGTGCCCATGATATAATCTCCATGATAGTGATTTCTAACACCATGGTGATTTTCAATAGCTTCGAGGACAGGCACATTTTCTCTTGTTAACCAGTCAAATTGGTGAACACCTTTCACCTCAATCACAGCAGGGGAAAGAGAATTTAAGGCAAACCATGAATGCATACCCGGATAAGTCTTTTTATCAGTTATGACATGGAAGACAACCCTCTCAGGCTGTAATGAAGATCGTACAACCGAGGTGACCACAACAGAGGCTGCAAGAATGTTATCAGTGGCTACAACAAAATGGTGATAAGAGTTATCAGAGAGTAAAGGTAGCAACTCTGGTGGTGGCAACTGTTTACGAGCTTGTGCATTGGATGAATATTCATCAGTCAAGTGCAATGAGAGACAATGTATGCCCTTAGGAACAGCAGTTGCTGCAAAATGTTTGTGCAGTTGTTCTGCTAGCCTTGATCTTTTCACCTCCCTATCCATACGCTCCATCTGCATATAACAAACAAGTCATAGAAAGAGCATCCCCAAGTATATTAACTTAATGAGCTGCATGTAAATGGTTTAGTGTCCATAAGTATGGATTCTAAGAATGACTGGCAGTGCCAGCTCTTTTATAAAACATTCCAACAAAGAATATTTAATCAGATTAAGATTGTTACCAGATTTCTCCTATCTATTTTTTTTTTCTTTTCTTAACAGAAGAAGTTACATTTTTCTTGAACTTCAAAAATATAGCCAAATTTAACTGAACAATAACTCTCAAGAATCTCATTTTCTTCACTAGTGATGCTATGAATCTGGTGAAGAATATTCACATGAATGGTTAATACATGCCACGTGAATCGTTGAGATGGCTACACAAAAGGCTTGAAGGTTCGAAGAATAGTGTCATTGTAGCACGTTCCAATTGAAGTGAAACAAGGAAGAGATCTCTAAGAGCTAACACTGGTGCCAACACTTACAGAAAAAATAAACAAAAAGACACCAAAATTAATAAGGAATTTTCGAAGGACAGTTCCAAGAATCCTGCAGAGAATGACGAGCTTCTATATTGTTCTCTAGATAACCTCCGTGTATGAAGAATACAGTATCACAATGATTTTTTAAATGAACAATACTACAAAGTTTAGTCAATCAATCATATAACAATTTATTGAACATCTTTAATCTTGTTCTGAGGAGAAATGTACCAAATAAGGACATAAAATATTAAGAAATCGGCATACCATTGCCTTCAACCTTACAGCAAAAGTGTCTGCATCATACTGATTGTTCTTCATGTCTGAAAGAAACTCACTGAAAGATTCCGGCAACTTCAGGCCGACTGGAATATCCTCAGAGTTTACTTGATCAAGTATCTTGTATAAGTCTTTAACAAGCTTCTGTAATTGTGTTGAAGTGGTTCAAATTAAGATTAGGTCTTCAACAAGGAGAAAGACAAAACTATCCATCCATCATGACTTGAAAAGAAAAACAATAGAAAACATTACCATGGAATCATCACCACCCCTTCCAAGAAACCCTGGTCCTAGCCGCCTCCCAAGACAATCTAAAACAAATAAGAAATTAACAAGGAAACTTATGCTATCAGCCGATGCAGTAGATATTGCATTCAAGTTATGTCATAACGCTCAACAAAATTAAATGCAGAAAACTAGACCTAGTCAAATATTTTGCATAATCTTCATAAATATTTGTATTCATTCTCTACAAAAACATGCTTGAGGTAGACTTTTGAGAAAAATAGTGCAGCCAGATATTAATGATGTTGCAGGTAGCAGGTCATAGAAAACTCCTATCAGCATAGCATGGATGTAAAATCTAACTGCATCAGCACATACAAGTATACAGACATTAAATAATTAAGCATATATTAAAGAAAGAGAAAAAAACACACTTCAATGCAGACCTTGTCACAACTAATCTTGATGAACAAATATCTTGATGAACACATATTAACCTGATTAACATCATGTGGTGCATGTTGTGAATTTCATAAATCCAAGTATAATAAGAAACTGCAGATAAAGGCAGGTGGATTAACTGAGAATGAAGAAGGCCTTTAAAAACCAGCAGAATATAGAAAAAAAGAAAAATAAGCTCAAAACATAGACTGAGAAGACACCCATGTGTTGGAGTAAAATATTGAATGAGCTGAAGCAACAAAAACAGCTAACAAGCAAGCTTAGGCTCCATGTGTACAACTGCTTCTAAGCGGTAGCAAAGGAAAGATCACACAGGAAGAAGCAGAAAGCATTAGCAGCACAATTCATGGGTAATCAAAGAAAGAAATGTAGATGTTCAAATGAAAACTGAAAGAGATTTCAACATTAACATTATACCACTGATGGAAATCTAAATGCAGCAGTCAGTTGCCTTTGAAAGGGGCTACTGAGAGGACAAGAAATATTGAACATCATGATATAGGATTTAAACAGCATAAATATTTGAAAATATAAGGTCATGCACACATCAACAACAAGACACTGAATAAGCAAACAGCAACAAAAGCAATAACACAAATGATAAGAACAGAACACAAGAACTTCCAGGCATTCTACTTAACACAGTTATTTAAGACCAAGAGGAAGAGGCAGGAAACTCTGCCATGTCACCAGCATCATGCAGTAAAACCGAACATTAAAAAAAATTAAAAATCTATGAAGAGAGAAAAAAAAAAGAAGATCCACTAAACTCCGATGCCACAGCCAAACCTATTGACCACTAAACTCCGACACCACAGTTAACCCTATTGACCACTAACATTCAAAATACATACAAGAAGAAAAAGATGAAGAAAAAGGAAAGATATGGAACTTTCTCGTCTGTACAACTAGAAATTTTGAGATTTATTCGGTCCCTGCAGAGGATAAGTAACCCCTATCAAAAATAAACGAAAAAAATTATTAAGTTAATTTAAGCACCTTAAATTTACAATACACTAAACAATGTTCAGCCTAAGAAGTTGAAGCATGTGGCACAACAACAACCAAACCTATGTTGAATTCTGAAGCCGAAGTGAAGAACTGGGATGACCGAGTTGCTAGCCACCGACAATGGTAAAGGCGTAAGAAAAAATGTACGATGTAACAGAGAACAATCAAATTCAAGATCAACCAAAATGGGCCAACAAAATCAGCATATACAATCATTTGAGAATGACATCTTCAGCATTTCAATCGCAAAAGTTTTTTTTTTTTTTTTTTTTGATATTGCTATATCAGATCCGTCGGCACCGACGCAACCCATCCAAGTTCATCAAATTGCAACAAATTCAAGAAACAGGCGAAAGGGTTCCAACATCCTACCGAAGGAGGAGCACTTGTTGACGCTCTCGAGGGTGACGACGGCGGTGAGGATGAAAACGAAGGGCAAGAGGAAGGCAAGGGCGAGGACAGTGTGGAAGAGGGTCCGGTAGGAGATGTGGCGGGCGGCGTCCTTCAACTTCATCAAGTCGAGGAATCCATTGGTGCTCGATATCGTGATGCTTCTCATGCCAGGCGAGAACCTAATCTGCATCGTCGTCGTAGCCGACGCCGCGCCAGCGCCCGCGCCCGCGCCCGGTGCTGCCCGCCGCCGACCCTCACCGCTGCCGCCGTCGCCGTGGCGGCGCCGGCACGACGAGATCCTGACACGCCAACGGCCCTACGCAAACGAACATGCTACCAAAACGCCGGAGCAGCAATCCAATGCATCACCGAGGGATTCAGGAGCGGAGATCGCGCTACCAGCAGCTACAAAATCGGATCTCGGGAGCCTCTCACGATCCGGCATTGGGCGTCCGACGCGCACTATGCTTCGATCCCTCAATTCCAGCTCTACCGGCGGGCAAACATTGAGCTTTGAGATCTGAGATCTTTGGTGTTGCGGAGGAAAACACGAGGGAGGGAGGAAGCCAAAGGCCGAGGTGAAGGAAATCGGATGCTAAATTATTGCATGATTTGTTTCCTTTTTACTAAAAAAAAATATATAAATAGTGGGAGGTGAGAATACAGTGAGGCCACTCAATCTCTTACTTTTATAACCTTGTCTTTTAATAGAAATATTCTGTTTTTGGCTAATAATAATAATAATAACAATAACAATAATAATAATAATAATAATAATAAGCTATAGTATATCTAACATGGCAACTGCATCATAAGCTATAGTATCATGTAAAATGTGAAAAATGTGCAAGAAAAAATTCATTGCTGCAACACTGATAATCATCTAATGGAAAATGATGATAGAAATATATCTTATATTAGAAATTTTCACTCTTAAATAAATGGTTGGGAAAATTATCCAAATTTACTATTGTAGTTCATTTTTAGATTTAAAGATGTTAGAGAAGATCAAGGAAGAATCATAGTGTACATGTTAGTGATTTTTTTTATATTAATTTAAAGCAGGGAAACAATAAAGAAAAATGTTATTTGATACCTATCAAAAGGAAATGTCATTGTTGACACATTGGTTTGGTTTAAGTTGGAGTTCACTTTCATTCCAAATGAAAAGAATATTATTTGCATTGATCAGAACAGACCACTGTAGTCAAAATGACTGCAGGCAGTAAAACTTTGGTACTTGAGGAAATCTGATATTTTCTTTTTCTTCTTTAGTCCTTTTCAATGTCCTGTTACAATTAATGAGACTTACACATTTGCATGATTCAACTTTTGTGTCATGGGATCCACAACACACATTTTGCTTCATTTAATTGATGTTGTACATTGAATCTTCATTTCCTCTATGTGACCTAATATGCAAAAAGAAAGTTGTTCTTCCTTGCTCCTCATCAAAGTTTGTAAGACCAATTAAATACTTGGATCAAACTAGTTAAAGTAGGGGTAGGAAATAGTCTAATCCATTCAAATCTTAACATTTTGATAGGCATTGTCTTGGCTGCAATAAGTGGCTTAACAAACAGCAAACCCTACCTCAGAAAATGTAGGCAAGTGAAGGAGGTTGCATCTCCAATCTTGTCATGCATAATAAGCTAAGAAGGAAAGCTGCTAGGAGCATGTGGAATTTCTACATGTCAATGATGACCAGAGCAAACTGTAACTTCAGAGAAAGAAGACAAACTTACATGACATATTGTTAGAGAAAGTGATTGAGATCCAAGTCTGACTCTGGGATTTTGGACTTCAGAATAAATGTGCATCATCTGATTGATTTGTCATAACTCAGGAACTGTCGGCAAGTAACTTTTTTCTCTAACTTGCACAATGATGAGGGAAGCATATGGTATGGTGGAGATAATGAATGTAGAGTTTGCAGAGCTTGAGCTTGAGCTGAGTTAATTCACAATGCTCACTTCCTGCAGTATAATAAGCTCAAATTTTATTTTATTCATTGGATACTGAAACTAAGTTTCATGGTGATGTACATATTTCTGGAAATATATTGCTAGTCAAGAATTTCACAATACATCAAAACATCTGCATGCTTGTATGCTGAAACAAGTCTAGTCTTTGCATGAGTAGGCTTAAATATGTAGTAATCAGGGGAAGGTTGAAAGTCTGGGATCAGATTAATCTGAAAACAGTAATACAAAGTACAAACTAAGATGGAGGATAGAGAGTTCATTATTTTGTCCACATCAAAACTAAAGCCTGTAATAATTACTGATCTAGTGTGTTTTCCTTTTGGGAGCAGGGCCACAAATGTGTTGCATGTATCATGCACCAAAACTATCATTGGCTGTTCTGAAGCTTATTGGATTGATTGCCGAGACTTTTGGTTTGTAGAGCAAATCTGAGCATGTTCAGAACCTTTATGCTTCAGATTTTAGTGTCCTTGCAGTAAAATAATAGGGAAGCTTTTGCCTGCCAGTTTCAGGGTATGCTAGTTTGGAGGAAGAATGCTAGCTGTTTTGCTGACTACATCTGCCAAGCACTTGGTAGAATAAATGAGATTGAAGTGAAGGCTGCAACAGGTGGTCTGTTGCTTTTACTCATTGATTGCTGAGCTATTTGTGATCAGGCAGGATGTCCAGAATACTTGAGAAAAATCATGAGAGCAAACCTTGACATCACTATAAATCTACTCCTTTATCATATGAATGATTCATAATACATGTATTTGACTCTCCCCAGATCCCATATTGTGTTTGGAGCACAATGGCTTGCAGCCCACCTCATGCTGTGTGTGACTATGCTGCTGAATAAATACTTTAAGCTTGCTGTTTGACTACATGATTTTTCTATATGTCCTTCGGACACTGCATCCTCCTTGCAGCAAACATTTTGGCTTTGGCAGGTTTCCTCAGGCAATTTTTGTTCTCATGTTGTCAGCAGGCACTCGAAATCAAGAGGAGCACAGGTACTTGGCAACAGTAGAAATAAATACTGTGTGTTCCATGCTGATTCGGAGCCACAGCCTAAATTTGCTCTTCCTGTTCAAGATGAAATCACAAACCGCGTTGATGGGGCGTTGGGGCGCGTACGGACGTCACCCACCCATGAGTGGCACCCCATCACCATGTCGGCACAAAAGCCAAAGTGGCGGACTACATCAGCACGGCTCGGTGACCCTCGATCATATTAGGGCGAGCATCGACCAGGGCATAACAGCACCATCCTAGAAAGCACGGATGGTGCCTCGGTAGCACAAGCATCATCCGGGGCACGGTATCGCCCCGAAAAGCTCGAGACGACACCTCAGCGGCATCTCCAAGCATGTACGGGTGCCACCCGAAGCACTGCACCGTCCCGAAAGGCTCTGAATGGCGCCTCGGTGACATCTCCAAGCACGCACCCGTACCTATACAGGCATTGTCCGGACCACAGTGCCATCCAGCAAAGCTCGAAAACGGTGCCTTAGTAATATCTCCGAGCACGCACTCGTACCAATATAGGCATCGTCCGGACCATAGCGTCATCCCGAAAAGCTCAGAATGACGCCTCGGTAACATCTTCAAGCATGCACCCGTACCAGTACGGGCACCGTCCGAATCACAACGCCACCCCGGGAAGCTCAGGATGATGCCCCAAGGATCCGGACCTCTTTCTGTATAAAAGCCTCAGGTTGATGCTATTCTAGGAGACTTTTTTTTTAATACTCAACTCTCCTCATGTAGAGCTAACTTAAGCTTCGAAGGGGTCAAGTTGGAAAACCCCGATTCGACCTGTGTGCAAAAATCGAAGAACACGCCGTAAGAAAAAAATTCATTGCTGCAACACTGCTAATCATCTAATGGAAAATGATGATAGAACTATATCTTATATTAGAAATTTTCACTCTTAAATAAATGGTTGGGAAAATTATCCAAATTTACTATTGTAGTTTATTTTTAGATTTAAAAATGTTAGAGAAGATCAAGGAATAATCATGGTGAACATGTTAGTGATTTTTGTTATATTAATTTAAAGTAGGGAAACAATAAAGAAAAATGTTATTTGATACCTATTGTTATGGATATTAAATGTGACGTGACACCTGGCTTCGGGTATGACACCCGGGTGACGTCATCGCCCCTCCTGCGCTCTCTACTCCCGCGATTTGATCGCCCGACGTCGCTTCTCCTCTGCCTCGCCCCAACTACCTGCAGGGTTGACCACAGCACTGGTCTGCGAGGTCAGGTCCGTACACCACCCGCAGACGCAACCGGAAGCGTGCCATCCGTCCGACCTATTTAAGCCGAAGGGGTAAGACAGGCGAAAGGTGAGTGGACTCGGAACTCTTCGATTATCTGGGCCACCGGCCGACGGACGAGGGCTGACTTGGGCGTCGGAGGGGTCGGGCGGAGCATCCTCCGACCCGCCTTGCTGCAGGTTTCGTTCCCAATGACCGCGGCGCGTGCAGCCCCTCGGAGCCCGGCGGGAGCAGGAGCCTTCGACGGACCCGAACCATACCGAGACGACCCTCGGGTTCCTGGACCCTGCGCCACGCGCCCCAGGGTCACGGTAAAAAGCTGTTTCCACCAACAGATTGGCGCTAGAAGGAGGGCCCGTTGTCGAAGGTCTACCTGCTCCGCCCTGAACGTCACATGGACGAAAGGTCGCTTCCAGGAGACGCCCCGGCGGAGGTCCCATTAAACTCCGAACCCTGGAGGGACGATCCCGCCGCGACCGCAGAGCGCTACTGGAGTTTATTCAACGACTCAGGACTCTTCCCGCCGAGTCGGGTTCCTCCGCCTCCTCCCCCCGTCACCGCGGAGGCCTTTCAGGACCTTTCCCAACAGGTCCGAACCCTGGCAAGGGCCGCCTGTGCCGCCCTCCCCCACTTGCTCCAGGAGGCGGGAGGGCCGAGCCTCCAGAGACCGGGATCCTACCCCGTGCATCAGGAGGCGCCCCCCACGGCACCATCTTCCCCAGCTTCTCGCCCGGTTCAGGACAGAACCCGGGCTCTCGAAAGCCTGGGCGTCCCGCCCGAGCCCGAGGCGGTGTCCTCAGATTCGACGGATTTATTTCGCGCTCAACTTCGCTCCATCGCCCAGCGCCTGGACGAGGTGCAAAGGGACGTCCGTAAGTCCAAAGAGGAGCAGAGGGAGGAGCCCCACTGGGAGTCCCCGTTCTCCAGCGACATACGGGAATACCCAGTGCCCTTGAACTTTCGCCTCCCCTCCATCGACCTCTACGACGGAGTCAGTGATCCGACGGACCATGTTGCCGCTTCCGAGCTCGAGATGGCTATACGGAACCTCGGCGCCTTGATGTGCGGCGTTCCCTACCACGTTGAAAGGGTCGCGCTGCATGGTATAGCACTTTGAAAAGTGGGACGGTGACATCCTTTGAACAGCTCGCTAGGGACTTCGAGCTACATTTTTTGGCGTTCGCGCGACCGAAGCCTTCTGTCGCACTCCTCCTGGGTTTGAAGCAAAAGGAGGACGAACCCCTCTCCCACTTTGTGCGGAGACTTACACATTTGCATGATTCAACTTTTGTGTCATGGGATCCACAACGCACATTTTGCTTCATTTAATTGATGTTGTACATTGAATCTTCATTTCCTCTATGTGACCACTTTCATCCAACCTAACTAAATAATGACTGGTGAGGGGAGAAACACCAATTGTATATATTTATTTATATATATGATATATCTCTAGCTTTTGCATCATTGTGATTTTTTTATTTTAGCTTTACCAGTGGAAGCAGATTTTGATCATTAATATGCAAAAAGAAAGTTGTTCTTCCTTGCTCCTCATCAAAGTTTGTATTTTTCAACTTTACATATTGTTTTTTCTTTTTTTTTGGGGTTGGATCAAACTAGTTAAAGTAGGGGTAGGAAATAGTCTAATCCATTCAAATCTTAACATTTTGATAGGCATTGTCTTGGCTGCAATAAGTGGCTTAACAAACAGCAAACCCTACCTCAGAAAATGTAGGCAAGTGAAGGAGGTTGCATCTCCAATCTTGTCATGCATAATAAGCTAAGAAGGAAAGCTGCTAGGAGCATGTGGAATTTCTACATGTCAATGATGACCAGAGCAAACTGTAACTTCAGAGAAAGAAGACAAACTTACATGACATATTGTTAGAGAAAGTGATTGAGATCCAAGTCTGACTCTGGGATTTTGGACTTCAGAAAAAATGTGCATCATCTGATTGATTTGTCATAACTCAGGAACTGTCGGCAAGTAACTTTTTTCTCTAACTTGCACAATGATGAGGGAAGCATATGGTATGGTGGAGATAATGAATGTAGAGTTTGCAGAGCTTGAGCTTGAGCTGAGTTAATTCACAATGCTCACTGCCTGCAGTATAATAAGCTCAAATTTTATTTTATTCATTGGATACTGAAACTAAGTTTCATGGTGATGTACATATTTCTGGAAATATATTGCTAGTCAAGTATTTCACAATACATCAAAACATCTGCATGCTTGTATGCTGAAACAAGTCTAGTCTTTGCATGAGTAGACTTAAATATGTAGTAATCAAGGGGAAGGTTGAAAGTCTGGGATCAGATTAATCTCTTCTTTCTTCATGGGAGAGAGAGAGAGAGAGAGAGAGAGAGAGAGAGAGAGAGAGAGAGTTGAACTTGGCATGAGATGTGGCAATATTATATGTGGAATTGAAGAAGGAAATCATGAGAAAGTGACTAAGATGGAGGATAGATTTGTCCACATCAAAACTAAAGCCTGTAATAATTACTGATCTGGTGTGTTTTCCTTTTGGGAGCAGGGCCACAAATGTGTTGCATGTATCATGCAGAAAAGTCATGCACCAAAACTATCATTGGCTGTTCTGAAGCTTATTGGATTGATTGCCGAGACTTTTGGTTTGTAGAGCAAATCTGAGCATGTTCAGAACCTTTATGCTTCAGATTTTAGTGTCCTTGCAGTAAAATAATAGGGAAGCTTTTGCCTGCCAGTTTCAGGGTATGCTAGTTTGGAGGAAGAATGCTAGCTGTTTTGCTGACTACATCTGCCAAGCACTTGGTAGAATAAATGAGATTGAAGTGAAGGCTGCAACAGGTGGTCTGTTGCTTTTACTCATTGATTGCTGAGCTATTTGTGATCAGGCAGGATGTCCAGAATACTTGAGAAAAATCATGAGAGCAAACCTTGACATCACTATAAATCTACTCCTTTATCATATGAATGATTCATAATACATGTATTTGACTCTCCCCGGATCCCATATTGTGTTTGGAGCACAATGGCTTGCAGCCCACCTCATGCTGTGTGTGATTATGCTGCTGAATAAATACTTTAAGCTTGCTGTTTGACTACATGAGTTTTCTATATGTCCTTGGGACACTGCATCCTCCTTGCAGCAAACATTTTGGCTTTGGCAGGTTTCCTCAGGCAATTTTTGTTCTCATGTTGTCAGCAGGCACTCGAAATCAAGAGGAGCACAGGTACTTGGCAACAGTAGAAATAAATACTGTGTGTTCCATACTGATTCAGAGCCACAGCCTAAATTTGCTCTTCCTGTTCAAGATGAAACCACAAACCACATCTCAATTGGCATGGCCTTCTATGAAGTGGTCAGATGGTGAATGAGCTCGTGATCAGCTTCCACAAGCGTAAGCATCTGAAATCCCAGAGCATAGCTTGTTTGGTGTTTGTGTGACATTTAAAAGCTTCTGCAAGATCCACATCAGGTCCAGACCAGATGAACAGCATCAGAAGATGGAAGGCACTATAAGTTGAGGCATCACATCCTTTGAGCTTCTCCTGTAGGGATCCCAGTTACTGTGGTGGAACTGACTGACCTTTCACACTGCCGCTATCTCTGTGTTCAGTATTCGAGTGCTATCATACCTTTGTACCAAAATGTGTCTCCCTGAATGAGATAAATGGGAAGTTTTTGTTTCACTTTCATTGTATTTATTACTCGATACAAGTGAGTGAGTTCCCTGAACGAGATTGCACCTTTCAAAAACTCAATTAGAAGATTTCACCATCCATCCAATGAAGTATGAGAAGAAAGAACAGTGTCTAACACTACCGCAACGAAAACAAAGCTGCAGTGCTTCAGATGATGAAGAGCGTGATCTGAGTTCCCTACAGTCATCCAATGCCAATGACCGAGCCTGATCTCAACCTTCCTCTCATGACTTCACTCCTCCGAAACACCACAAAATATATCATTATCTAGCTAAAACTAATCAACATAAACAATGCCATCATCAATCTTGAACTGATAAATACGTTGACTTTTATGCTTCATAAAGTTAAATATGTGAAAACAAAATTAGTTTACGATGCATGGATGATTGAGAGGAATATGCTCACATAAATTGCGCATCGTTCAGCCGCCTTTTTAGCACGGCGGGAAGTATGGACGGTGAGGAGAGCGTTAGCAAACTTGGCACGCCAAGAGCTCTGTGCGTAGGCATTTGGACGAACGCGTGGTGGGCTGTCCTGCTGCGGAAAACGACGACGTGCACTAGAGAAATATCACTGACCTCACCTGTAAAGCGTACAATAAACCCTAATCAATCTTACTGCTATACATATATATATATATATATATATATATATATATATATATATATATGTATTTGATGCCATTCACCTTCGTCCAAAAGAATTCAGATTGCATAAAACTATGTTAAGAGCAAAATATTTTAAATTAAAAATAATAAAAAAGACATGAATGCGGTCTGTCGCTCTGCCCTTGCTGCTAACAACGTAGACAATGGAACAAAATAAAAGTGTCTGTTTCCTTTTGGGCTCATCATGCTCGCTGTGACTCCGCTCCCCACTGCTAAACTGATGTGAAGCGATTCAAGCCAAAAATGATAAGGTTGCTTTTAACACTTGTGTCTTAAAGATGAGCGATCCCAATACGTTAACGATTGCTGCTCTAGTCTTCTACGGTCACCATGGACCAGATGATAGATAATGTAGCTTTTAACACTTCTTTTAAAGATTAGCAATCCCAATACGTTAATTAATGAATGCTTTTCCCGGGCTTCTAT
Source organism: Musa troglodytarum (assembly GCA_023547065.1). Lineage (NCBI taxonomy): Eukaryota > Viridiplantae > Streptophyta > Magnoliopsida > Zingiberales > Musaceae > Musa > Musa troglodytarum. The sequence goes on along the minus strand of CP097506.1, from coordinate 56,632,506 downwards.
GCTCACCATAGGTGAACTTAAGCCGACATGGACAAGACGATACACGTAGCTTAATATCTTTATGCGTTATTTTTTTAAAAAAATATTCATAATTTAGATATTTCTTAATCAATACTCTCATTTTATTTTTTTCTCAAATAATATCCTTAATTTAAAAATATTTAAATTATTTTTTTTCCTGCTTGTTGTAGTATGTTTTTGGTGTGATATGATGTTTTGATCATCACATTTAAAATACTATGAGATTTACTTGAAAACACTATAAATAAATTAGATGAAATCAAAACACACTAAATAAAAAAAAACTTATTATAATATTTTAATCACTATATAAAAAATATAAAACCTACTAAAAACATGATAAATAATTCAAATGAACTAATTATAAATTTAAAAATATGATATCGTAATGATCTACGGGAAATAACAATCAAATAGACATAATATGATGCCATTTATAATGTTTTGTTTATAGTGTATTCAATATCTCAATAAAAAAATATTATAAATATTATTTCAAAAAAATTATAATAATATTTAAGGAAATCTCACTATTTCATTAAAGAGAGATGCGACGCGTGTAGTATTAGTTGCTATTAAATCGGGTGAGGGGGCACGTTATTCTCACCGGAGGCAGCTCCACGTCGGTGAAGCCACGCAACCGTCGCCGGTTTTACCGAGTCTCACGGATTAAATGTGAGCGTTCGTGACACTACATAAAAATATCCATCAACTCCCGCTCTCACTATATAACAGAAAGAATGAGGCGATAAGAGGACATCTTCTTCCTCCTCTCACTCACGCTCTCTCGGTCCTCTGTTGGTCATCTTCTCGGGAGGTGGGCTTGCCTCGTTGGGACTACATGGCGTCGTTCCCGTTCCCGTCTCGATCCGCGATCTACTCCCACCTCGGAACCATCCCGGGGTCGCCACTCCTGCGTTCATCGACGATCGTTTGTGTACCGCCCCCCTTCTTCGGCGGGATCGGGAGGGGGCGTCGCCGCCCCCGTAGATCGATCTCCGTGAGGAGCGTCGCCAGCGAACGGGAGGTGAAGGATCCAGTCGCGGAAGTCGGTAAAACTTTCGATCCGTCCTCCTATTTGCTCTCTCGATGTGGATCGTCGACGATCTGTGTTTGGTGTTTCGTTCGCGTGAATCATTGGAGCAAAATACGAAATGTAGATGAGACCGCTGGTTAATGACCACTGAGACCTTCCATCGAATGAGTGACGAGTTTTGGTAAATACCTGTTTGGTATGTAGTTCATCTTTGGAGCTTGACTTGGTTGCATCCGACGACCCGACGAAGAATATTGTTGAAAGTGACGGTACTAAGAAGAGTCGAAAAGAGCAGAAAAGAAGAGAGAAAGGGGAAGCTATCGCAAAGGGATCATAGAAAAAAGTAAAAAGAGAAAGTGGGCATTAATGATATCGCAAAGTTTGTGCGCCCAATCGTATAGAGCTCTACTGTGTTATTAGCCAACTAGTCCATACACATAGTGATCGAAGACATTGACCACAATCAGACAACAATCCGTAGGAACATATAATGATCACCCAGCTCCCGAGGCAGTCCCTTTATTCATACACTGGTAGAACTGAATGTTTGTGAGCTAATGGTTGAGACTCTAGTACTTAAGCAGATAGGAAGAGACATAGGGTACAAGATTCAGATGATTTTTCGACATAGTCTCGTGGGTCGTATTTGACGGTCTTAGAGAGTAAAGGAGATCAAACTGTAAGAGCGAATTCGAAGGTAAATGCTAGAGTATAGCTGTTTACGAGAGTTTCTGGATGGTAAGTTCACCTGATTAACCTGAAACTTTAATTGATTTTAAGGAGGTACTCACTTTGGAGTTCTGTTCATAGTGTATACTATTTCTATTTATTGTCCTAAATTTGAAAAAAAAAAGAATGCAACAGAAAATAAAAACATTATTTGTTGATTCAAATAAGAGATACTATGATTTTAATAAAAATATAATTATTAGCTTAAACACAAATTATAGTTCCAAAATTTCAAAAAAAATTATTTATAACTTTTTTATGAGTATAAATATGACTTTTGATAATTAATCTTTATTAGGTTGTAGAATCTTAATCCTACGTTCTCTGACTCTACAATTTGAGTTTATGAATCTTTTGTGATCTTAGGTGGGAAAGCAAGTTTGACAATATTGAGCTTGATCCAACCTCTTTCTTTTGAAATTAGTTCATTAACTAGAGTATCAGATACATGTGCTTTAACTACTGAGTATGAGGGAGTGTCTTGATTCTTAATGAATGAATCACTCAAGAATCCACCGAACCCTTGCTCCAGAGAAAGCATGTTATTGGCCAAACCCAAGGACCGAACAACAAGGCAAAGTCGAAGGTCAAATATAGTGTCTATTGGAGCTTTTGCTTGTGCCAGTAGATGTGAGAGAGAACTTCTATGGGCTTCTTATCGAGTTTTTTGAGGGTGGGGATCTGGGCCAATTTTAGTAGGTGGCTGAACCAAACTATTCAATTTGCATTGTTGCACCCTTACACTCAGAAGAGGAGGCAGCTAGATTGATGAAGAGGCAGGTGCATCCCTAGAATGGCAACCAGATAAAAAGATAAATGCTGTTTAGGAGTGATATGAATGAATGACACTGTGGGAGTGTCAATCAAAGAGTTTGGGTGAAGTGGAATGAGATAACCCAGTTCTCTTGCATTCTACAGAAAATCTTTACAACCAACAATTGCCCATTCAAAATGCTTACAAGTAATGAACTAATTTGAGGAGCAGGTACTAAGACTCCAAAGTGACATGGTGGTGGGCATGCTCTAGGCAACATCTCTTTCATCCTTTCAACACAAATTGCAGAAGGGACTAACACTCATGTAGGAAGACCCCTTATCATTGTAGCCATATGCTCGAGGCTGTTCTTAATCTGTTTTAATTTATGAGAAACTTGGTTTGATCTGCATGGAAGAACATGATAAACATCATGCATTGTCAAGTATAGTTTTGATCCGGGGGATTTTCCTGCCTAAATGATTTGATGGTTCCACCCTTGTATGGTAGCTCTGCCTAAAGTTATATATATATATATATATATATATATATATATATATATATATATATATATATATATATATATATATATATATATATATATATATGTATATATGTATATATATATATGTGTGTGTGTGTGTGTGTGTGTGTGTGTGTGGGTATTGTTTTATTTTCTATTCCTGCATCATATGGACTTCATGAACTTTGTCTTTTAGGTGTTGCAAGTGCCTTGAAATCTTCTGCATATAACGCCTCCACTATAGCATCAAGCATCAAGTATCATGCTGAATTCTCACCCTCATTCTCTCCTGAACTTTTTGAGCTTCCCAAGGCCTACTTTGCTACTGCTGAAAGTGTTCGTGATGCACTAATAATAAACTGGAATGCCACTTATGAGTACTATGAAAAGATGAATGTGAAACAGGCCTACTATCTCTCCATGGAATTTTTGCAGGTTTGATGATTGACTTCTGGCATTCACTACAATCAAACTTTCATTCGCATGTTATTATTTTTTTCATCTTTCTCTCATCCACTTCTGCAGGGCAGAGCACTGTTAAATGCAATTGGTAATCTAGAGCTAACGGGCCATTATGCAGATGCATTGAGACAGCTTGGACACAATCTTGAGAATGTTGCTGGGCAGGTTAGATAAATTCCAGTACATATCACAGATAGATCTGCAAATGTCATACAAGTTGTATGATTCTCCATTACATTACACATGATTCCCATTACCTTAATAATATTGGTTCAGAGCCACATAATATTTTTGTGATATATTTGATGATGTCCTTCTAAAGGAAGCAAGTTTGATGTCTTACATGTGTGGATGTGTTTATACATGCGTGCGGAGGCAAATGCCTCTCATGTTTCTGCCACTCAGGACTTCTAAAATGCGATCAATAATTGTGTGCAGGAACCAGATGCTGCACTTGGCAATGGTGGTCTAGGACGTCTAGCTTCATGTTTTTTAGATTCCTTGGCAACATTGAATTATCCAGCTTGGGGATATGGACTAAGATACAGATATGGTTTGTTTAAGCAGACCATCACAAAGGATGGTCAGGAGGAAGTTGCAGAAAATTGGCTTGAGGTATGTCTCTTGCAACTCCTATAGTCCTATGTACATCAGTCTGTTTCTATTTTCTCCTCTATTTACAGGAATACCTAGTTAAGATCACTCTATGGTTATTTGAAGTTGGAGCCTTATTTCTATACACTAGATCCATAACAAAAACTTGGTGGTTTTCCTAAATAAAATATTCTTGTTGTAGATGGGAAATCCCTGGGAAATCGTGCGAAATGATGTCTCATACCCTGTGAAATTTTATGGCAAAGTGGTCATTGGTTCAGATGGAAAGAAGCATTGGATTGGTGGAGAGAATATAAAGCCATTGCCTATGATGTGCCAATACCTGGGTACAAGACTAAAAGCACAATCAACTTGCGCTCTGGTCAACAAAAGTACCATCAGAAGATTTTGATTTGTCAGCTTTTAATGCCGGACAGCATGCCAAAGCTTCTGAGGCGCATCAAAATGCTGAAAAGGTTTCTGTTTCAAAGCATTAAGAAAGAACTGTGTTGATTTCTCTGTAGCCACTCTTTTATGCATGACCACCCACAGAAGTATTTTTTTTTTTTTAATTTTAGGAGATCATTATAGTACTTATTGAATATATGAATTAAATCAGGATCTGAATTTGTATAGGTTTCCTCAAATAGATTTATCAAAACTTCTTTGATCATATATTTTCCTGAATTTTTGGTACATCCCCATAAAGTTAGCTTTTAAACCTGTATCCCTGGGTTCTTCTAACCTTTGAAGCATGAAAAATGACATTACTTCGATGGGATGAAATCTTAAAATCGCATGTCTTTGCTGTATACCTCCTAAAGGTTTCAAAGGACTAGTATGTTGATTGCTTAATGGTTGGGCTGACCATGGGACTCTATGTGCAATCAAGCCTCAGATTAGATAAATATACATGCAAATATCTACTTTTCAGGGGTATTTGTCAAGTGACAACATCGTGGCAATGTGTAAATCATTTATTTACAAAAGTCCCAGATATTTCTGGTATTGTTTCTTTTCCCCTCTAAATCATGTCAAGGGACTTTTTATTCAAATTCACCACACATGGTATATATTTGGACTTCTAGTTGAAATCTAATGAACAGTTTTCATTCTTACTGATTGTGGTTGCACTATGTTGATTACATTGTTTACTTTGTTTAAAAAATGGTATAGTTAAATTAAATTAACTTTATCAGCGGGAAACATACGTTCTATTTACTTTTATGGTCCCCTCTTTACATTTATGATATGTGGGTTTGTTTCAGATATGCTATATATTGTATCCTGGAGATGAGTCTATGGAGGGAAAAATTCTTGCTTGAAACAACAGTATACACTTTGTTCAGCCTCTCTTCAAGATATTATTGCATGTTTTGAGAGGAGATCGGGAAATTCTGTTAATTGGGAAGAATTTCCTACAAAAGTTGCAGTCCAAATGAATGATACTCACCCAACACTCTGCATTCCAGAGTTAATGAGGATACTGATTGACTGAAAGGTTTGACCTGGAATAAGGCTTGGAAAATTACACAGAGGTACTTTCCTGTCTTAAATTTCCTAAATCTACAATTTACACATTGTACACTTACTTTAGTGTTGGCATAAAGTTCTTTCTTAATTTTTGTTTGCAGAAAAAATTACTACTACTGGCAGAATAATTATATACAAATATATAGGACTAGATGGATAATTTGAACCGTGAAAAATTTTATTCTCCATGAGATCAAAGTTACACATTGTACACATACTTTAATGTTGGAATAAACATAAAGTTCTTTCTTAATTTTTGTTTGCAGAAGAAATTATTACCACTGGCACTATAATTATATACAAATATATAGGACTAGATGTTTTGTTGGGTCATTGCATAATTTATCTGGGAGTGTTAGAAATGTCATGATAATTTGAACTGTGGTAAATTTTATTCTTGATGATATTAAAGTTGTCAATAGATGGATGACTTGGCTTCTAAGTCAACTGATGTATTCTAAGATCCTTTGGGAACAAAGGGATTCAAAAAGTCAGCATGGTGATGTAGAATGTTCAGCAGGATGCTTAGTTTTCCTAAGGTAGGGGACATAAATGACACTCTATAGATGGTTGTATGCTTCTTAAAAAGACAAGATGAACATGCACAGAAATCTATCATAAAAAGGATATGGTCAGCTACTAGCTGTGATTTTTGAGTGACTTGATGGTTGGAACAACTTAGTTTTATATGTGAAAGATACTAATGTCAGCTCTTGGTAATACTTTTTTATCGATAATCGACTGTATTGGAATAAAATAAAAGAGTTGTATTAATGTAAGCCATACTGATGCTTATTTCTTGAATATATATCTCAATAAGTTTTATAATTATCTGCTTTTTTCATTATAGCTATATGAGTTGCTTGGTACCAATCATTGATATATATATATATATACTTTCATTATCATGTGCATATTAATAGAGCTGCAGTCTCTTGGTATCATCTGTACTCTGATTGCTAACTGCATCGTTTTAGAACCATGGCATATACAAACCACACAGTTCTTCCTGAAGCTTTGGAGAAGTGGAGTTTGGAGCTGATGCAGAAGCTACTTCCGCGACATGTTGAGATCATAGAAATGATAGATGATGAGGTATAGTTTGAATTTTCATTTAAATAGACATGTACATTATTGTTACATGCTTGAGGTCCTTGATAATTTGTCTTCATCGATATAAACAGTTGATCAACCTCATCATCTTAGAAAATGGAACAGAAGATCTTGTGCTTTTGGAAAAGAAATTGAAAGATATGAGGATCTTAGACAATGTTGACTATCCAGAATCTGTTCAGAAATTGTTTTATAAACCAGAGGAAGAAACCCTAAAAGAAACTTCGAAGAAACTTTGAAAGAGACCCCAAGGAACTTCAAAAGAAACCCAAAAAGAACTTTGAAAGAAACCCCAAAGGACATCCCTATTAAACCCAAACAAGCACCACTAGGGAAAGCTCTAGAGCCTTCTGGTGTGCTCCTGGATGAAAAAGCTGAGTTTGAGGAAGTTGAACCAGAGGAAGAGGATTCTGAAGATGAAGAATCGTCCTTTTGAAGTCAGATCCAAAATTACCCAAGATGGTTCAGTATGGCTAATCTTTGTGTTTACGGTGGACATGGGGTGAACGGGTTGCTGAAATTATAGTGAGATTGTTAAACAAGATGTGTTCAACAGTTTCTACAAGGTAAATATTGTAAAAGTTCCAAGTGTTGTTTCAACTTTTTGATTGGTGCAATTTTTGCTTGTATCTATTGCTTGTCTACTTGGATGGAACATGCAACTGACTGACATAAATGAGCATTGTCATTTTTATTGCAGTTATGGCCTGAAAAATTTCAAAACAAAACAAATGGTGTGACTCCTCGCTGGATTAAGTTTTGCAATCCTGAACTCAGTAGTATATTAACTAAGTGGATTGGTACGGATGATTGGGTTCTGAACACTGAGAAACTCAAGAACTTAGAAAGGTATGGTAGTTGGCTTAATTAAACTAGGCTTTCTTTTGCTAAACATTTTGCCAGCTCACTAATATGTCACTATTAACAAGGATGCAAAGACTTAATAGAAATATTGCAAATCATTTCCTTCAGTTAGCTTCTCAGATTCTGCAAACCCTTTTTTGTCTGTTCTTGTTTCATATTTAGTTTTCAGATTTTTGGAGCATATTTATATATACATCCTTATCCATCGATTTGTTATTGGAACACTTTCTTCGTCCTGCCTGTTCAGAACTGTACCATCACAGATGCCATGATTTTGGTCTCAAATGGTGCTCTAGTTGTTGTGAATCATCCAACGGTTTATCTTTGTCCAGTGGATTCTGCCGAACCATCATTTTTCATTTCTTTTATTACATTATCTGACATATGAATACAATTTCTGACAGTTTGCTGACAATGAGGATCTCCATTTGGAGTGGAGAGCTGCTAAAAAGAGCAACAAAATGAAGGTTGTTTCACTCATAAGACAGAGAACAGGTTATATTGTCAGCCCAGATTCGATGTTTGATATTCAGGTTATTGTTCAGAACACAACATCTCTGTAACTGCTAGCAATTCTTCCAGTTCCTATTGGCTTTAGCTGTATCATATTTTTTATCAGGTAAAACGGATCCATGAATATAAGCGTCAGCTGTTAAATATCCTAGGAATCGTCTACCGCTACAAAAAAATGAAAGAAATGACTGCTGAAGACAGAATATCCAGTTTTGTTCCCAGGGTCTGCATATTTGGTGGTAAAGCCTTTGCGACATATGTACAGGCGAAGAGAATAGTAAAGTTTATCACAGATGTTGCGGCTACGATAAATCATGATCCAGATATTGAGATCTACTGAAGGTATTATATCTAGCCTATAGATATCTCTAATCCTAACTGAATTCAATTTTTCATCTATTACTGCTTATTAGTTGTTTGAGCTGGAAAATCTCAAGTCAGTATCCTGGCTTGAGATTCCGACATCTCTCGTTTGGTTATTTTCTTCTTATCTACTAATCCAGGGTCCGGTGAAAAATAAATGCTGGATTCATGATCGGTAACAATTTTGTTTCTTCGTCCAGGTTGTTTTTGTTCCCGATTATAATGTCAGTGTTGCTGAGATGCTTATACCGGCTAGTGAGTTATCTCAACATATCAGGTGATTTATAACCTTCATTTAATTTGGCAAGGACTTGCATTAATCCAATTCACTTTATGATACATGATTTTAACAAATTTGTGGGAGAAAAGTTTAAAGCAATCATAAATTATTATGCCTAAGGTTGTGAACGCTACATTTGTATCATTTATAGTTGCAAGTGATGGTAGGACCAGTGGTTGAGTTGTTTTGATTTTGGAGCTAAATCTCTTGGTACTGTTAGATAATACGTAGTAACTTATGCTGTAGTTTGTGAATTTCCTTCAACTCAAGATGCTCTTAATCTTTTCTGGATAGTACTGCCGGGATGGAAGCAAGCGGAACTAGCAACATGAAATTTTCAATGAATGGCTGTATTCTGATTGGAACCTTGGACGGAGCCAACGTCGAAATAAGAGAAGAAGTCGGAGAGGACAACTTTTTTCTTTTTGGTGCTCGTGCACATGAAATTGTAGATTTAAGAAAAGAAAGAGCAGAAGGAAAGGTAAATAAATTTATTTCATCTAGAGCTGGATAAATACTACTTAACTTCTTGAACATGCTTGTTTCCGTTTGTGGACAGTTTGTGCCAGACCCACGATTTGAAGAGGTCAAGAAATTTATCCGTAGTGGCGTCTTTGGACCTTGTGATTATGACGAGTTGATGGGATCCTTGAAGGGAACAAAGGATTTGGTGCAGATTATTTTCTTGTCGGCAAGGATTTCCCCAGCTACCTCGAGTGCCAACAGAAGGTTGACAAGGCATATCAAGACCAAAAGGCAAGCAAGCATCACTAGTTTTAAATACCTTTTCAACACATTTCATATAAATATATATATATATGCATGTCAGTCGCAACATCCTATTTATTGTTCACACCAATCGCTGGACTAACGTGACAATACATGATGATATATAGTACATGATCACCAACACAATGCTAAATCTGTCAAAACTTATCATCAGTTCATGCATTCACCAGAAAGTTGTCTCATATCTCTAGTTTTCTTCCCTGTAGAAACTTGAGCCTTTTATTACTATGGTCTTGTAAAGCATCGGTTGTCCAGAATGTTGTCCCATGGAGCCTCTTGTATAGGCATTCCTTTCACCTTACTCAGCATCCACCTTGATGTTCTCACAAATGTTCGTCATCCAAAGCTAGTATCTATACAAAAATTAAAGGCAAATATACTTGGTAGTTTTACCTATCATGTGCATTGCATTTGACGGACGGACAATACTAATAAAGTTTCTTATTGTTTAGATGTTTAATGTAAAATAAGTCGTACTCACGAGTAGGTGTACATTTGGAAAATGTTATCTGAATGCCAACTTAAACTTTGCAACTTTACGAAATTGCATGTATCATTGACTCGGGCGTGATGTATAGGCATAATGAATACTTCGTGTAGAGTACAAAACTAGACAATCATGGTATTACTACATGCTACGAATGACAACTGCATCATCATGTGACATGCGAATAATCATACCTGAACCCTTTTTTATGTGTTTGTGTGCAAAAGTCTACCTTTAACATCAACCCTGATATATGTTATGCTGAGAGTTGTGAACTGGTTTTTCACAGAGATGGACAAAAATGTCAATCTTAAACACAGCTGGCTCCTACAAATTTAGCAGCGATCGGACAATTCACGAGTATGCAAAGGACATCTGGGACATAAAGCCTCTTGACTTGCCATGAAAGACTTGCAATAACTATCTCGATGGAGAGGTCAACCATCATCCCAATCGTCTTTTAAAGAGGGTGGCATGCGGATCAGCTCCCACGGAGAGGATACGTGGTAAGAAGGTGAATTCTGTAGCCGGCGGGTCCAAAGCGGGCAACATCACCTTAAGCAATAAATGATATGGTTGACATTAGTCCACGGGAGATCGTGTGGACAATAATTAATGTTCCTTGTGTAATGCAGTGGGCGTATGGTTCTGCCTACCTGCTGCCGTTGTTTCATGTTTAATCCTTCGTAATGAACGAGCCTTCGTGCCTTTTGCTGCAGCATTATATCGTGAACTGCGCTGTGCAAAACCAGAGGTTGTTTCATGTGCGATCATTTTCCCAATAGTGGACATCAACCTGCCTCACACATCAACTGGTTGTGGATTACGTTATGTGCGATCATTTTCCCAATAGCGGACATCAACCTGCCTCACACACCTGCAGGATATCTTGGGCTTGGGCTTGGGCTGCCCTCGTTTGCACTCCACATGACTTGGTTCTTCGACCATCAGATGGTTCAAACCCTAAGGGATTGAATTCGATGGGACGCGGTGACTCGTGATCCGGATCACTTTCTCGCACTAATTCCAACCACCCCCCCCCCCCACCTCTCTCTCTTTATGAAACACTCTACTCACTCCCATCCGATACTGACTTAAGCATCGGAGGGATCGGGATGGGAAACCCCCGACCCAACCTGTGTGCAGGAACCGAGGGACATGCAGCGAGCTGGCTACCAGATGAAGGAATCGGCCCTGGCCGAGCGGATGATCAGCTTCTCCCGACCCAACGTCGGCTTCCTGCCCGGAGATCGATGAGGCGACCCCTGCGCATTCGGACCCGAACCCAACCGCGACGGCCCCGAGGCCACGGCGAAAAGTTGTTGACCATAACAGATTGGCGCTAGAAGGAGGGCCCGTTGTCGCAAGGTCAGCCCCATCTAATCTCCAAAGCCCGAGCTATAGTGCTCGGCAACCATGTTCAGCGCTTCGCTGCATGGTTCATCGTTGCCTCATGCAGCCGCTCGGCCAAATTTGAGCCCGAGTGCGCCTGCTCGGCAGCGGAAGCCCGAGCGTTCGCAACCATGTTCGCTTTCTTTGTCAGATGGTTCATCGTTGCCTCATGCAGCCGCTCGGCCAAATCTGAGTCCGAGTGCGTTGCTCGGCAGCGGAAGCCCGAGCTGCGATGCTTGGCAACACATCGCTACGTCGCTGCCTCATGCAGCCGCTCGGCCAAATTTGAGCCCGAGTGCGCCTGCTCGGCAGCGGAAGCCCGAGCTCGCGCTCGGCAACCATGTTCGGCCATTGCATGGTTCATCGTTGCTTTCGCACGCTTCGCCAAATTCGAGTCCGAGTCGTTACTCGGCAGTTGGAAGCCCGAGCTGCGATGCTTGGCAACACATCGCACGCCGTCGCTTTCATGCCGCCGCCAAATTTGAGCCCGAGTGCGCTCGCCGGCGGAAGCGAGCTCGGTTTCGGCAACCATGTTCAGGCCGCCAGATGGTTCATCGTTGCCTCATGCAGTCGCTCGGCCAAATCTGAGTCCGAGTGCGTTGCTCGGCAGCGGAAGCCCGAGCTGCGATGCTTGGCAACACATCGCTACGTCGCTGCCTCATGCGCAGCCACAAATTTGAGCCGAGTGCGCTCGCTCGAAGCCCGAAGCTTGCTGCGGCAACCATGTTCGCGCCACGCATGGTTCATCGTTGCCTCATGCACCGCTCCAAATCGAGTCCGAGACGCTCGCAGCGTGAAGCCCGAGCTCGATGCTCGGCAACACATCGCCGTGCCGCCGCTCATGCGCCGCTCGCCAAACGAGCCCGAGTGCGCTCGCGGCAGCCGAAGCGATGCTTTCGCCACAATGTCAGCCCTTCGCTGCATGGTTAGCAGTTGCTCCAAGCAGCTGCTCGGCAGCGAAAGCTCGAGCTGCGTTGCTGCCTCATGCAGTCGCTCGGCCAAATCTGAGCCCGAGTGCACCTGCTCGGCAGCGGAAGCCCGAGCTATAGTGCTCGGCCACCATGTCAGCCCTTCGCTGCATGGTTTGCAGATGCACTGGCTTGCTCGGCAGCCGAAGCCCGATGCTCGGCACCACATCCCTGCGTCGTTGCCTCATGCAACCGCTCGGCCAAATCTGAGCCCGAGTGCGCCTGCTCGGCAGCGGAAGCCCGAGCTATAGTGCTCGTCCACCATGTCATCGCCACGCATGGTTAGCGTTGCACGCAACGCCGGCAGTTGAAAGCCCGAGTGCCGCTTGGCAACACATCGCTACGTCCGCCGCTCATGCAGCCGCCAAATTTGAGCCCGAGTGCGCTCGCAGCGTGAAGCCCGAGCTACGCTCGCCACCTTGTCACTCTTCGCATGGTTAGCGCTGACGCAATCGCCGGCGGCGAAGCCCAGCGATGCTCGGCAACACATCGCTGCCTCATCATGCGGCCGCAATCGAGCCCGAGTCGCCGCTTGGCAACATCGCCATCGCCGCTTCATACGCTCGCCAAATTTGAGCTCGAGTGCGCTCGCGGCAGCGAAGCCCGAAGCTACGATGCTCGGCCACCATGTCGACCTCTTCGTTGCATGGTTAGCGCTGCACCGCAATCGCCGCGGCGAAGCCTGCGATGCTCGGCAACACATCGCTGCGTCGCTGTCTCATGCAGCCGCTCGGCCAAATCTGAGCCCGAGTGCGCTGCTTGGCAACACATCGCTACATCGCTGCCTCATGCAGTCGCTCGGCCAAATCTGAGCCCGAGATCGTGGGGCATGCAGCGAGCTGGCCACCAGATGAAGGAACCGGCCCTGGCCGAGCGGATGATCAGCTTCTCCCGACCCAACGTCGGCTTCCTGCCCGGAGATCGATGAGGTGACCCTTACGCATTCGGACTCGAACCCAGCCGTGATGGCCCCGAGGCCACGGTGAAAAGTTGTTGACCATAACAGGAATAAAGAGGCATTTGATTAACCTGCACTGCCACCGCAAATATAGAATTGGTTTGTGATGACCGAGGGAAGAGGTGACCTTTACAGACTGCGCCCTTGTTGGCTCGAATGGACCACCGCACGGCTTGTAGATGGAGCAAGCGATGGATGTCATTCTGGTTGGCTCCACCGAGCTTTCACCCGATACGGAGCTACATGGCCCCCAGAGCCACCGTCTCACCTGCCGGCCTCCGTAACAACAGCATCTGAAAGCTGCATTGCTTCCTTTGTCCTTGATGTCACCGACCGCCGCTCTCGTTTGAAACCAGGCTTAGTGACTCGAAAGTTTGGGCTAATTGCCGGCCATGCGTGTCCCAACAACGACCTCATCTCTTCCTCTTTCGACGGCAGTCGAGAGAAGGATAGAACGAGACGTTCCACTGAGACGCCGCTATCGCCGCATTCCATGCAGAGAATGCCTCTGAATAAAGCTGTGCTGCCGTCCCTAACATCTTCCTTCACCGGCCGTGCCGAGTGGAGACAACGCAGCACTTTTCCGCACGAAGCAACTCGATCGTGATTCATTACTCCATCGCCGCCACTGTTTTCTCGGTCATCGGACGCCAAGAACAACAGGAGGTTTTCACCGGTGCAAGCACGCGGCTCGTGCCGATGCCTTAAACCCTCGTCTCTTTCGATCAAGCATCACGCGCTGATGCTTAAACAGCATCGTGACAGTGAGCGAGACTTTTGTTGGGCCGACGACATAGTTCTGAGATTGATGCCACGGAGGAACGTCCTCTGAATGCTCGCCGAGTTCATTGAATCTCCTCATTTCGATGACGAGTTGGTCATTCGATGCTGCTGAAAGCATATTAATTATATCTTCTTCTTTTTTGTAGCCCTATAAAATAGGAAAATACGTTGGACCATTATTCGGGATGGGAAGGTTAACCCCACCTGAGGTGAGCGTATCGACGGGACCCGCTGTCTCACAATCGTATCCAAAGGGGCTACGTACCTGGTGGTGGCGACTTTCTATTTTGGTTCCTCTATTTCTTCTTTTTTTTATTTCGGTCCTTCCGTGCCTTCTTCCTTTTTTACTGTTAACCCCCTCCATTCTTTTTTACTTGTCATTCCCGTCCCTCCCTCCGCTTTCTTTTTCCTCCGTCCTCCGACGCGCAGAGCTGCCGCACTCACGCTCTCCTCCTCTCTCCCTTCTTCTTCTTCTTCTGCTGCTGCTTCTCCGTCTTCAAGTCCACTCCTTGGTAGAATTAATAATCACGTCTTCGTCCGACGTCGACGCCGCAAAATACTCGTAGCTCGTCGTCGGTGGAGTTTAGCCCGAGTCTTCGCTCCCTTAGAAGAGTCCGTGCTCGTCGTCGTCTTCTTCTTTTACTCTCTCTCTCTTTTAGGGTTTTGGACGTGGGGGAAGGGCGGATGGAGAAGAAGCAAGGGTTCTTTTCGGCGCTGAGGGAGGAGGTGGCGAGGGGGCTGACGCCGGCGCGGGCGCGGGGGAGGTCGAGGTCGGAGAGCCCCCTGCGGGGATCGTCGCCGGTGGTGGAGCTTCTGCTGCTGCCGCGGCGGCGGTGGAGGCGGCGCGGGATGGTGGGGCGACCGGCGGTGCCGAGATCCGGGAGCCTGGCGCCGCTGATGGAGGGCCCCGATTCGGGGGAGGGGGAGGCGGATGAGGCGCGCAAGGAGCGGGGGTGGGGGCAGTGGGTGAAGGGACAGCTCTCCCGGGCGCCGTCCGTATCCACCTCCGCCGCCGCCTCGTGCCGGCCTTCGGACCTCCGGCTTCTTCTTGGCGTCATGGCGGCGCCCCTCGCCCCCATCCACGTGACGCCTGACGGGTCCCTCGGGATGGGGAGAGGGCTCCTGATCCTGCCGGAGGTAGCGGCCCAAATGCCCCCTGCGAATCAACTCTTTAATCTGCCGCCTCAGCTCGCGGCACTCTTCGGTGTCGTGTCCATTCTGCCGATGGAAGCGACAATACCGAGTTCGGTCGGCCAGCTCTTGCGGATTCTTCATTGGGTGTGGAGGCTTGAGCAACCCTTTCTCCTTTATCTGGAGAAATACTTGGGTCCGAGACGTACTCAAGGAGGGAGGCGGGGGCCCCGGCACGGAATGATCGGGGCGATCTAACTTACGCCTCGGTGGTGCGGGTTGTTGCCCGCGGAGGGGTTCCGTCCGTCCCCTTTTGTGCTCTTCGCGCCTCCCAGACATCCAGGCCTCCGTCGAGATGTATTGATTCGCCCGTTGGAACATCTCGACGACCGAGGTTGAGGGTCGCTCCACAAGAGACCAGAAAAATCTGAAGGGACGCAATCCCATCATAAACGCCTGCATCAACAACGAAGGGTGAGCGTCAGGCAATCCCCGTATCTCTGTAGTGAAGCGATGTACGAAGTGGGAAAGAGGCTCGTCCTCTTTCTGGTACAGCCCGAGGAGGAGGGCGATGGATGGCTTCGGGCGGGTGTATGCCAAGAAATGGAGCTCGAATTCCTTGGAAAGCTGGTCGAAAGAGGCGATTGTTTCGCCTTTCAGGGCGCTGTACCTGGCACGGGCGGGACCCCTCAACGTCGTGGGGAACGCCCGACACATTAACGCGTCGGAGGTCCCGTACAACGCCATCTGGGCTCGGAAGGCAGCGACATGATCGGCGAGGTCGCTGGCACCGTGATAAGGGTCGATGGCGGGGAGGCGAAAGTTCGGGGGCACGGGGTGCTCCTGTATCTCGATCGCGAACGAGGACCCCCAGCGGGGTTCCTCCCCTTGCTCCTCCTTCGACCTGAGGATTTCCCTTTGTACTTCGTCCAGCCGTTGGCTGACAGAACGAAGCTGGGCCCGGAAAGAGTCCGTCGAGTCGGAAGAGACCACCTCGGGCTCGGGCCGAACACCCGGGTTTCCCGGGGCCTTGTCCCTGCCCAAAACTGGGTGAGCCAAAGACGAAGCGGGTAACACGGAAGGCATGGCATGAGCCTGGGGGGGGAGGCTCAGGCTGTTGGGGCGGGCGAGCCGCCGGCGCCCTTGTTGATCGAGAGACGAGCGGGGCGATGTTCTGGACCATCTCTGCCAAGGCTCGGACCTGGTGAGTGAGGTCGCGAAAGGCTTCAGTCGTGATGGGCGAAGAGGCGACGGGGACGCCCTCAGGCGGGAGCAATCCTGGGTCGTTAAACAGGCGCCAATAGCGTTCCGAGGTTAGGACGGGGTCATCCATCCTCGATCCGACAAGAAGGGAGGCCTCTGTCGGGGCCCCTTCGGGATGGAGTTCCTCACTCAAGCGCTCGTCCTGGTTGATCGGGTGATCCCTCGACATCCGGGCCCTCCTTCTAGCGCCAATCTGTTAATGTCAACAACTTTATACGGTGGTAGGATTCGCGCGCGTAGCAACAGCAGCCTCGGGCCGCCGCAGCGCGTTCGGGCCGAATGTCGAGGTTCCCTCGACGGGTCTGGAGGCCTCGCAGCGAGGAGGAGAGGACTCGCCCGCGACGTCCACCGGCTCCGCCTCGCACAAAGGTCGGGTTGGGTTAAACTTCGCCCGACCCCTCCGACGCTCAAGTCAGTCTCAGGATAGTAGTAAAAGTTCTTGCCCTTGTGAGGTCGAAGGCCCCCAGAAACGTGGTCCCTCTGGGGTTTATATGGACCGGATTGTTGCTGCTTCACTGATTGCGTCTGGGAACGTTGCACGGACCTGGCCCTACAGGTGGTGACATTCCTCGAGAGCCGCGGAGCTTGGGAAGACCGGTAGGGGTCACGTCTGTTGGTCAACCCTGGCCACAGTCGGCCGTTCGGGGGGCAGGGGCGTCATCCTGACGGTGGCGGGATGGGCTTGCGTCACATCTCCTTTATTACCCTTCGAGGGGCAGGGGCGTCGTCCTGATGTAGGCGGTATGGGCTTGCGTCACATCTCCTTTATTACCCATATCATTCTCCCCTCCCAAGGAAGCCCTTTGGGGCTTATCCCGTGGTCCGTGGTTGGCTTCGTCCCCCGGTGGGACCGGAGGACTCCGATCTGGTAATCGGGTCGCGGTTGTGGCGTCGCTCGAGTGTGGTGGCTGCGGCGCTGCTCGGGCTTCTGAAGCCGAGGCGTCGCTCGGTGCTTGGTGGCTGAGACGCTGCTCGGAGCTTTTGAGGCCGAGGCGTTGCTCGGTGCTTGGTGGTCGAGACGCTGCTCGGAGCTTTTGAGGCCGAGGCGTTGCTCGGTGCTTGGTGGCCGAGACGCTGCTCGGTGCTTTGTGGTCGAGGCATTGCTCGGTGGGGTTCTTAGAGAAGCACTCGGATGGTCGACGACCGAGCGGCGTCTCGGGCAGGCGGGCTGCGCAGGGAAGTACTCGGGTGGTTGACGGCCGAGGTACGCGCTCAGGCGGGCGGGCTGCGTGGAGACGTACTCGAGCGGTCGACGGTCGCGGTACATGCTCAGGCAGGCAGGCTACGCAGAAATGCACTCGGGCGGTCGACGGCCGTGGTACATGTTCAGGTAGGCGAGCCGCGCAGGGACGCATTTCGCGCATCGACGGCCGCAGACATGGTCGCAGTAGGTCATACGAGACGCACGCGGTCGACGACCACGGTGCCACTGGCCCCGGGATACTCGCTTCTCTTTTCGTATGCGCAACGAAGGGTTCTTTACTACTACTGGCAATATAATTATATACAAATATATAGGACTAGATGTTTTGTTCAGGTCATTGCATAATTTATCTGGGATTGTTAGAAATGTCATGATAATTTGAACCGTGAAAAATTTTATTCTCCATGAGATCAAAGTTACACATTGTACACATACTTTAATGTTGGCATAAACATAAAGTTCTTTCTTAATTTTTGTTTGCAGAAGAAATTATTACCACTGGCACTATAATTATATACAAATATATAGGACTAGATGTTTTGTTGGGTCATTGCATAATTTATCTGGGAGTGTTAGAAATGTCATGATAATTTGAACTGTGGTAAATTTTATTCTTGATGATATTAAAGTTGTCAATAGATGGATGACTTGGCTTCTAAGTCAACTGATGTATTCTAAGATCCTTTGGGAACAAAGGGATTCAAAAAGTCAGCATGGTGATGTAGAATGTTCAGCAGGATGCTTAGTTTTCCTAAGGTAGGGGACATAAATGACACTCTATAGATGGTTGTATGCTTCTTGGCCCGAAATAGACAAGATGAACATGCACAGAAATCTATCATAAAAAGGATATGGTCAGCTACTAGCTGTGATTTTTGAGTGACTTGATGGTTGGAACAACTTAGTTTTATATATGAAAGATACTAATGTCAGCTCTTGGTAATACTTTTTTATCGATAATCGACTGTATTGGAATAAAATAAAAGAGTTGTATTAATGTAAGCCATACTGATGCTTATTTCTTGAATATATATCTCAATAAGTTTTATAATTATCTGCTTTCTTCATTATATCTATATGAGTTGCTTGGTACCAATCATTGATATATATATATATATATATACTTTCATTATCATGTGCATATTAATAGAGCTGCAGTCTCTTGGTATCATCTGTACTCTGATTGCTAACTGCATCGTTTTAGAACCATGGCATATACAAACCACACAGTTCTTCCTGAAGCTTTGGAGAAGTGGAGTTTGGAGCTGATGTAGAAGCTACTTCCGCGACATGTTGAGATCATAGAAATGATAGATGATGAGGTATAGTTTGAATTTTCATTTAAATAGACATGTACATTATTGTTACATGCTTGAGGTCCTTGATAATTTGTCTTCATCGATATAAGTTGATCAACCTCATCATCTTAGAAAATGGAACAGAAGATCTTGTGCTTTTGGAAAAGAAATTGAAAGATATGAGGATCTTAGACAATGTTGACTAACCAGAATCTGTTCAGAAATTGTTTTATAAACCAGAGGAAGAAACCCTAAAAGAAACAGAATCTGTTCTGAAATCGTTGTCCCGACAGCTTGTTACCCGGCCGCGACGACGACGACGCGGTAAGGTCCACCCCATTTCGGGGCGAGCTTACCGCGCGTTCGGGTTGGGTCACATACTACAGACTTGCGCAAGACTAAGTCTCCCAACACAATGGGCCGAGGGCGCACGCCTTTGTTGTAACTTTTAGCAGCGCTTCTGTAGGCAAGCAAGGGTCCTAAGGTGAGCATTGGCTCTGCGTTCCTCAAGCAGGTCTAGCCCGGCTCAGATCCCATCGGCCGATCTTGCTTCATCGAAAGCCTCCACCCTAGGGGTGAGGATGACCACCTCGGCGGGCAGAACCGCTTCTGTGCCGAACGCCAGGCTATATGGAGACTCCCCGGATGCTGCCTTGGGAGTGGTCCGTAAGGACCATAGTATGCTCGGCAACTCGTCAACCCAACTAGATCGGTTGGCGAGGGTTCTCTTTCTAAGTTCGCCTAGGATCGATCGGTTGGTGACGCCGTTAGTTTGGGGATGAGCCACCGAGTGAACCTTGGTGTATCCGTTGGGTTGCGCAGAAATCGCCGTCAGTGTTGGCAACCGGGTTCCGTTATCGGTGACAATGGCTCTGGGCAAGCCGAACTGTGTCACAATGTTCCTCCAGACGAACCGCTCGACTGGCGCTCGTGATAGTGGCGGTAGCTCGGCTTCTACCCACTTGTGAAGTAGTCGATGCCAGCGATGAGGTATCTTCGTTGCCCGACGCGGGAAAGGGTCAAGGAGGTCCATTCCCATTGCGCGAAAGGCGAGCGCAATCAAGGGGGTGGCGGGACCGTCGGGTGTCGAGGCTCGTGCATGCGGCCCGACATCGTCGCGCATCGCCGCCGCGTAAGCCCTCGCGTCTCGGTGCAAAGTGGGCGATGGTAGCCGGACGGAGCACCTTGAATGCGGCGAGGCCGCCGATGTGCTCGCCGCAAATCCGTCATGGACCTCGGCGAAGCCGGCCGAGCCTCGTCGGGATCCAAAAAGCGTAAAGAGGTGTGAGCGACCTTGGTAGAGTCGGTTGTCGATCTCGCAATACCATCCTTGGGTTCTGCGCAGGCGCCGGGCTGCGGCCTCGTCGGGGGTAGGACGTCGTCTCGCTTGTATTGCAACATCTCCTGTATCCAGGTGGTCGGCGCGCCTAGCTCAACCACCCCTACGGAGGTGACGGCTCGGTAGGGAAGCTTCTCGACCTCGGGCTCCTCCTTGGGGACCGATCTCGAAGCTAGTTTTGCCAACGCGTCTGCTCGCCCGTTCTGACTCCTGGGTATCCTGAGTAATGTAAAGCGGGAAAAGCTAGCGGCAATGGTGGTCTAGGACGTCTAGCTTCATGTTTTTTAGATTCCTTGGCAACATTGAATTATCCAGCTTGGGGATATGGACTAAGATACAGGTATGGTTTGTTTAAGCAGACCATCACAAAGGATGGTCAGGAGGAAGTTGCAGAAAATTGGCTTGAGGTATGTCTCTTGCAACTCCTATAGTGCTATGTACATCAGTCTGTTTCTATTTTCTCCTCTATTTACAGGAATACCTAGTTAAGATCACTCTATGGTTATTTGAAGTTGGAGCCTTATTTCTATACACTAGATCCATAACAAAAACTTGGTGGTTTTCCTAAATAAAATATTCTTGTTGTAGATGGGAAATCCCTGGGAAATCGTACGAAATGATGTCTCATACCCTGTGAAATTTTATGGCAAAGTGGTCATTGGTTCAGATGGAAAGAAGCATTGGATTGGTGGAGAGAATATAAAAGCCATTGCCTATGATGTGCCAATACCTGGGTACAAGACTAAAAGCACAATCAACTTGCGCCTCTGGTCAACAAAAGTACCATCAGAAGATTTTGATTTGTCAGCTTTTAATGCCGGACAGCATGCCAAAGCTTCTGAGGCGCATCAAAATGCTGAAAAGGTTTCTGTCGTTTCAAAGCATTAAGAAAGAACTGTGTTGATTTCTCTGTAGCCACTCTTTTATGCATGACCACCCACAGAAGTTTTTTTTTTTTTTTAATTTTAGGAGATCATTATAGTACTTATTGAATATATGAATTAAATCAGGATCTGAATTTGTATAGGTTTCCTCAAATAGATTTATCAAAACTTCTTTGATCAGTTATTTTTGGATAGTCAAGGTTTTCTCACATATATTTTCCTGAATTTTTGGTACATCCCCATAAAGTTAGCTTTTAAACCTGTATCCCTGGGTTCTTCTAACCTTTGAAGCATGAAAAATGACATTACTTCGATGGGATGAAATCTTAAAATCGCATGTCTTTGCTGTATACCTCCTAAAGGTTTCAAAGGACTAGTATGTTGATTGCTTAATGGTTGGGCTGACCATGGGACTCTATGTGCAATCAAGCCTCAGATTAGATAAATATACATGCAAATATCTACTTTTCAGGGGTATTTGTCAAGTGACAACATCGTGGCAATGTGTAAATCATTTATTTACAAAAGTCCCAGATATTTCTGGTATTGTTTCTTTTCCCCTCTAAATCATGTCAAGGGACTTTTTATTCAAATTCACCACACATGGTATATATTTGAACTTCTAGTTGAAATCTAATGAACAGTTTTCATTCTTACTGATTGTGGTTGCACTATGTTGATTACATTGTTTACTTTGTTTAAAAAATGGTATAGTTAAATTAAATTAACTTTATCAGCGGGAAACATACGTTCTATTTACTTTTATGGTCCCCTCTTTACATTTATGATATGTGGGTTTGTTTCAGATATGCTATATATTGTATCCTGGAGATGAGTCTATGGAGGGAAAAATTCTTCGTTTGAAACAACAGTATACACTTTGTTCAGCCTCTCTTCAAGATATTATTGCATGTTTTGAGAGGAGATCGGGAAATTCTGTTAATTGGGAAGAATTTCCTACAAAAGTTGCAGTCCAAATGAATGATACTCACCCAACACTCTGCATTCCAGAGTTAATGAGGATACTGATTGACGTGAAAGGTTTGACCTGGAATAAGGCTTGGAAAATTACACAGAGGTACTTTCCTGTCTTAAATTTCCTAAATCTACAATTTACACATTGTACACTTACTTTAGTGTTGGCATAAAGTTCTTTCTTAATTTTTGTTTGCAGAAAAAATTACTACCACTGGCAGTATAATTATATACAAATATATAGGACTAGATGGATAATTTGAACCGTGAAAAATTTTATTCTCCATGAGATCAAAGTTACACATTGTACACATACTTTAATGTTGGCATAAACATAAAGTTCTTTCTTAATTTTTGTTTGCAGAAGAAATTATTACCACTGGCACTATAATTATATACAAATATATAGGACTAGATGTTTTGTTGGGTCATTGCATAATTTATCTGGGAGTGTTAGAAATGTCATGATAATTTGAACTGTGGTAAATTTTATTCTTGATGATATTAAAGTTGTCAATAGATGGATGACTTGGCTTCTAAGTCAACTGATGTATTCTAAGATCCTTTGGGAACAAAGGGATTCGAAAAGTCAGCATGGTGATGTAGAATGTTCAGCAGGATGCTTAGTTTTCCTAAGGTAGGGGACATAAATGACACTCTATAGATGGTTGTATGCTTCTTGGCCCGAAATAGACAAGATGAACATGCACAGAAATCTATCATAAAAAGGATATGGTCAGCTACTAGCTGTGATTTTTGAGTGACTTGATGGTTGGAACAACTTAGTTTTATATATGAAAGATACTAATGTCAGCTCTTGGTAATACTTTTTTATCGATAATCGACTGTATTGGAATAAAATAAAAGAGTTGTATTAATGTAAGCCATACTGATGCTTATTTCTTGAATATATATCTCAATAAGTTTTATAATTATCTGCTTTTTTCATTATAGCTATATGAGTTGCTTGGTACCAATCATTGATATATATATATATATATATACTTTCATTATCATGTGCATATTAATAGAGCTGCAGTCTCTTGGTATCATCTGTACTCTGATTGCTAACTGCATCGTTTTAGAACCATGGCATATACAAACCACACAGTTCTTCCTGAAGCTTTGGAGAAGTGGAGTTTGGAGCTGATGCAGAAGCTACTTCCGCGACATGTTGAGATCATAGAAATGATAGATGATGAGGTATAGTTTGAATTTTCATTTAAATAGACATGTACATTATTGTTACATGCTTGAGGTCCTTGATAATTTGTCTTCATCGATATAAACAGTTGATCAACCTCATCATCTTAGAAAATGGAACAGAAGATCTTGTGCTTTTGGAAAAGAAATTGAAAGATATGAGGATCTTAGACAATGTTGACTATCCAGAATCTGTTCAGAAATTGTTTTATAAACCAGAGGAAGAAACCCTAAAAGAAACAGAATCTGTTCTGAAATCGTTGTCCCGACATTGTTGCTAGCCGGAACGTACCCGCCCGGACGACTTCGACGACGCGGTAAGGTCCTTCCCATTTCGGGGCGAGCTTACCGCGCGTTCGGGTTGGGTCACTTACTTCAGACTTGCGCAAGACTAAGTCTCCCAACTCAATGGGCCGAGGGCGCACGCCTTTGTTGTAACTTTTAGCAACGCTTCTATTGTAGGCAAGGGTCCTAAGGTGAGCATTGGCTCTGCGTTCCTCAAGCAGGTCTAGCCCGGCTCGGATCCCATCGGCCGATCTTGCTTCATCGAAAGCCTCCACCCTAGGGGTGAGGATGACCACCTCGGCGGGCAGAACCGCTTCTGTGCCGAGCGCCAGGCTATAAGGAGACTCCCCGGATGCTGCCTTGGGAGTGGTCCGTAAGGACCACAGTATGCTCGGCAACTCGTCAACCAAACTAGATCGGTCGGCGAGGGTTCTCTTTCTAAGTTCGCCTAGGATCGATCGGTTGGTGACTTCTGCCAGGCCGTTAGTTTGGGGATGAGCCACCGAGCTAAACCTTAGTTGTATCCGGTGGGTTGCGCAGAAATCCTTAAACCGAGTGTTGGCAAACTGGGTTCCGTTATCGGTGACAATGGCCCTGGGCAAGCCGAACCGTGTCACGATGTTCCTCCACACGAACCGCTCGACCTGGCGCTCCGTGATAGTGGCCAGCGGCTCGGCCTCTACCCACTTGTGAAGTAGTCGATGCCAACGATGAGGTATCTTCGTTGCCCCGACGCCGGGGGAAAGGGTCCAAGGAGGTCCATTCCCCATTGCGCGAAAGGCCAGGCGCAATCCAAGGGGGTGAGCGGGACCGTCGGGTGTCGAGAGGCTCGTGCATGCCGCTGACATGCGTCGCATCGCCGCACGTAAGCCCTCGCGTCTCGGTGCAAAGTGGGCCAGTAGTAGCCCTGACGGAGCACCTTGAATGCCAGGGCGAGGCCACCGATGTGCTCCCCGCAAATCCCGTCATGGACCTCGACGAGAACCGACCGAGCCTCGTCGGGATCCAAACAGCGTAAAAGAGGGTGTGAGAACGACCTTCGGTAGAGTCGGTTGTCGATCTCGCAATACCATCCTTGGGTTCTGCGCAGGCGCCGGGCTGCGGCCTCGTCGGGGGTAGGACGTCGTCTCGCTTGTACTGCAACATCTCCTGTATCCAGGTGGTCGGCGCGCCTAGCTCAACCACCCCTACGGAGGTGACGGCTCGGTAGGGAAGCTTCTCGACCTCGGGCTCCTCCTTGGGGACCGATCTCGAAGCTAGTTTTGCCAACGCGTCTGCTCGCCCGTTCTGACTCCTGGGTATCCTGAGTAATGTAAAGCTGGAAAAGCTAGCGGCGAGGGCCCTTACCTCGGCTAAGTACTTCGACATGATCGGATCCCGAGCTTCGTACCCTCCGCTGAGTTGTTCGGCGATGAGCTGCGAGTCGGTGAGAACGCGCACAACGCTCACCTGCATCTCGGCCGCCAGCCTGAGGTCTGCTAGGAGTGCCTCGTATTCTGCTTCGTTGTTGGTGGCCTTGAAGCCAAAGCGGAAGGAACGCTCGAACGAGCGCCCATCGGGAGCCTCCAACACTAGTCCGGCCCTAGCGCCCTTTGAGCTAGATGACCCGTCAACCCGCAAAATCCATTCTGCTCCGACCTGCTCGGGGCCCAGCTCCCCTGGTGTGGTTAACTCCGAGATGAAATCGGCCACAGCTTGTGCCTTGATGGCGGTTCTCGGCTTGTACTGTAAGCCGAATTCGGATAGCTCCACCGACCACTTAAGGAGGTGACCTGCCACATCGAACTTTGATAAAACCTGTCGGAGTGGTTGGTCAGTCATTACCTCGATCGGGTGGGCTTGAAAGTAGGGGCGCAGTTTGCAGGCCACGAGAACGATCGCCAGCGCTAACTTCTCGATGGTCGGATAGCGCTCTTCTGGTCCCCTCAAGACGTGGCTAGTGTAATAGATCGGCAGCTGTTCCCCAGATGCCTCCTTAACCAACACGAAGCTGACCGCGTGTTGGGAGGCCGCCAAATAGATGTAGAGCTTTTCCTAGGTGGAGAGCGAGGCCAAATGGGGGAGAGAGGATATATATGTACTTTCATTATCATGTGCATATTAATGGAGCTGCACTCTCTTGGTATCATCTGTACTCTGATTGCTAACTGCATCGTTTTAGAACCATGGCATATACAAACCACACAGTTCTTCCTGAAGCTTTGGAGAAGTGGAGTTTGGAGCTGATGCAGAAGCTACTTCCGCGACATGTTGAGATCATAGAAATGATAGATGATGAGGTATAGTTTGAATTTTCATTTAAATAGACATGTACATTATTGTTACATGCTTGAGGTCCTTGATAATTTGTCTTCATCGATATAAACAGTTGATCAACCTCATCATCTTAGAAAATGGAACAGAAGATCTTGTGCTTTTGGAAAAGAAATTGAAAGATATGAGGATCTTAGACAATGTTGACTATCCAGAATCTGTTCAGAAATTGTTCTATAAACCAGAGGAAGAAACCCTAAAAGAAACTTCGGAAGAAACTTTGAAAGAGACCCCCAAGGGAACTTCAAAAGAAACCCCGAAGGCGAAAAGAACTTTGAAAGAAACCCCAAAGGACATCCCTATTAAACCCAAACAAGCACCACTAGGGAAAGCTCTAGAGCCTTCTGGTGTGCTCCTGGATGAAAAAGCTGAGTTTGAGGAAGTTGAACCAGAGGAAGAGGATTCTGAAGATGAAGAATCGTCCTTTTTGAAGTCAGATCCAAAATTACCCAAGATGGTTCGTATGGCTAATCTTTGTGTTTACGGTGGACATGGGGTGAACGGGGTTGCTGAAATTCATAGTGAGATTGTTAAACAAGATGTGTTCAACAGTTTCTACAAGGTAAATATTGTAAAAGTTCCAAGTGTTGTTTCAACTTTTTTGATTGGTGCAATTTTTTGCTTGTATCTATTGCTTGTCTACTTGGATGGAACATGCAACTGACGACATAAATGAGCATTGTCATTTTTATTGCAGTTATGGCCTGAAAAATTTCAAAACAAAACAAATGGTGTGACTCCTCGCCGCTGGATTAAGTTTTGCAATCCTGAACTCAGTAGTATATTAACTAAGTGGATTGGTACGGATGATTGGGTTCTGAACACTGAGAAACTCGAAGAACTTAGAAAGGTATGGTAGTTGGCTTAATTAAACTAGGCTTTCTTTTGCTAAACATTTTGCCAGCTCACTAATATGTCACTATTAACAAGGATGCAAAGACTTAATAGAAATATTGCAAATCATTTCCTTCAGTTAGCTTCTCAGATTCTGCAAACCCTTTTTTTGTCTGTTCTTGTTTCATATTTAGTTTTCAGATTTTTGGAGCATATTTATATATACATCCTTATCCATCGATTTGTTATTGGAACACTTTCTTCGTCCTGCCTGTTCAGAACTGTACCATCACAGATGCCATGATTTTGGTCTCGAAATGGTGCTCTAGTTGTTGTGAATCATCCAACGGTTTATCTTTGTCCAGTGGATTCTGCCGAACCATCATTTTTCATTTCTTTTATTACATTATCTGACATATGAATACAATTTCTGACAGTTTGCTGACAATGAGGATCTCCATTTGGAGTGGAGAGCTGCTAAAAGAGCAACAAAATGAAGGTTGTTTCACTCATAAGACAGAGAACAGGTTATATTGTCAGCCCAGATTCGATGTTTGATATTCAGGTTATTGTTCAGAACACAACATCTCTGTAACTGCTAGCAATTCTTCCAGTTCCTATTGGCTTTAGCTGTATCATATTTTTTATCAGGTAAAACGGATCCATGAATATAAGCGTCAGCTGTTAAATATCCTAGGAATCGTCTACCGCTACAAAAAAATGAAAGAAATGACTGCTGAAGACAGAATATCCAGTTTTGTTCCCAGGGTCTGCATATTTGGTGGTAAAGCCTTTGCGACATATGTACAGGCGAAGAGAATAGTAAAGTTTATCACAGATGTTGCGGCTACGATAAATCATGATCCAGATATTGGAGATCTACTGAAGGTATTATATCTAGCCTATAGATATCTCTAATCCTAACTGAATTCAATTTTTCATCTATTGCTTACTGCTTATTAGTTGTTTGGAGCTGGAAAATCTCAAGTCAGTATCCTGGCTTGAGATTCCGACATCTCTCGTTTGGTTATTTTCTTCTTATCTACTAATCCAGGGTCCGGTGAAAAATAAATGCTGGATTCATGATCGGTAACAATTTTGTTTCTTCGTCCAGGTTGTTTTTGTTCCCGATTATAATGTCAGTGTTGCTGAGATGCTTATACCGGCTAGTGAGTTATCTCAACATATCAGGTGATTTATAACCTTCATTTAATTTGGCAAGGACTTGCATTAATCCAATTCACTTTATGATACATGATTTTAACAAATTTGTGGGAGAAAAGTTTAAAGCAATCATAAATTATTATGCCTAAGGTTGTGAACGCTACATTTGTATCATTTATAGTTGCAAGTGATGGTAGGACCAGTGGTTGAGTTGTTTTGATTTTGGAGCTAAATCTCTTGGTACTGTTAGATAATACGTAGTAACTTATGCTGTAGTTTGTGAATTTCCTTCAACTCAAGATGCTCTTAATCTTTTCTGGATAGTACTGCCGGGATGGAAGCAAGCGGAACTAGCAACATGAAATTTTCAATGAATGGCTGTATTCTGATTGGAACCTTGACGGAGCCAACGTCGAAATAAGAGAAGAAGTCGGAGAGGACAACTTTTTTCTTTTTGGTGCTCGTGCACATGAAATTGTAGATTTAAGAAAAGAAAGAGCAGAAGGAAAGGTAAATAAATTTATTTCATCTAGAGCTGGATAAATACTACTTAACTTCTTGAACATGCTTGTTTCCGTTTTGTGGACAGTTTGTGCCAGACCCACGATTTGAAGAGGTCAAGAAATTTATCCGTAGTGGCGTCTTTGGACCTTGTGATTATGACGAGTTGATGGGATCCTTGGAAGGGAACAAAGGATTTGGTCGTGCAGATTATTTTCTTGTCGGCAAGGATTTCCCCAGCTACCTCGAGTGCCAACAGAAGGTTGACAAGGCATATCAAGACCAAAAGGCAAGCAAGCATCACTAGTTTTAAATACCTTTTCAACACATTTCATATAAATATATATATATATATATATGCATGTCAGTCGCAACATCCTATTTATTGTTCACACCAATCGCTGGACTAACGTGACAATACATGATGATATATAGTACATGATCACCGACACAATGCTAAATCTGTCAAAACTTATCATCAGTTCATGCATTCACCAGAAAGTTGTCTCATATCTCTAGTTTTCTTCCCTGTAGAAACTTGAGCCTTTTATTACTATGGTCTTGTAAAGCATCGGTTCTGCAGAATGTTGTCCCATGGAGCCTCTTGTATAGGCATTCCTTTCACCTTACTCAGCATCCACCTTGATGTTCTCACAAATGTTCGTCATCCAAAGCTAGTATCTATACAAAAATTAAAGGCAAATATACTTGGTAGTTTTACCCTATCATGTGCATTGCATTTGACGGACGGACAATACTGATAAAGTTTCTTATTGTTTAGATGTTTAATGTAAAATAAGTCGTACTCACGAGTAGGTGTACATTTGGAAAATGTTATCTGAATGCCAACTTAAACTTTGCAACTTTACGAAATTGCATGTATCATTGACTCGGGCGTGATGTATAGGCATAATGAATACTTCGTGTAGAGTACAAAACTGGACAATCATGGTATTATTATTACATGCTACGAATGACAACTGCATCATCATGTGACATGCGAATAATCATACCTGAACCCTTTTTTATGTGTTTGTGTGCAAAAGTCTACCTTTAACATCAACCCTGATGATATATGTTATGCTGAGAGTTGTGAACTGGTTTTTCACAGAGATGGACAAAAATGTCAATCTTAAACACAGCTGGCTCCTACAAATTTAGCAGCGATCGGACAATTCACGAGTATGCAAAGGACATCTGGGACATAAAGCCTCTTGACTTGCCATGAAAGACTTGCAATAACTATCTCGATGGAGAGGTCAACCATCATCCCAATCGTCTTTTAAAGAGGGTGGCATGCGGATCAGCTCCCACGGAGAGGAGAGGATACGTAGTAAGAAGGTGAATTCTGTCTGTAGCCGGCGGGTCCAAAGCGGGCAACATCACCTTAAGCAATAAATGATATGGTTGACATTAGTCCACGGGAGATCGTGTGGACAATAATTAATGTTCCTTGTGTAATGCAGTGGGCGTATGGTTCTGCCTACCTGCTGCCGTTGTTTCATGTTTAATCCTTCGTAATGAACGAGCCTTCGTGCCTTTTGCTGCAGCATTATATCGTGAACTGCGATGTGCAAAACCAGAGGTTGTCATTGTGGTTATGATTGTGGATTACGTTATGTGCGATCATTTTCCCAATAGTGGACATCAACCTGCCTCACACATCAACTGGTTGTGGATTACGTTATGTGCGATCATTTTCCCAATAGTGGACATCAACCTGCCTCACACACCTGCAGGATATCTTGGGCTTGGGCTTGGGCTTGGGCTTGGGCTGCCCTCGTTTGCACTCCACATGACTTGGTTCTTCGACCATCAGATGGTTCAAACCCTAAGGGATTGAATTCGATGGGACGCGGTGACTCGTGATCCGGATCACTTTCTCGCACTAATTCCAACCCCCCCACGTCACAATCACATGCACACACACCTACGGCGGTCGGGAACTCCAGTTTGCGTCGGGACTCACGGCGAGGCAGCGTTCGTCTCTGACGCCACCAACCACTGACAGACAGCTGGAGAGAACACTTGTTTGACCGCGACATTACTTGCGCTGCGGAGCTCTGTGCGTCGGTCAGAGCCGGAATGTTATGGGAATTAAATGTAACGTAACATTCGGTCCTGGATATTATTTCCGGACGATGTCATTACCTCTTCTGCGCTCATTTACTCTCGCATTTGATTACCCGACGTCGCTTCTCCTCTGCCTCGCCCCCCCCGTACACGCAGGGTTGATCACGGCACCGGCCTGCGAGGTCAGGTCCGTATACCACCCGCAGACGCAACCGGAAGCGCGCCATCCGTCCGACATATTTAAGGCGAAGGGGTAAGACAGAAAAGGGGAAGAAAGGTGCACTCTGAACTCTACAATTATTTGGGGATTGACCGACGGGAATGAGCTGACTTTAGCGTCGGAGGGGTCGGGCGGAGCACCCTCCGACCTGCCTTTGTGCAGGTTCCGTTCGCGGCGACATCGGCGCATGCTACCCCTCGGGACCTAGCTGGAGCAGGAGCCATCGACGGGCCCGAACCTTACCGAGATGACACCCGGGTGCCCGGGCTCTCCGCCGCACGACCCAGGGTCACGGTAAAAAGTTGTTTGCACTAACAGATTGGCGCTAGAAGGAGGGCCCGTGTCGAAAGACTACCTGCTGCGCCCTGAACGACACATGGACGAAAGGCCGCTCCCAGGAGGCACCCCGGCGGAAGCCCCACTTACCTCCGGACCCTGGAGGGACGATCCCGCCGCGACCGCAGAACGCTACTGGAGTTTATTCAACGACTCAGGACTCCACCCGCCCGGCAGGTTCCTCCGCTTCCTCGTCACGCGGAGGCCTTTCAGGACCTATCCCAACAGGTCCGAGCCCTAGCAAGCGCCGTCCAGGCCGTCGTCCCTTGTCTGCTTCAGGAAACGGGAGAGCCGAGCCACCAGAGACCGGGACCCTCCCCCCGGGCTCATGAGGCGCCCCCCACGGCACCATCTTCCCTAGCTTCCCACCCGGTCCTAGACGGAACCCGAGTTCTCGAAAACCTGGGTATCTCGCCCGAGCCCGAGGCGGTGTCCTCGGATTCGACGGATTTATTCCGGGCTCAACTCCGCTCTATTGCCTAGCGCCTGGATGAGGTGCAAAGGGACGTCCGTAAGTCCAAAGAAGAGCAGAGGGAGGAGCCCCACTGGGAGTCCCCGTCACGCGACATACGGGAATACCGGTGCCTTGAATTTTCGCCTCCTCCATCGACCCTTATGATGGAACTGATCCCGCGACCATGTTGCCGCTTTCCGCTCATATGGCCCTATATGGAACCTCGACGCTCGATGTGCCGAGCGTTCCCCACCACATTGAAAGGGCCCGCACGTGCCTGGTACAACACTTTAAAAAGCGGGACGGTAACGTCCTTCGAACAGCTCGCTAAGGACTTCGAGCTACATTTTCTGGCGTTCGCGCGTCCGAAGCCTTCTGTCGCGCTCCTCCTAGGTTTGAAGCAAAAGGAGGATGAACCCCTCTCCCACTTTGTGCGACGGTTTACCACGGAGGTACGAGGGTTATCTGACGCCACCCTTCGTTGATGCAGCGCTTATGATAGGCTGCGACCTCAAGGTTTTGTTGGTCCTCGGTGGAGCGACTTCGTCTATCGCGGAAATGTTTCACGCGAAGTCAAGATGTGGCGACCAAACTTGGATGTCGGGAAGAAGGGAAGAACGACTGGGGGGCGTCGACGCCATCCCGAGCGAACGACGACCAGGCGGCAGCCCCGCGACCGAGGACGCCAGCGGGCATCTCACCAATACGCCCCGGCCGCCACCTCCTTGAACGCGTCCCGAACGCAAATATTTCTCCAGATAAAGGAGAGGGGAATGCTCAGACCTCCCCGCCCGATGAAGGGCCGGCGAGAGCTGGCCGATCATACCCGAGCATCGCCGCTTCCATCGCAAAACGGCACGACACGAGCAATGCCACGAGCCAAGCGCAAATTGAGGAGCCGATCCGGCGGGGACACTTAGACCAATACCTCCAAAGGCCCGCGGAACCTCCTCGCATCCCAAGGCCTGGTCGAGCAATATATCGACGTAATTATAGGGGGGGCTCGCCTCTGGAGGGCATAGCGCCTCGGGACGAAAAGCTTACGCTCGAGCTGTCACAACTAGGGAACACCACCCTCCCTCCGAGCCAGAGATCACTTTCCCCTCAGGGGACTTGGGAGCTTCGGAGCATGATGACGCTACCGGGTGGTGTCGCCCGACCGCCACGCGCAGTCGGCGATCATGATCGACACTGGCAGCTCGGCCGACATCCTTTACTTCGATGCCTTCTTGAAGCTAGGATTGCCGAAGGAGGCCCTGAAGCCTCTGCACTCAGCGCTCACCGGGTTCACCGGCGACTCGATCTCGCCGCGGGGTGCGGTCACCCTACCGTTAACTCTCGATGACTCTCCGAAGACAAAAACAATGTTGGTGACCTTCCTGGTGGTCGATCTCCCCGCCGCGTACAACGCCATCCTGGGTTGCCCCACCCTCAACAGGCTAAGGGCAATTATATCTACATACCACCGGACCTTGAAGTTTCCGACCAGCGCCGGAGTTTAAGAAGTCCGAGGAGATCCCAAGGAATCCAGACGGTGTTACTTGACAGCGATCTCCCTGGGCAAGAGAAAGAGGCCAGAACAGCCCCTCGAGGACCCGCGCGGGTCGCGACACCCGACCCAGCGTCCCGAGCCGACGAAGCCGGCAATCAACATTCCGCTGCGGGATGACCGTCCCGACCAAGACGATCAAGAACAGGCTCAACTTATCAGCCTCCTCCAGGAAAACACCGACGTCTTTGCTTGGACAGCGGCTGACCTCCCGGGAATCGACCCGGAAGTTTCTCAACACCACCTTAGCATTTCCCCGACTGCTCGCCCGGTGAAACAAAGACCCCGGGCTCAGGCTCTTGAGTGCCAACAAGCTATGCAAATAGAGGTCGACGCCCCCGCCTCGAGGAAGTCGTATCCCCAATGGTCGTCCAATGTAGTCCTTGTAAAGAAGCCTAATGGAAGGAGGATGTGTGTCGACTACACCGATCTAAATCGTGCTTGCCCGAAGGATCGCTTCCTTGCCTAGGATCGACCAATGGTCGACTCAACCGCGGGCATGCCCGCTTCTCCTTCATGGACGCCTACTCCGACATACAACCAGATCCGGATGGCACCAGAGGATCAAAGAACACACGGCCTTCCACACACCCCAAGGAGCTTATTTCTACAAGGTTATGCCGTTCGGATTAAAGAATGCTGGGGCCACTTATCAAAGGACGGTGAATAAGATGTTCGCCCACCAGATAGGGCGAAAAAAGGAGGTCTATGTCGACGACATGATTGTGAAAAGTCAGATAGGAGCCGCACACCTTGATGACCTGAGGGAAACCTTCGCTACGTTAAGGGGATATGGAATGCGCCTAAATCCAGCTAAGTGCGTTTTCGGCGTAACATCAGGGAAGTTCCTAGGATTCATCATACACGAGAGGGGAATTGATGCCAACCCGGAAAAGATCCAAGCTCTCGTCAACATGAGATCTCCGAGAACAATAAAGGAGCTTCAATGCCTTAACGGGAGGATAGCAGCTTTGTCCCGGTTTTTGTCCCGGTCGGGTGTGATAAGGGTATTAAGTATGACGAGACACCTGGTCTTCTGTCGTACGCTGGCTGACGTCATCGCCCCTCCTGCGCTCCAACCGCCCACGATGTGACAGCCCGACGTCGCTTCTCCTCAGCATCGCCCCAACTACCCGCCCAGCTGACCACGGCACCGACCTGCGTGGTCAGACCCGTACACCACTTACAGACAGTCGGAAGCACTCCCTCCGTCCAACCTATTTAACCCGAACAGGTAGGACAAGGTGAGGGGAGGGGGGATGGGGGATGGCTGGATGATCATCATCATCTTCTTCTTCTTCTTCCCATAAACACTCCAAGAGGTGAGTAGACTCTGGGACCCCGCAATTCCCTCTCTGAGGAACTCCGCCGACGGCCGACATCGATTAAGGCCGGAGGGGTCGGGCGGAGAATCCGACCCGCCTTGCTGCAGGACTCGTCCCCGACGGCCCCGGAGCGCGCCGCTTCTTCGAGAGCTCGACGGGCGCGAGCAGAGCCATCGACGCCCGAACCACACCGAGACGCCCGGTTCCGGATTTCGCCGCGCGCCCGGTCACGGTAAAAAGTTGTTTCCCCTAACAGATTGGCGCTAGAAGAAGGGCCTGTCTGTCGAAGGACTACCTGCTCCACCCTCCACGAGTTATGGACGAAAGGTCGCTGCCGGCTGGCACCTCGCGAGGTCCCGCACTCCAACCCCGAGGACGATCTGCCGCGACTATAGATCGCTACTGGAACATATTTACCGACGCCGGGCTCTTCCCGCCAAGTCGGGTTCCACCGCCTCCCCCCACCATCACGGTGGAGGCTTTTCAGGACCTTTCCCAACAGTGTCCGACTCGGCAAGCATCGTCTGTGCCGTCCTCCCCGCCTACTCCAGGAGGCGGCAGAGCCGACCCTCCAAAGGCCGGAACCTCTTCCCCAGCATCCTGAGGCGATACCGCCGGTACCATTTTCCCCAGCCTCTCGCCGGGTTCAGGACGGAACCCGGGCTCTTGAGAACTTGGACGTCCCGCCTGAATTCGAGGCGGTGTCTTCAGACTCGACCGACCTAGTTCGGGCTCAAATCCGGTCCATTGCACAGCGTTTGGAGGAGGTGCAAAGGGACGTCCGCAAGTCCAAAGAAGAGCAAAGGGAAGTGTCCCACTGGGAGTCCCCGTTCGCCAGCGACATACGGGAATACCCAGTGCCCTTAAACTTCCGTCTCCCCTCCATCGACCTTTATGATGGAGTGAGTGATCCAGCCGATCACGTCGCCGCCTTTCGGGCTCAAATGGCCCTATATGGAACTTCGGACGCCTTGATGTGCGCTCCCACCACGCTGAAAGGATCCGCCTGCACTGCACAAAGACTTAAAAAGCGGTCGATAACATCCTTTGAACAGCTCGCCAAGGACTTCGAGCTACGCTTAGTGGCACTTGCGCGACCAAAGCCCACAGTCGCGCTCCCCCTGGGTATGAAGCAAAAGGAGGACGAACCCCTCTCCCAATTCGTGCGAAGGTTCACCACGGAGGTACGGGAGTTGTCGGATGCTCACCCATCGTTATTGGTGCAGGCATTCATGATGGGGCTGCGACCGTCGAGATTCTGCTGGTCCTTGGTGGAGCGACCCCCCATGTCCATCGCAGAAATGTTTCAGCGAGCAAGTCAGTACGTGGCGGCCGAGTCCTGGATGTCGGGAAGGAAGGAAGAACGGCCGAGGGGACATCCTGCTCCATCCCGACGGACCGACAACCAGGCGGAGTCCCGCACTGCGGGCGCCGCATGGGTCGTCCCGACCCATACGCGGTCGACCCGCCACCTCCCCCCTTGAAGGCCTCCCGGACGCAAATATTCCTCCAGATTAAGGAGCGAGGAATGCTCAGGCCGCCACCTCAAATGAAAAGCCGGATACCGGGCCGATAGTTTCCGATATTGCCGCTTTCATCGCAAAACGGCACGACACGGAGCAATGCCACGGTAAGCGACAAATTGAAGAGCTGATCCAAGAGGTCACCTCGATCAATACCTCCGCATCCGCGGCACCATCCTCGCGCTCGGCGTCTTGGCCGAGCAACATATCGACGTGATCACCGGGGACCCGCCACCGAGGACATAGCGCCGGGGCGGGCTTACGCCGAGCCGCGATCGGGAATATCATCCTCCTCCGAGCCGAGATTACATTCTCCGGGATATGGGAGCAACAGAGCATGACGATGCGCTGTGGTGATACCAATTGCCAACGCAGTGTTCGACGGATTATGGTCGACATCGCGCCGCCGACATCCTCTACTTCGAGGCCTTTTCGGCCGGGCCAAGGAAGCCCTAAAGCCTTGCACTCGGCGCCACCGGCTTCATCGGGCGACTCGATCTCGCCGCGGTGCAAGATAACCCTACCGCTGACCCTCGGCGACTTCAAGGCCAAAACTCGATGGTAACTTTTCTCGTGGTCGACCTCCCATCGCTGCATAACGCCATCTCGGGCCGACCCACCTCAACCGGCTAAGGGCCGCCTCGCTCACATACCACCGGACTGAAGTTCCTACCACGGAGTCGGGAGGTGCGGGAGATCCTCAAGAGTCCAGCGGTGTTACTTGACGGCGACCTCCCGGTAAGAGGAAAAGGCCGAACCGCCTCGAAGACGCGGGCGCAGCCACCGAGCATCCCGAGCCAACAAGCCCGGCGGTTAATATTCCGCTGCGAGATGACCGTCCCGATCGAATACCGGGATTGGCCCGACTGGGTGATCAAGAGCGGACGCAGCTCATCAGCCTCCTCCAGGAAAGCGCCGATGTCTTTGCCTGGACAGCTGCCGACCTCCCGGGAATCGACCCCGAGGTCTCCCAACACCATCTACACATCTCCCCAACCGCCCGCTCGGTGAGACAAAGACCTCGGCCTCAGTCCCTCGAGCGCCAACAAGCTGTGCAGAAAGAAGTTGATAGGCTCTTGGCGTCTGACTTCATTGAGGAGGTCCGGTTCCCTCAGTGGCTGTCCAATGTAGTCCTCGTCAAGAAACCTAATGGAAGCTGAAGGATGTGCGTTGACTACACCGATCTAAATCGCCCGCCCGGCGATTGCTTCCCCTACCAAGGATCGACCAATGGTCGACTCAACCGCCGGCACGCCCGCTTCTCCTTCATGGACGCCTATTCCGGTTACAACCAGATCCGGATGGCCCCCGAGGATCGGCAACATACAGCCTTCCACACTCCTCAAGGAGCCTACTTTTACAAAGTCATGCCATTCGGGTTAAAGAACGCAGGCGCCACCTACCAAAGGACGGTGAACAAGGTGTTCGCCCGGCAAATAGGGCGAAACATGGAGGTCTACGTCGACGATATGATCGTGAAAAGCCGAACAGGTGCTGCACACCTCGACGACTTGCGGGAAACCTTCGCCACACTGAGAAGGTATGGGATGCGCCTGAACCCGGCCAAGTGCGTCTTCGGCGTGACATCGGGCAAGTTCCTCGGGTTCATCATACACGAGAGAGGAATTGATGCCAACCCCGAGAAGATCCGAGCTCTCACCGACATGAGATCTCCGCACGCTAAGGAGCTTCAATGCCTTAACTAAGGATAGCTGGCTCTATCCTGCTTTCTATCCGGCTGAGATAAGTGCCTTTCTTCCGAGCCCTCAAAGACCCGAGGAACTTTCAATGGACGGCAGAGTGCGAGAAAGCCTTCGCCGCTCAAGGCAAAGACTCTCCGAGCTACCCCCGACTTACCTCTGTCCGCGCCAAAAACTCACCTCTATCCGGCGGCATCCCAAAGATGCAGAAGCTCTGCTTGTGAAAGAAGCCTCCGCGCAACACCCGATTTATTACACTCAGCCATGTGCTCCGTGGGGCCGAGCGCTTATCCTCCCATTGAAAGGTCGGCGTTGGCACTCATTCTAGCGGCCCTGGAAGCCACGCCTACTTCCAAGCCCATACGATTGAGGTAATCGACCGACCAACCCCGCGCCAAGTTCTTTCTAAGTTTGACGAGCCGGGCGCCTCCTAAAGTGGTCGGTGGAACTATCCGAGTTCGACCGCTACAAGCCGAGGACAGCCATCAAGGCCTGTGCCTTGGCCGATTTCATCTCGAGTTGACACCACCGGCGTATAGGCGCTGAGCCAACCCACCGAGACCGGATGCTGCACGTGGATGGGTCTTCCACCCCAGGAGCCGCGCCGACTTTGCTCGGCGACCCCGACGACACGCCGAGCTGCTCTCCGCTTCGCTTCCCGGCCACAAACAACGAGGCCGAATACGAGGCGCTGCTGGCGTGCCTCCGCTTGGCGCCGAGATGCAACTAGGAGCAATCCACATTCTCACGGATTCCCAACTTGTCGCCGAGCAAGTTGGTGGAGAGTATCGGGCGCGACTCGACCATGTCCAGATACCGACCGAGGTAAAAGCCCAAACCTCTAACTTTCCCGCTTCACTGGCCCAGGTGCCTGTGTCCTAACGAGCGCGCATCACCGCGAACCGCCTCGAGCCGATCCAGAGGGACATCCCGAGGTCGAGGAGCTGACACACCGGTCGGTGACCATCATGGAGATCAGGGATCCAGGAGTCCCGACCACCCCACCGACGTGGATCCAGGAAGTACTGAAGTACAAACGCGAGGGGTCTTGCCACCGATAAGGGCAAGGCGCACGCGGCCCCGAACTCAGCGTGGTACTGTGAAATCGGCGACCGACTCTACAAAAGGTCTTTTTCCCACCCCCTACTACGATGCTTAGATCCCGAAGAGGCGGAACTGATTCTCGCCGAGGTCCACGGCGGGATTTGTGGGGAGCACATGGGCGGCCGAACTTTGGCCTTCAAGGTACTGCGCCAGGGTTATTACTGGCCTACGCTGCACCGAGACGCCAAGGCTTTCGTGCGGCGGTGCGACACTTGCCAGCGCCAGGCCCGAGCCCCGCAGCTCCCCGCGGTCCCGCTCGCCTCCATGGATCGCCGCCTTCGCTTCAATGGGGAATGGACCTCTTGGGGCCGTTTCTGGCCCGCCAGCGGAGACACATCATTGTGGGGATCGACATTACTTCACCAAGTGGGTGGAAGCCGAGCCCTCGGCACCATTACCGAACGGGTCGAATACCAGATGGAAGAACATCGTGACCGATTCGATGCGCCCAACGTTATCATCATCGCCGGCACCTACCCGCCAAAGACTCGGTTCTCGGAGTTCTCAGGCGACCTATCACATCCACCGAGGTTTAGCTCGGTGGCTCACCCCGCACCAACGGGCTTGCCGAGGTGACCAACCGATCTATCCCGATGGACTTAGAAAAGGACCTCGAAGCCCGACGAGCCGGGTCGACGAGCTCCCGAACATCCTATGGTCTCGCGGACTACCCCGAAGACGCCGCGCGAGTCCCCAGCCTTGCATTCGCATGGAAGCAGTCCTACCGCCGAGTTGATCATCCCAACATTCCGGTGGAGAACTGAGGAATCCACCTCGCCCAGTGGAGTTCGGGCTGGCCTAGACTCGCTAGAAGAACGCAGGGCCAACGCAAGACGTAAAAATGCCGGCGCATAAATGTATGTAGCCAGGAGTTACAACAAGAGGGTGCGCCGACTTTCGGGATGGGCGACTTAGTCCTACGCAAGGCGTATAAGCGACCCGCCACTCAAGGGCAAGCTTGCACCTAAGTGGGAAGGCCCTACCGAGTAATCCAAGTAGTCCGACCGAACGCTCCGGCCGCGACTATGATCGGGCAGCAGCCTTCGAGGACTTGGAACGTCCACAACCTCAGGAAATATTTTGTCTAAGGACAAAACGGAGGTGAATCGATGTCAAACTCAGGACATTCGAAGGAAGTCGGAGAATGTATGAAGAAAACATATTTGTATTGCCAAAAGTGTTGGGATTACAAAATGTGCCCCTAAGTGGGGAAGTAGCATTACAAAAAGCAAGGGAAAGCCCTCCAAAAAGAAGAAGAGAAGTCTTCAGGCCGCACTGTGAAGGTGTCGTCGAAGGAACCTCGCCGGGCATGTCGACCGATCCTCGGGCGTGAGGCGAAGGATCCTCTCGACCATCGAGCACGGAGGACATGCTCGGAACCGCCAGGGCAACTTTGTACCCAGACTCAGACGACACGGCCCGTCCGGTCAGCCGAGGAGGAAGCCCTCCGACTTCTTGTATGTGTCGATCGCCTCCGATCCTTCTCGGCCGACTCCTTCCACCGCGGCAAGGGCTTCCTGGCGGCTGCGGCTCGGCCTCCTCGAGGTCACTTGGCAGCCAACCCCGAGGCCTCCTCCATCCGGAGGCGGTTCTCGGCCCGATCGCCGGAGGAGCTTCGCAGCCCGGCCTGTCGCCGAGGCGCCTCGAAGCTCGGCGGTCGACGCGCAACTTCGCGCCCATGTCCGCGCCGCGCTCGGCGGCAAGAAGAATCGCCTCGGTCCCGACCCGTTTGGGTCTCCTCGAGCCGTGGCGCAACTCCAAGTTGCGCTCACCGCCGTGACGCAAACGGCCGGAGTCGTGCACCCGGTCCGAGGAGGGCGATGGTGTAGTGGAGATTCGCACAAGAAAAAGCGCTGAAAGTGATGAACAGAGCTCACCAAGAGGATATAAGCAAATGGAGCTTACCCACAACGCCGACTTGGCGGACTTGGCGAGCAAAGACTTCCGAGGAGCGTGTATAGGTCCCGAGCCATGTCGGGATGGAGCGCCCCGAGGTAGTGGGCCGAGGGCTCTCCCGACCCACACCTTGTCCCCGGGATGACTCATGCCACCGGGCCACGAGAGGTCGCTCCGCGCCCCGAAGGACCTCCCCATCATTCGGGAAAAGAATGGCTGATCCTTTCAGCGTGACGACAGTCCTGCATGGATGGAGGGCTGGCCCTTCCCGCCGCCTGGCTGGGACCAAAGACTCGGCAGGAGTGGTGGCGCCGGTTGTTGATCGCCCGATCGGCACGGCCATCGGCGTCTCTGTGTCCACCACCTCCTTGGCCTTCGCCTCTTCTTGGGACGCCTCATCGGCGGTGTGCGGAGCCACCCCGCCCGCTTGAGACCGCCGGAGAGCGCGAGATGGTCCCCTCAGAGCACCCGAGTCGTGGAAGGATCGCAGGTTCACCATCCCTGCAAAAAGGCGACAGATATGTCAGAAGATAGAGTATGGTAGCAATCTAAAAGGAAGCTAGACAACGACAGCCTACCCCGAGAGCGCGGACTCAGTCCGGCCTCCACCAGCCACTGCTCCGACATATTGCGGATGGCTTGCGAGGAGGGGAGGATTACCCTCAGCTGCTCGAGGTGAGCACGCTCCTCGGCACTCGGCTGGGCGGCGTTATCGATGGTCCTGACGACCACCGAACCTCAAGCCCCAAATTGTCCGCATCGGACAAAAAGAAGCGCCTCTTCCACCCTTTGTTATTGGTGGGGCGCCGCTAACCTGGAACCCCGGTCGTGGCGGTGAAGTAGCCCTCACCCTTGAAGAGGCGGAAGCGAGAGGAAAAGGTTGCGGTCGGGCGATGTTGGCGTAGTGGCATTCCCCGGAAAAACCACCGTGTGTACCGCCAAGAGTTGGGGTTATCCGGGAAGGCGCAATACGCCACAGGGAGGTGCAGCATACGATGATCGGGTGCAGGGGAAGGCGCAGCCCGGCCTCTAGGGCATCGGCGGTCTGGGCAACGCCCTTGGGAACCGGGTCACAAGCCCGCTGTCCCGCTTCAGAGGCCAGGAGGCTGAACTCCTCCGGGATGCCGTAGCGCCGCCGGAGAAGCCCCACCATGCGCTCGTTCAAGACAGAGTCTTGGTCGTGCGGCCACATCAAGGCCACAAACCCACGCGCCGCTTCCGCAGCGGAGGAAGGGCTGGAAGGAGGAGACGAAGGGAGAGCGGCGACACGGGTTGTAACTGATGGGGAGGAGGAGGAGGAAGCAGAAGAAGAGGAAGTGGAAGGAAGACCCATCGCACACTAACCTATAAAGGAAGAAAGCGGCTGGAAGAAGCTAAAAGGCACCGGAGCCTATGGAGAATACTTAAGGAAGACGACTACAGAACAAGAGAAGAAAGCTCCACCGATAAAGTGGTAGAGAGACGGGGCTCCTATTTATAGAAAAAGGGGGAACCTCGACCTTTCGCCTACCGAGGCAAAGGACAAAGATGACACCGCCCCATCGCCCAATCGCATCACATCGGGCAGTCGAAGCGCCGGCATCATATTGATGAAGAGCTGACGTGTACACCCCTGTAAAAACTTATCCCGCACGCCCGGTATCTCGATTCCAAAGAATCGCACTATCGCGGGCCGTTTTTCAAAGCGCACGGCGGCGTTCGGTTTTTCCGTGTCTTGAGCGGCTCGACCATCGGTTTTCTGTGCCTCGAGCGGCTCGGCCACACCTCCCGAACGGCGGTTCGGTTCT
The DNA here is from genome assembly GCA_023547065.1 of Musa troglodytarum. NCBI lineage: Eukaryota > Viridiplantae > Streptophyta > Magnoliopsida > Zingiberales > Musaceae > Musa > Musa troglodytarum. The sequence goes on along the minus strand of CP097506.1, from coordinate 56,589,983 downwards.
CAGTCTTGAGCGGCTCGACCATCGTTTTCCAGCCTTGGCGCGGCCACACTCCTCCCGAACGGCGGTTCGATTCTCCAGGTCTTGAGCAGCAGCTCGACCACTGGTTTTCCAGGCCTTGAGCGGCGGCTCGGCCACACACTCCTTCCGAACGGCGGTTCGGTTCTCCAGGCCTTGAGCGGCGGCTCGGCCACACACTCCTCCCGAACGGCGGTTCGGTTCTCCAGGTCTTGAGCAGCAGCTCGACCACTGGTTTTCCAGGCCTTGAGCGGCGGCTCGGCCACACACTCCTTCCGAACGGCGGTTCGGTTCTCCAGGTCCTGAGCAGCAGCTCGACCACTGGCTTTCCAGGCCTTGAGCGGCGGCTCGGCCACACACTCCTCCCGAACGGCGGTTCGGTTCTCCAGGTCTTGAGCAGCAGCTCGACCACTGGTTTTCCAGGCCTTGAGCGGCGGCTCGGCCACACTCCTCCCGAACGGCGGTTCGGTTCTCTGTGTCCCGAGCAGGCCGACCATCGCTTTCCAGGCCTTGAGCGCGGCTCACACACCTCCCGAACGGCGGTTCGGTTTTCTAGGTCTTGAGCAGACCTCGACCATCGGTATTCGTGGCCTTGAGCAGCCGGCCACTCACCCGAACATAGGTTCGGCCATCATGGTTCTTCGTGTCGCGCGTGACCTCGACCCCTTGTAACAAATGACGGGTCGGTGGCGGAGGACCTTGCGCTGCCTCAACCCCGACTTCGGACGTCGGCAGCAACGGTATCGCGCCTCCTCGACCCTTTCATCCCGAACGACAGTTCGACCATCATGGTTCTTCAGGTCGTGTGCGTGTCCTCGACACCTTGTAACAAAATGACCGGGCGGTAGGGAGGGAGGACCTTACGCGTCTCAACCCCTGACTTCCGGACGTCGGCTTGGCAACGGGTATCGGGCGTCTCCTCGACCCTTTCATCCCGAACGACAGTTCGGCCATCATGGTTCTTCAGGTCGTGTGCGTGACCTCGACCCCTTGTAACAAAATGACGGGTCGGTAAGCAGGGAGGACCTTGCGCGTCTCAACCCCTGACTTCCGGACGTCGGCAACGGGTATCGGGCATCTCCTCGACCCTTTCGTCCCGAACGGCAGTTCGGCCATCATGGTTCTTCGTGTCGCGTGCGTGACCTCGACCCCTTGTAACAAAATGACGGTCAGAAGGTGGAGGACCTTGCGCTGCCTCAACCCCGACTTCCGGACGTCGGCTTGGCAACGGTATCGGGCGTCTCTCGACCCTTTCATCCCGAATCAGCGATTCGCCATCATGGTTCTTCAGGTCGTGGTGCGTGACCTCGACCCTTGTAACAAAATGACGGGTCGAAGGTGGAGGACCTTGCGCGTCTCAACCCCTGACTTCCGGACGTCGGCTTGGCAACGGGTATCGGGCGTCTCCTCGACCCCTGCATCCCGAACGGCAGTTCGGCTCTCATGGTTACCCAGGCCTTGAGCGGCAGCTCGGCCACACACCTTCCGAACGGCAGTTCGGCTATCACGATTTTGCAAGTCGTGTGCGTGACCTCGACCCCTAGTACCCAACGACGGGTCGGTAACAGAGACTTGGACATCGCCGGCCCTTACCTCGAGCGCTCGCCGCCATCGTTCAATCCGCCCACTCGCGAGTCTCAATCTCTGATTACCGGACGTCGGCTTGGCAAACGGAACTCGGGCGTCCCCTCGACCCCATTATCCCGAACGGTAGTTCGGTACATGATCTTGAGCGACGGCTCGATCATCGGCATCTTAGGCCTTGAGCGGTGGCTCGGCACTATATCCCGAACGACGGTTCGGTGACAACGGCTTTCTGGGTCTTGAGATTCCTCGACCCCCATTATCCCGAACGGTAGTTCGGTACATGATCTTGAGCGACGGCTCGATCATCGGCATCTTAGGCCTTGAGCGGTGGCTCGGCACTATATCCCGAACGACGGTTCGGCGACTATGGCTTTTTGGGTCTTGAGCGGAGCCTCGACCCCGTACCCTGCAGAGGACTTTGGTCAATCATGACACAACACGGTGGAACTTCTGTCCGAGATCCCCGTCGGAAATCAGGCTCTTCCAAGCACCACCCCCCAAATTGCCCCGCAGGAGTGGCTTTTGTGGGGGGGGTAGTGATAAGGGTATTAAGTATGACGAGACACCTGGTCTTCGTCAGACTGGCCGACGCCATCGCCTCTCCGCGCTCCAACCGCCCACGATGTGACACCGACGCCGCTTCTCCTCAAGATCGCCCCAACTACCCGCCACCGACGGCACCGACTGCGTGGTCACCTGCACACCACTTACAGGCACTCCCTCCGTCCAACCTATTTAACCCGAACAGGTAGGACAAGGTGAGGGGAGGGGGGATGGGGGATGGCTGGATGATCATCATCATCATCATCTTCTTCTTCCCATAAACACTCCAAGAGGTGAGTAGACTCTGGGACCCCGCAATTCCCTCTCTGAGGAACTCCGGCTGACGGGCCGACACTGACTTGGGCGTCGGAGGGGTCGGGCGGAGAATCCGACCCGCCTTGCTGCAGGACTCGTCCCCGACGGCCGAGGAGCGCGCAGCCGCCCTTCGGAGAGCTCGGACGGGCGCGAGCAGGAGCCATCGACGGGCCCGAACCACACCGAGACGACCCCCCGGTTTCCGGATTTCGCGCCGCGCGCCCCGGGGTCACGGTAAAAAGTTGTTTCCCCTAACAGGGAGATAAATGTCTTCCTTTCTTCCGAGTCCTCAAAAATCCGAAGAACTTCCAGTGGACGGCGGAATGCGAGGAAGCCTTCGCACGCCTGAAGCAGCACCTATCCGAACTCCCACGCCTTACCTCGGTGTCTACGCCGGAAAAGCTTTGCCTCTACCTGGCGGCATCTTGACACGCGGTGAACTCGGTGCTGGTAAAAGAAGCCTCCGACAAACAGCATCCGGTTTATTACACCAGCCATGTCCTGCGTGGCGAGCAACGCTACCCCCATCGAAAGGTTGGCATTAGCGCTCATCCTAGCGCTAGGAAGTCGCGCTTCTATTTCCGTGCCCATACGATCGAGGTAATGACTGACCAACCCCTGCGTCAAGTTCTCTCTAAGTTTGACGTGGCAGGGCGCCTCTTAAATTGGTCGGTGGAGCTATCCGAGTTTGACCTCGGCTATAAACCGAGAACGGCCATCAAAGCCCAGGCCCTGGCCGATTTCATCTCGGAGTTGACTCAGCCGGAAACATAAGGCGCGGAGCAAGTTTGTCAAGACTGGGTCCTACACGTGGATGGGTCATCTGGCTCGAGGGGTGCCGGGGTAGGACTTATCCTGGAGGACCCCGAGGGACACTCTTTCTAGCGCTCTCTCCGCTTCGGCTTCGAGGCCACAAACAACGAGGCGGAGTACGAAGCACTCTTGGCGGGCCTCCGCTTAGCAGCCGAGATGCAGCTGAGAGCAGTTCATGTTCTCACGGACTCCCAACTGGTCGCCGAACAAGTCGGCGGAGAATATCGGGCGCGGGACTCGACCATGTCGAAATACCTAACCGAGGTAAAAACCCAGACCTCCAACTTCTCTCGTTTCACTTTATCTAGAGTGCCCAGGTCCCAGAACGAGCGGGCGGATCAGCTCATGGTTAGCCTCGAGCCGAACCCAAGGAACATCCCGAGGTCGAGGAGCTCGCACACCGGTCGGTGGCCATCATGGAGATAGGGGACCCCGGAGTCCCGACCTCTCCACTTACGTGGATTCATGAGGTGCAGAGATACAAGCGCGAGGGGATCCTGCCTGAGGATGACGTCAAGGCGTGGCGGCTCCGCCAAACCCAGGCGTGGTACTGCGAAATTGGCGACTGGCTCTATCGAAGGTCATTTTCTCATCTCCTGCTGCGATGCTTGGATCCCGACGAGGCGAAAATAATTCTCGTCGAAGTCCACGACGGGACCTGCGGGGAGCATATGGGTGGCCGAACTTTGGCCTTCAAGATACTACGCCAAGGCTATTACTGACCCATGTTGCACCGAGACGTTAAGACTTTTGTGCGGCGGTGCGACACATGCCAACGCCAAGCCCGTGCCCCGTAGCTTCCCGTGGTCCCACTCACTTCCATGGATTGTGCCTGATCCTTCGCGCAATGGGGAATAGACCTTTTGGACTCATTCCTCCCGGTATCCGATTAGCGGAGATATATCATCGTGGGAATTGATTATTTTACCGAGTGGGTGGAATCTTTGACAGGTTTGGTGTGTGCGGAATGTTACGAGACGATAGAAAAAGGATTGAGGACGACCGCCCTTGACTGTCAATAACATGGGGGAGCTTGCTCCTCGTGCACACCGAAGGCCAAGTCTCCTCTACCGATGCAAACTCCTGCAAAAGGATCTGTACGCAGATTCGCCATCGATTCACAAGAATAAAAGTCTATGAACTCATCATTTCCTCTCGCTGAAGCGCAACGAATCAAGAAAATAATACGACGACGAGGAAGAATCGGTGGATACTCTCTCTCTCTCTCTCTCCTGTTCTGCGTAGTTAAGCTTCCGGCCATGCTTCAAGTCCGTCCCGTCACGCCCTTTTCTCACATTTCTACTTGGGGTTGCGGATGGCCTTCTGCTCGTTGCTCCGCGACAAAAGCATATGGTCGCAGGCAATTAATGGTGCCTCTTCGCGCTGGAGATTCACTCACCCACCGTGAATGGGCAAACCAAGTCCGTCGTTTTCTTCCCTTTTCCCGACCAGGAGTACATCCTCCCTACGGTCTTACTTGCACCGCACTCCAGGGGAGCCAAGCAGAGCTTTGTGACGCTTCCACTCCAAGCATCACAAAAGCACGCAGTGCTGCAACACGACTGCGACGTGCAGCTTACGGCGCGCTCGCAGTCATGCAAGCTCCTGCGCTCCATGCTCTTTGAGTTCTTTTGCTTTCCCTGCGCAGCCTCCTGTCGATGGAACCGACGGCAAAAGAGTACAAGGGAAAAGGAGCGCGGAAGGGCGAGCACAGTGATCTCATGCGACGCTGGAACGGTGGCGGAATCCGATCCGTTTCCCCCCACCAACCAGGGTGAGCCGTGCATGTGCTGCGAAGCGAGGAAGGCCGTGCCGGTCCAAGCACGCTCCCCTCCTCTTCCCCGTTGTGGTAGAGATCAAAAGGTTGGGCAAGAGGTGACGTCGATGGATGTACGTCGATCTTCCTATCTTCATGAACCAGAGACTCTGAGACCATCATCATCCTCTTCATCATCGTCGAGAGGTTGGATTACTCGTCCGCTGAAGCTGGATCTGATTTGGGAACCCCACTGTTTCTTTCTTGGAACGATGACACGTACAGAGAGAGAGAGAGAGAGAGAGATAAAGTACATGCTTTACGTGAGGGAGCCAGTTGGAAAGTAGCACAAAATCCCTAATGCAACTTGTCCATTATGGCTTGTTGTTTCCTCGGGTTTTATGCTGGAGTTGAGTTGTGCTTTCTGATGCATTCTCAAGTTCCACTACAGGAGTAATTGCATGTTCACAAGCTCCCTCTCTCTCTCTCTCTCTCTCTCTCTCTCTCTCTCTCTCTCAGGAATTGAGGTTAGGAATAAAGAGGCATTTGATTAACCTGCACTGCCACCGCAAATATAGAATTGGTTTGTGATGACCGAGGGAAGAGGTGACCTTTACAGACTGCGCCCTTGTTGGCTCGAATGGACCACCGCACGGCTTGTAGATGGAGCAAGCGATGGATGTCATTCTGGTTGGCTCCACCGAGCTTTCACCCGATACGGAGCTACATGGCCCCCAGAGCCACCGTCTCACCTGCCGGCCTCCGTAACAACAGCATCTGAAAGCTGCATTGCTTCCTTTGTCCTTGATGTCACCGACCGCCGCTCTCGTTTGAAACCAGGCTTAGTGACTCGAAAGTTTGGGCTAATTGCCGGCCATGCGTGTCCCAACAACGACCTCATCTCTTCCTCTTTCGACGGCAGTCGAGAGAAGGATAGAACGAGACGTTCCACTGAGACGCCGCTATCGCCGCATTCCATGCAGAGAATGCCTCTGAATAAAGCTGTGCTGCCGTCCCTAACATCTTCCTTCACCGGCCGTGCCGAGTGGAGACAACGCAGCACTTTTCCGCACGAAGCAACTCGATCGTGATTCATTACTCCATCGCCGCCACTGTTTTCTCGGTCATCGGACGCCAAGAACAACAGGAAGTTTTCACTGCAAGCACGCGGCTCGTGCCGATGCCTTAAACCCTCGTCTCTTTCGATCAAGCATCACGCGCTGATGCTTAAACAGCATCGTGACAGTGAGCGAGACTTTTGTTGGGCCGACGACATAGTTCTGAGATTGATGCCACGGAGGAACGTCCTCTGAATGCTCGCCGAGTTCATTGAATCTCCTCATTTCGATGACGAGTTGGTCATTCGATGCTGCTGAAAGCATATTAATTATATCTTCTTCTTTTTTGTAGCCCTATAAAATAGGAAAATACGTTGGACCATTATTCGGGATGGGAAGGTTAACCCCACCTGAGGTGAGCGTATCGACGGGACCCGCTGTCTCACAATCGTATCCAAAGGGGCTACGTACCTGGTGGTGGCGACTTTCTATTTTGGTTCCTCTATTTCTTCTTTTTTTTATTTCGGTCCTTCCGTGCCTTCTTCCTTTTTTACTGTTAACCCCCTCCATTCTTTTTACCTGTCATTCCCGTCCCTCCCTCCGCTTTCTTTTCCTCCGTCCTCCGACGCGCAGAGCTGCCGCACTCACGCTCTCCTCCTCTCTCCTTCTTCTTCTTCTTCTGCTGCTTCTCCGTCTTCAAGTCCACTCCTTGGTAGAATTAATAATCACGTCTTCGTCCGACGTCGACGCCGCAAAATACTGGTAGCTCGTCGTCGGTGGAGTTTAGCCCGAGTCTTCGCTCCTTAGAAGAGTCCGTGCTCGTCGTCGTCTTCTTCTTTTACTCTCTCTCTTTAGGGTTTTGGACGTGGGAGGGGCGGATGGAGAAGAAGCAAGGGTTCTTTTCGGCGCTGAGGGAGGAGGTGGCGAGGGGGCTGACGCCGGCGCGGGCGCGGGGGAGGTCGAGGTCGGAGAGCCCCCTGCGGGGATCGTCGCCGGTGGTGGAGCTTCTGCTGCTGCCGCGGCGGCGGTGGAGGCGGCGCGGGATGGTGGGGCGACCGGCGGTGCCGAGATCCGGGAGCCTGGCGCCGCTGATGGAGGGCCCCGATTCGGGGGAGGGGGAGGCGGATGAGGCGCGCAAGGAGCGGGGGTGGGGGCAGTGGGTGAAGGGACAGCTCTCCCGGGCGCCGTCCGTATACACCTCCGCCGCGGCCTCGTGCCGGCCTTCGGACCTCCGGCTTCTTCTTGGCGTCATGGCGGCGCCCCTCGCCCCCATCCACGTCTGCTCCACCGACCCGCTTCCTCACCTCAGCGTCAAGGATACTCCCATCGTGAGCTCTCCGATCCTTCCTTCCCTGGATTCTCATATCTTGCCACCATTTATGCTTGTCCTTAACCTCGAACTATACGGTGCGGCAAAGATTGCGGCTTTATCTTCAAGACTTTACTTAGGATTTCGTGGCAACATCTTTCATTCCGGCGAATTTTCCGTATTTAAAGATTCAATAGACGATTTATGATGCATTGCGATAAATGCATCTCATTTCCAATCGGTTAGATCCTTGCTTTGGTTTGTGAGCAGCTCCTCTCGATTTGTTGTTGCAGGAGACGTCGTCGGCGCAGTACATCCTCCAGCAGTATACGGCGGCATCAGGAGGTCTGAAGTTGCTGAGCTCCGTCAGGAATGCTTACGCGATGGGGAAGGTGAGGATGGTGGCGACCGAGCTTGAGATGGCCACCAAGATCGTCAGGAAGAGGAATGCATCCAGGGATGCCGAGTCCGGTAGCTTCGTCCTCTGGCAGATGGCACCTGACATGTGGTATGTGGAGCTCGCAGCCGGTGGCGGCAAGGTCCGTGCCGGTTGTAACGGGAAGCTAGTCTGGCGTCACACGCCGTGGCTCGGTGCCCATGCCGCCAAGGGCCCTGTCCGGCCCCTTCGTCGGGCTCTTCAGGTATGGGAGATGACCCTATTCCACCTTTTGTTTGACGAATTGCTTCAACCAAGATTGATGATCGAGATGATTCTGCGTTGCTACTCGTGTTAGGGTCTTGATCCGCTGACCACAGCCAGCATGTTCGCCAACGCGCGATGCATCGGGGAGAAGAAGGTCGGAGGGGAGGATTGCTTCATCCTCAAGCTATGTGCGGATCCACAGACGCTCAGGGCAAGGAGCGAGGGACCTGCCGAGGTCATTCGGCATGTCTTGTTTGGTTACTTCAGCCAGAGAACAGGGCTACTCATCCACATCGAGGATTCACATCTGACTCGAATCCAACCGAGCGCCGGCGGCGACGCTGCGTACTGGGAAACCTCCATCAACTCCTTCATCGACGAGTATCGCCCGGTCGAGGGCATGATGATCGCGCACTCTGGTCACTCGGTCGTCACCCTTTTTCGGTTCGGTGAAGTGGCCATGAGCCACACGAAAACCAGGATGGAGGAGGCTTGGACCATCGAGGAGGTTGCCTTCAATGTTCCCGGTCTCTCCGTGGATTGTTTTATTCCTCCGGCCGATATAAAACGTGAGCCCATCGGCGAAGCCTGTGAGCTACTACCTCAGGGAGAAAGAGGGGAGAACACCGCGGCCGCCGGGGATCATCGGGCCGATGGTAACATCATGTGGAGGGTGGAAGTCTAATAATGCTAACGCCGCCGTATAAGATTTGATATGAATTGAATTGTCTATACCCGCACCGCACTTGTTTACGCTGACCGACTGACCATGAAACGTAGATCTCTCGGGTCTAATTCTGTGGGGTCTGTTCTCGATCATTTGATAACTTGCATGAGTGAGATTTTGATGGTGGTAGAGATTTCAAACCCTTGCTTTCCTGCTAGTGCTCTGGATCAGGTTGGATCGTCCACATTAGCTAAATAATCACAGTAATTTTCTTACGATGCAAATGTAAATTATATTCCACCTCGACATACGAAGATTGGACCACTCATCTTATGTGTATAGGAATTCGACATGTTCGATCGAATGGCCGTACGCACACTGGTAGAGCTTTGACCGACCGCAGACACGATCTGCGCCGTATCGTACCCACCTCTCGTCATCCTGCATGCCTCTCACGCTGCTCCGAGTGTGGGGGGTTGGTGAGAGTGGCACGTAGGATGCGATGGTTTTGGGGAGGGTTCCGTGGTGGGTCCCTGTTGGCTTCCTGATGTGATGGAACACGCACGGCGCCTTGGCTCTGAGTTGCTGCGTCTCCCGCAGGCTCACTGACACGGACCGCCCGCGCCCACTCACCCACTCCGGCCCACCCACCTCCCTCCCTCTCTCTCTCTCTCACACACACACAACACAAACGCACAAAAGCTCATTCCAATAACTGCGCGTCTCCTACCGAGAGGGGCCCCCATCCAAATCTGCGACGAGGAACTGGACCCCACACTGCTCCTGAGCAACGTGGCTTGCGGTCCTCGTTGGTACGGACTGTTGCTCGAAACCTGGGGTGCGCATTCCTCCATTTAAAGCTGCGATACGGACCAACCTGGCGTCGTATAGAAGGCGTCCACGAAAGCGGGGCCACCGTGTCTATGAATGCGAACGTTATGGTGGACGTCCGTTGGTGACTGCTTCCCCGAATCATCTCACGGCGGTTCGCGTACTGCCTTACCGAGCGCCGAATCGTTGGTTGGGTCGGGACGCGACGAGGAGTCACCATTTGTTACCTATTAACGCACTCCCCCTCTCCCTCTCACTTAACGCTCGCTCTCTCCGGCTAGAGTGGTCGAGCGAGCATGGGTAGGCACGCCGCCCTCGCCGTCGCCCTTGTCTGCCTTCAGCTCTCCTCCGCCGTCGCACAGTCGCCGGCTGCATCCCCCGCCGCCGTCGCCGTCCCTCCCGTTTCCTCTGCTGCTGCCGCTCCCAACAAACACACTGTTCCCGCCCCAACCAGGCTCACTGTCCCCGTCCCCGCCGCTCCTCCCACCAAACGCAGCACCCTCGCCCCCGCCTCTTCCCCCACCAAGTCTTCCGCCCACCTCCACCCCGCCGCTGCCCCCGCCAGATCTGCCGCCACCGCCCCACCCCCCGCCGCCCAACCACCCACCAAGGCCACCAGACGCATCACCTCTCCTCCCGCCTCCGCACCCATCTCCTCCCATGTGACCGCCTCCCCTCCCACCGGACACATCACCTCTCCTCCCACCTCCGCACCCGTCGCCTCCCATGTGACCGCCTCCCCTCCCACCTCCGCACCCATCTCCTCCCCTGTGATCGCTGTTCCTCCCACCTCGGCACCTGTCTCCTCTCATGTGACCGCTGCCCCTCCCACCTCTGCTCCCGTCTCCTCCCCTGCGATCGCTGTTCCTCCCACCTCCGCACCCGTCTCCTCTCATGTGACCGCTGCCCCTCCCACCTCCGCACCCATCTCCTCCCCTGTGATCGCCGTTCCTCCCACCTCCGCACCCGTCTCCTCTCATGTGACCGCTGCCCCTCCCACCTCCCCTCCCGTCTCCTCCCCTGTTGTCGTCGTCCCTCCCACCACCGCACCCGTCTCCTCATCACGGAGAGCTGCCCCTCCCACCTTGGTACCCGTCTCCTCACCACCGACGGCTGCCCCTCCCACCCTTGCCGCGTCCCCGACAGTGTCGGCCCCGGCTCCCTCGACTGCTCCGCCCACGCCGGTCCCCGCCAGCCCTCCACCCAGCTTGCCACCCACATTGCCTCCCCCGGCCCTGGCCCCGGTCCCTGCTGCCACCCCGGCGCCCGCCGCAGCCCCTCCGAAGCTCGCCGAGGTTCCGGCTCCAGCGCCGTCTAAACCGAAGAAGGGCGTCCCTGCCTCTTCGCCGACCGCCCTCATCCCGCCGTCAGCATCCCCGGCCAACGAGGCCGCCTCGCCCGGCCCCAGTGGAGCCGTAGAGACGGTACGTTCTCTAGCCCCTCTACACCCCACGTCAACGATCCGCCAGATCCAACCGTCGGTTCCGATCTTAACGCTCACTGCGACCTTCACCGACGGTACAAGATAGCAGCATTTGTCCAAAATGGCGCCGGAAAAACCTAAGCCGTCGGTTTGGACACGGCCGTGCCCGGTCGTTCCGGCCGCACGAGGCTTGTTCTCCGGCGTCTACCCGCGGACGTCAGAGGATGCAACGTGCGGAAACCGGAACTCAGAGCCCCCATTGAAATCCGGTTCTCCGTGAACTTTGAAGTCCGGTGATTCGGTGTTTCCTCCCCGCCAACCGTAGTTATCCTCGCCGTCCCCACGGTGTCCCACCCGCATTTGTTCTCCGGCTCCCATTGTGGTCGTAGGTGGTGTCCATGCGCCCACTCCATTTAAAAAAGATGCGATCCGACCGTCAGTTCCGGCGCCAAGGCGGAGCAAGTAATTAAATACGCGAGGAGGGCAAATAAGTCTTTGACCACCGCATAGCGCTGACACATCATGCTTCACTAACAAGTCATTCGCGTCGTCTCTTGCACCATTTAGTGTTCTCATCAGCTGTTCCCACTTGTCGTCTGTGGTGCAGAGCGGAGCAGGGAGAGCGAGGAAGACGATGACCGGTTTGGGGGTGGCGCTATCCATCGGCATGTTCGTCGTCTAGACTGCATAGCATATGTTGCTGGGTATATGGCATATTGTGCATGTTCAATAATCTGCTACCGTTCGTGTCTCATCCAACTATCGGCCTCCTTTATTTTGCCTGCCTTTCCTTCCTTCCTTTTAATCTCTTTATATAAAAGCAATGTTTGCCTTGGCGTCGGAACGCAGGTTTGATTCTTTGCTGTGGGTGTGAGTGGAGGGGACTGTGTTGTCGTCGTCGGAGGCTGGTTTGCTTCCGGTTGTGAGTTGTGGGTCTACTTGTATCTGGTTCCGTCTTATTGACTGTTCTGTGCAGTGTCGGAATAATGTGTTGGAACAATCACAGTTGACTGTCAGTGAGAATTCTAATAATTTATTAGAAATATTATATGTATGTATATCACCAACTGGAACAGGCCTGACGTCAACAAACACAATACTTTGGAAAGATTGGTACGTGATATTAATGCCTATAATGACAAGCAAGATGAATACGGACTGAGGTGGTGGCGGAAACCTGCATCCACAGAAGCTGGAAGGATGCCAAAGCTTCTGTTTCGTTGCGTGGGACGCACGCAAGATGTGCTTTGCTTCATCCGACGGCACTCTGCCCGTGCAACAAAAAGAAAACTCGATGCACCGGAGACGAACGTAAAGCGGCGTTGGACGACGTGGTGGCAGCTTTGATGGCCCGAAAGCAACAAGGCATAGGAGGAGGACAAACAAGATGAGGTGTTGGCACCGCAGAAGAAAGCGGAACGTCGACGCCGAGGGCCACGGTGTCGACGGTCGGCGGTGCGGCGTATCAGTCGAGAGATCGTGATGAACGCGCGAGATTTTATGGAGGATCGAACGGCAGGCAGCACGGCGGAGCGTGCCCGAACGGGAAGCGAAATATGTTTTGACATATTTTATAAGATCATAGAAGTATGACTAGATATCGTAAAGTAGTTCCAACCTACAAGTAATAGATTTATATATGCCTTGGGACGAGCTACAGCACCATTCCAAAGACACCTCTCTATTATTATCTAAGACAACAGAGAAGAGTACACGTTGCATGATTAAAGTTTGACCACTGCTCCATGGTCAACCTACTACACTTGCTCGACAGTATGGGCAAAGCTGATGAGCCTGCATCCATGGTTCTAAGCAAGCATGATGATACACATGCCCACACGGCAGCCGGATCACTCCTTCCCCCTCCGAGAACTTCTCCAGACATATAGAACACTCGAGGAACCCTTTCGGAATTCCATCACCTTCTGTGTCGATGAACGGCTCATCCTTCGGACGATGACCGAGTACACATGGCCTTTTGTTTGTATCGCCGAAAGATGATACCTGCTCTGCTTGAAATATAATTTCAGCGGCTGGATCACCGGATTTCAGCTGATCGGAGGCGGTTGCAGTTTTCCAGCGATTGCATTTACTCGTGTTCGATACTTCAGCACGACGGCGATCAGAGGCGTCAGCGGCTGGGCTCTCTCGCCTGGTGAAAGAACAGAAATTAGCCATCAGCTAGTCGTGAGTCTATAGAATCTTAGTCTACGCCGAAGATTTTCATCTTTTTCGATAGTGAATTCACAAAACATACGGATAAAAACAAGTTTACGACCTGCTTCCTGTTAGATGAACACCTTTCAGTCTCGCTAGAAGTCGAGTTCTTGCTTCCAGGACAGAATCAGGAAGATGATCATGGGACTCGTCTCCAAGCACTCTCGAAGACCGAACAACTCTACCAGATGCATTCCGATGATTCCTGCTAATGCCCTCTTCAAGTTTGCTAGTGCTTTTGTTCGGTCCAGTCGATTCATGCGGCTGCCAGTGCCAAAGATGCATGCGGTTATCAATACGATTTAAAGAGTCCTAAACTTTTGCCAAGAGAAAAGTGACCTGCACTTGCGCATATGATTCTACATCAAGCAAAATAGTGAAAACAACCAGAGAAGTGGGGGGGGGGGTGTGAACATAAATGCTTCCATATCACTAAAAGAATGTTGCTTAAAAACAGCATGAAATATCGGAAATTTTGTAGGAAGGATGAATTTGTGCAACATGAGCTATGATGTCCCAACTTCTAGAGTCAGCAACATGGATGATTTTCCGTCACTAAGCTTTGTAGGCAATATCCTGAATTAACTCAAGAACATTCAAATCTTTATTTATAATTTTTATTGAAGTATTCTTAGTTTTCCCTCTATATTCGTTTATGTTGCTAATACTATCTGTGTTCCCATGTCTAATTATAATATCTGTGTTTTCTTAGGACATGTTCATGTTATCGTAGACGAGTTTTCCTCATTTTATCCGCCATCAACACTAAGCCTAATCGTTTGAAAATAAGAAATATTTCTTTTTCTACCTTTCCTAGAAACTCCACAAATCTATTTCAACATATTCATGTAAACTTCCTATGGATGTTCTCTCTATACCACCCAGCGCTCGAGTCAATGAAACATGACCGAGAATATATCAGGCAATGTTTCGTCTTCATATTTTCTTTACATGTTATTTTTGCACGAACAAGCCGAGGAGGCTTACCGGCATGCATGACCATTGTCCACTAACCGATAGCAAAACAGAACGAGAGATTTATCCTGTTCCATTAGCAGAACCAAAAAGGGCAGAGTTTAAACCAAGTGACCTTAAAAGTGAGGCATGGCATAGGTTAGAAGACCCAAAAATTTGCTAATCAGCATGATAGCGGCACAAAAATCCAAAAGATCCTTCCATCTCCATGATTCTATAGCTTTCTAGTCCAGTGTTACCATAGCTCCATCAGGAAAGTAAAGATATTGCTGATGAAGATACTTATGATTTAGCAGAAGATAACTAACTTCAGTAGTTATGCAGCAAAGATGAGCTTGTGAGTGCTGCCGTAAACAGTTTGCGGTATCAGAAGTTTGAAGTACAGGTACCAACAATCTTGTTCTACAAGGTATTATGACACAAACAATAGTAGATATTAATGTTGTTTGAATAATAAATTCAAAACAATGACAGGGAATCACAGTTAGCCACTAACCATGATTTGCACATATGGCAAGAATCAATGTTATTGGTAAGCATCAGAACCCAAAAATTTCATTATAGGGGCAACATCATCCAACCAAAGAGCCATAGGAATCAGCCAGGAGAACCATTGTCACCTGATGCCACTTCTCCTTTCTTACAAATTAGGAGTTCTCAAATCACTAGCATGTTCGTGATCACAATCATTCAATCAATTACATGTAAAATTGGTGAATTTTTTGGGAATCAATAATGTTGCAGGACAGGAAAACAAGAAGGCTTCAACAAGGTAAGTGAAGCAGTAAAAGAGGAGAGTAAAACTCTCTCAAACACACTAAAATGTCTTGTGATCTGATGCTTCGCATTTAGACACATGGAAAGAGGAGCTTAAAGCATCGATCTTTTGTCAGCAGAAGGAAAATTAGGTCTTGTGTTTCAAGATTTATGCTTAAAAATTGGGGAAATCGAGCTGATCGAGTTTATATTGCAACGAGAAACCCCAAACACGAAGTTATAGCAGCTACGAATTGTTCTATTCCGACTGAGAAAAATCTACCGTTCGGGCGGAGCGGGGGTGGACGAGCTGCCGAGCGCGGGAAGGGCCATCAGGGCGGCGCTCCTCGCGGCTGCTGCGGCGGTCACGACGAAGGCGGCGGTCTCGTTCCGCGTTGACGCAATCCAGCTCTCGCTCAGAGCTCCGGCTGGAGGCAGACGTCCTCCGGCAGTAGAAGAGCTTCGAAGCTATCGTCATGCAAAGCAGGCACTTTCCTTCTCCCTGTCCCTCTCCCACCCCCTTCCTCCTTCCAGTTATCCAATAGGAGGGGGCAAGAAAGAGTTATTGAGAAAACGACGAGGGCGCGACCAAGAAAAAAAAGGGAGCTTGCGGGAGAAGAAAAGCGACGGAGGGAGTGAAGACGGGGGAGGCTGCGGAGATATTGATGAACCCACTCCCCGTTCCCTCGAGAACGGAAAAGATTCGCCTTGGGGCACCGCTGACGAAGAATGCTAGCCGGTGAGCGCATGACTGCAACACGTCCAAGACCAGAATTTTCTGCATCCAATATAGCATATATATATATATATATAAATTGGGAAAGAGCTTTTGGCTTTATCATCTGGGCAGTAAATATCTTCTTCATTATTTACCATTTATAAAAAATAAAATAAAATAAAAATAAAAGGACGACTTTGCCACCGTGACGTCGCTCTATATTGATAGAGTGTCGCCCAATAAAGAACCGTATGTGAGACTTGACTTCTTTTTCGTTCCGCCTCCTCCTTCTCTCTCTCTCTCTCTCTCTCTCGTCGTCGACGCGCCTTTTCGTTCCCTTTCCTTCCGAAGAGACCGGGAGAAAGATCCCACCTCGGCCGCCGCGATGAAGGGGAACAGAGGGCCCAGGTCGCCCTTATTATCTCGGTTGGCACGCGAGAAGATAAGGCTGCCCGCTGCCCTTCTCTTGTGCGTCGTCTTCTTCCTCGCCGGCCTCTTCGGCTCCATTCTCATCTCCTCCCCCTCTCAGGTCGGTCTCTTCTCCTCTTTGATCCGTCTTCTCCGCCTCCTCCTCCTCCTGAGTTCTTGGCCCGCAGGATCCTTCCGGCGGGGGTCGCCTCACCCGATCGCGGCTGCTGGAGCTCGACGATGAGGATCCCGAGTGGCCGCCGATGCCCCACGGGAAGACCGGGGAATCTACCCCGTCTTTGATCCCTTTCCAGGTTTTCGGCAACCTCTTCGACCATTGTCTCAATGTTTCTAACCCTAGATTTGTATACCTTAAAGAATACGTAGATCTTGAATTTTAATTTAGGACTTCGTGGGAATATGTTTTCTTTGTGATAAAATTGTTAATGGTTTATTCGTGAAAGAGGAAAAGAAATCTACTCTGTATGAATATTAATCAATTTAAGGTGAGCACGTGGCGTGGCAGTCATCTCCGATGGGTCGTTCTCCAATGACAGGTGTCTTGTGTCTCGGATGAAGACTGGGCAGCGATACCATTAGGCATTATACGCCAAGACTATTGCCGGGGAAGTATCAGATTTGCATCTAAATTTTATGGTAGCAAAGCTAGCGCGTAATTCAAACCTTCAAAACATGTCAAATATATTGATGATTTTGATTCGACGAAGGGCAGCGAAGATGTTGGTGATTTCCCACGTAGACAAATCATTAAGCTATTAAGATGAGGCATGCTGGGTGCAACAGATGCTCAGCCGTAGGTTTGGGGAAAGGATGTAGATGACGGTGTTAGGAGTTTCTAACACAAAAAATGCATTTATAGGACATGATGGTTAGCTGTTGCAGTTATTGGCACTATTTGTCCTCTTCTACCACAATTTTCTGAAGTAGCAAAAGAAGCTTTAAACTATTTCGCTTCTCTTTAGTTCTCTGTTTCCAAAAGTCACTAGATGTTGTGGGTTCGATAGGGTTTTAATATTCTGCAATGTTTGCCATGAGAAAATTAAAAATTTTGTGAAAAGCAAAAACTCTCCTAATTCCGTGGTTTGCACCAAGTGATTTAGCTTGTGCTGTCACTTTAATAGGACTCGTTTGCTTTCAGAACAATGTGTCTTATCGGTAGGGAGCAAGTGAAACAGAAAGATAACACCTGAGATGATATTTATGCTGAAAAATTTGCTCCAGAAAATTACAAAAGTTTGTAATTTCCATGTATGTATTTCAGTGAGTTGCATTTGATCCAGAACTGAACGAGTATGAGTAATGCTATCTAAACTAACATTTTGTTATATAAGTTCTACAATGAATACATGACATCGTGTGGATTAGCAATAATTGTCCATATAGTGTGAGTTATACCTTTTTAGGGACTTAAAATACTAGTTTTATAGTGCTTGTGTGCAGGTTTTGAGCTGGAAACCACGTGCATTGTACTTTCCAAATTTTGCCACAGCAGAACAATGCCAAACAGTTGTACAAAAAGCCAAGTCTAAGCTTAGGCCTTCAACATTAGCTTTACGGAAGGGGGAAACTGAAGAGAATACTAAAGGAATAAGAACAAGGTGCCTCTTACCAATTTCCTTTCAAGGATTCAAGAATATATGCATTCACTTGTTGCCTTGTAACAAGAAGATTATTGATGTTTAGACTCAGTATTTAGAATACTCATTAAGATGCCAAAGATTGTGAAATCGGTAAAGGTGACAATTATTTTGACATTAAGTTTCTTGTGTCATATGTTGTAAAATGAATTTTGTTTGTGGTGGACCTTACTCCGTCATCCTGTTTTTCTTTTTCTTTGTATATTGCTGTTTTATGTTTACCCAATTGATTTGTCATTGATGCATATGTCTGATGTAAACATTACTATCGATTACATTCAAAATCATTTGTTTTCCCTCTTCTGGTTGCATGTTCTTCTTCACAATCCATGGCTTGTTAGGCATTACATGTGATCTATTACCATTTTCATTGTAAGTTTTTATTTCAACTAATTTCTGTTTGGGTCATGAATCTTTTCCTGCTGAGATAACCTGTACATAAGAGTTAAAAGTGTTGTTGTGCCCTTGTTCGATTTTGTTTCTATAAATTATATATCCTCTATTTCTTTGTAGTTCTGCTCAATTATCTTGATGTCTACTATTCATGCGGTAAAGTTTCTGGTTTCAACAATATCTTCTTCATCAAACAGAGTATCATAAATGTAAAGATGAAATATTTGTGTTGCAGACAACTCTCGAGATGGATAGACTGACCACGGATATCGTGTCATCGACCTCATGGCACCTATAATTACATTGCTAAAGTTTGACACAACAGTGTACGCTAATCATGTATGCGTAGGACTATAGGCTACACAGGTCATTATGGCTGACAAATAACATCTAATTCTGTAGCTTATTAGCCCCCACTTATGAAGGAAAACCTTGAATTTTAATGAATATTGGATGTATAAACGAGTCTTGGTCTACATTATATTATTGGGAAGTTATCTGAACTCTCTTTTAACATCTTGTTGCTTGTATCCATCAGTCTTACACCCATGATTATATGCCGCACAAAATACAACTTAGGCTATCATTTTTCAAATGCAGTACCTTTCTTCTTGGATGATGGATTTTGATTTGCTCTGCACTGCAAAAGCTTATTATTCTTGATGCTGACAACAGTTCTGGCACATTCATAAGTGCATCTGAAGATTCAAGAATATATGCATTCACTTGTTGCCTTGTAACAAGAAGATTATTGATGTTTAGACTCAGTATTTATAATACTCATTAAGATGACAAAGATTGTGAAATCGGTAAAGGTGACAATTATTTTGACATTAAGTTTCTTGTGTCATATGTTGTAAAATGAATTTTGTTTGTGGTGGACCTTACTCCATCATCCTGTTTTTCTTTTTCTTTGTATATTGCTGTTTTATGTTTACCCAATTGATTTGTCATTGATGCATGTCTGATGTAAACATTACTGTTGATTACATTCAAATCATTTGTTTTCCCTCTTCTGGTTGCATGTTCTTCTTCACAATCCATGGCTTGTTAGGCATTACATGTGATCTATTACCATTTTCATTATAAGTTTTTATTTCAACTATTTCAGTTTGGGTCATGAATCTTTTCCTGCTGAGATAACCTTTACATAAGAGTTAAAAGTATCGTCATGCCCTTGTTCAATTTTGTTTCTATAAATTATATATCCTCTATTTCTTTGTAGTTCTGCTCAATTATCTTGATATCTAATATTCATGCGGTAAAATTTCTGGTTTCAACAATATCTTCTTCATCAAACTGAGTATCATAAATGTAAAGATGAAATATTTGTGTTGCAGACAACTCTCGAGATGGATAGACTGACCACGGATATTGGGTCATGGACCTCATGGCACCTGTAATTACATTGCTAAAGTTTGACACAACAGTGTACGCTAATCATGTATGCGTAGGATTATAGGCTACACAGGTCATTATGAATGACAAATAACATCTAATTCTGTAGCTTATTAGCCCCCACTTATGAAGGAAAACCTTGAATTTTAATGAATATTGGATGTATAAACGAGTCTTGGTCTACATTATATTATTGGGAAGTTATCTGAACTCTCTTTTAACATCTTGTTGCTTGTATCCATCAGTCTTACACCCATGATTATATGCCGCACAAAATACAACTTAGGCTATCAATTTTCAAATGCAGTACCTTGCTTCTTCAATGATGGATTTTGATTTGCTCTGCACTGCAAAAGCTTATTATTCTTGATGCTGACAACAGTTCTGGCACATTCATAAGTGCATCTGAAGATTCAAGTGGAGTCTTGGGTCAGATAGAGGAGAAGATTGCTAGGGCGACAATGATTCCAAGAGAGCAGGGAGAGGTATTGCTTATATAGTTCAACATTTCTTAATTGATTAAGTATGTTTATCATTTTAGCTGATTTAAAAAGTCCTATTTAAATTAAAGCATATTCAGCTTATTAAGTAACTTGTCTCTATAGCTAGGTGAGGCTTTAATGGTAATTTGAAATTATATTACCAGGTTCATATCAAAGGAAAAATAACTTAGCAATGGCTAGAAGTTAAACATTCTGTGTCTGTGATTGCATTACAAGAAATAGAATAAACATCATTAAGAAATTGAACTTATTGAATTGTTGACCAAAATTATCTGGTAAATGAGAATTTTATTCGTTAGTAATAAATAACATTATGCAGCTCGAAAAACATGTTTTACATATTTAACACATATAGGTCTGTAATTATTTTTGGGTGCAATTAGTTACTTCACAACATTGGGATGACATCAAGATATGGGTCATCATGTTGCAGGCGTTTAACATCCTGCGCTATGAGATAGGCCAGAGGTATGCTTCTCACTATGATGCATTCAACCCTTCTGAATATGGCCCTCAGAAAAGCCAAAGAGTATGTATCTCACTACTTTACACAACAAACTATGCTGTGGTAGTTTATAATTTTAACAAGAATCTTATCAGCAATGCATAGTCACATATTTCTCTGTCTAAATTTTGCATTCTTAAACTTGAGTATTGATTCTGCAGATGTAAAAATATTGAGCAGTTTAATTAGTGGGTTATCATTAATAAAAAAAATGATCAGGCATAATGCATGTCAGATTACGTAGTAGGCTGGTGTTGACATCTCTGTGGAGTTATTTTAAACTTAGAAGTTGTTGATTTGTTTTGACCTAGAAGTTCCAGAAGTCGTTTGCTTATACTGAAGCATATCGACAATGGTGACTTGGGACTTGAACCTATAAACATTGGACACTATGGTATAAATGGGAGTGTCTTTCTGCTCATTTTATGTTTCATGAAAATGGACCTCATCATCACGATTAATACTAACAAAATTTGTAACACGATCAATGAGTATTCTACCTGGATCTAAAATTTTAGAATGATTGAACCGGAAGGTTGGGTTATTCATCCTGTCCATGACAACTTCCAATGGTCTGTATTTGACTAACTTTAATTTGCCACAGCATGTGTTAGCCAATTTTGATGGATGAACTCATAGATTTATCTTACATTCTCACTGCTGTGGTAGGATTCAACCTTCTCACTGGTGGCAGAAGAAAGGTATTATCTTGATATGTTTTCTGATCCAGTATGGGTTTTAGATATTGATGACCTAATTAATGTAGCCTGGACTGGCCAAATGCTGGTTCCTGGCTTTTTCGATTTTTGATAGCTTTGCCATTTATAGTTATAATGGATAGTTAGGGCATGAAACTCAAAGTTTGTTTTGGTTAGGTTGATGATGAAGAGATGTCAGTCATTGATAAGTCGAAAGGTATAATACAAATTTGAGCACAGAACATGTATTGACCAAAGAAACTATTTTCCAGGTAGGTTGTTAATATGATAATGAAAAGACTTGAAATATGGATGAACAATTAGGTAAGATATAATATAAGGTTATCGCTGTGAGCTAGGATTACTCTACTAGCAGCATGCCATATAACAGTCGGTGACTGTGACAGTACATGCTATTGGCACAGGCTGACATGCAATGCTCACACAGGTGTGTTAGTGGGAGAATTAAGAGGCAAGAACAAGAAAGGAAATAGGAAAAGGGAGTTAGAGGAAGAAAAAGGAAAACAAAATTTTTCCAATTTCCTATGTTGGCTCCTTCGTTAGTTGTTACCTTGCGCATCATGATCCTGTTGTCATCATTGGCATACTTGGCTGTCTTGCTGCAAACCAAAATCGGAGATCTCTTTCTTTTGATCACATAGAAAGAAGTGATGAGCCATTAGAACTCTGAACTAGCCTTATAAAATCCCAAATTGATCTCATTTTTCTGTAGTGACAGAGGAATTGTCAAATTATTTACAGATCAAACTTAAATCGAAAAGGTTCTGATATGCTGACCCCATTCTGCAACCTATTTTATCAGAGGTTGATGATTGACCTTGACTGTGAGGGCAGTTATTTAACTTCATACTTTTGACGCACAAGGTCCAAGAATGTCCAAATCTGACATCTGGTTGCTTAATGATACAAACACAAGTATGCAGGCTGGACAAAGGAGCAATTTACTTATGGTACCCGGGGATTTTAGGTTCTAAAAGGCTCAAGTCTGACAGGGCTAGTTCTGAAGCTTGTGTAAAATTATGACAGTCCACGTTGCCCCAGTTCAATAAATTTTAGAGATTGAAGTATACTATTTGAAGACGTCTTCGAAGTTTATTGAAGATTTGATGTGTGATTTAATAAACAATAATAGTTTTACTCTCTTGGATGGTATCACCATCTATATTTAAACTTGTGATCTTGAAGGGAAGTTCCAAACTAGTAAGCAGGACACAGAATGATGCAGATGAATACCTTTGAAATGGATGATTGTCTTCTAGATTCTATGTGCGTGCAATTACAGAACTTTAACCAATGTAAATTTCATTAGATTTATATGTAACATTCCTTTACATTCACTTTGTATTATTGGTGATACTGGATTATGTTATGCCTCATTGCTTACAAGAACAATATTAGTTTGAAATTCATGTTGTCTTTATGCTTGACTTCAAGTTTTTACCACCACCAGCACTATTTTTCAGAATGTGTACTGACATCTTGTAGAAGCATTAGTAACAAGAAATGTCAACAAGTGCTACTAGTAGTTTCAATGTTCTTTGTGTGCATGTATTTTGGTTTATTCCTTTCTTGAATTGCATTTCAATAACTGGGATTATAGTATAAAAATTCCACCTTCCTCATTCCCAAGATTAATAACTTCTCAGGTAGCTTCATTTTTATTGTACTTGTCAGATGTTGAGGAAGGAGGGGAAACCATGTTTCCTTATGAGGTAAACAATTTGAAATTCGTTGTGACTTGTACAACATTATTTTGTCTTGTGTTTTAAGTTATTTTTTGTTTTTTTACATTAAATTATTTATTGTAACAACAAACAGAATGGATCCAATATGGACATTGCCTATGATTATGAGAAGTGCATTGGCTTGAAGGTGAAACCACGTAAAGGAGATGGGCTCTTATTTTATTCTCTGTTTACAAATGGGACAATTGATCCGGTAAGTTACAGAATCTTGTTCTTATATGATATTGACTAATTTATTATGCTATATGATAAAATTGTAGCATTTACTCATAAAAATTGTAGGTTAACACATGCACAAGCCATTATCGTCCTTGTAAATATAAGAAGCCCAATTTTTTTTTAAAAAAAAAATTATGGCCTTTAAAGACTGAGAAATATCATTATCTTGTAATCACCTTTGATTTGATGAGCTCATGAAATATACACCATACATTAATGAAGTTATATTCGAAAAATGTGAATATATCATGCTCAAAAGTTTTATTTTACCCAAATAGCTTGCTAGCTTATGCACCATAGGTTAGCATAGATGCCATATTCACTAACAGGTCAAACTTGCCTTGTATCACTCGAGCAACTTGTGTCTGATGGAAGCTAGTGAAATCAAGAACTATAGCCAAGCAAACTTGAGAAGTATATCAGAAATGGACTTGGTTTTTGTTTTGCTAAATGTTGTTTTTCAATATATTATTTGCAAACGAACAGGTTTAATTTGTGCTTCTTGTATTCTTTAATTTTCTCTCCTTCTTGGTTTTCCCTCCTTAGTTCATTTCTCTCGTTGCTTTATTTATCTGTTTGCAGTAAGCAGTTGAGCGTCGTCCTGTACTTAAAATTCTACACGGCATTAGAAGCAGCTCTGGCTTCTCCAGATAACAGGCCAAATTGTCATTCAATTTTGTATTTCATATATAAAGGTCTAAACAAACTACAGGAAAATATATGGGATGATGGTGTAGTTTAGACTTGAAACTCTAGATAGAGAATGACAAAAGGAACCGCTTTGCATGAGCATGCACTGCTATGTTTATAATATTCTTGCAGTTTTATTTAATCAGTTAGGGACTTCTTCAGCATTCAAAGTTTTATGTTTTGTTCTGTGTTGGTAGGAATCACCTCATGCTTGTCAATTTGTGTGACTTCAGCACTTGTTACGTTTGCCAAGTGTTATTTGTGCCACTCTCAAGTATGATCTCTGCAGCTGGGTCTGCCCAATACTTTAAATTGACTATTCTAGTATGAAATATCAACAATACAAACTTCTGGAGTTTTTATGTAAAACATGTTAGGGATGTGGACATTTTTTAAGAAGACCTATAGCTATTGTGGATAGACAAGGTAAGATAATTAGTACAAGTGGCACGAGGAGATGCGGAGGGAGGCATTAAAAGGTTTTACTAGAAGCTATAGATAAAATATAAACATTTTGAATCAAATTAAGAATATTGCTTTCTACATGATTCAATGATGAAAGAAAATGTATGTAGCTAACCTTTGGTAGCGGGACAATTATGACTCGATGTATGTTAGAGGTGCCAGTCCAAAAAATCCAGTTTCCAAGTCCACATGATCAAATGGTAACATGCAACTCTACGGGGTTATACATTCAAATAAAAAAGTTTATTATGATGCTGAGAATATGACTTATTTCTGTTTTTCTACTTTCCAGACATCACTCCATGGTAGCTGCCCGGTGATCAAGGGGGAGAAATGGGTGGCAACAAAGTGGATTAGAGATCAAATTGACAAGTAATCTGCAGTGTAGATTTCTCAATATTTGTTCCTTGTGCATTTACCAGTTACTGTATAAAACAACTTGATGGGAAAAAAAAGAAAAAAAACAACAACAACAACAACAATTTCTTTTGGCCAACAATTAGGGAAAGGGAAAATGGAAGAGTTGATCCTCTCGGCAGAATCAAGAGGGAAAAATTTTTTGGAGCCACTTGATCAGCTGAAGAAAGATCCGTGAATTGTTGTTGTTCAGATCAGCTTGAGCAAAGCTGCTGTGCCGGTAGGTTGCTAAATACGCCTGAAAGGATTGAAAGGTTGATTGCCGAAACCTTGTTGCCATGTTTCTGTAGTTTGTTTTCCTCCGAATTCCATGGCAGATGAGTTAATTATTTAATACATGTCGATTTCAAATCATATACATTTAGCGGAATTTCTTGAATGTTCTGACATTAGGACTGTGTTTTGTTGGTTGCTTAAATTTATGACTGTAAAAATTCTTGAGAGCTAATATAGCTACGGGCTTCGACCATCCGATGCATTCGGCAGCCGATCAGCTTATCGGCTTGGCTTGTGGTGGTGCTTCCCATGCGGCGGGGAGTTCGGGTCGGCGTCGACGCCCGTCTTGGCATCGGAAGGACTGGTAAGACGATGATCTTTTGGGTAAGTATTTCTCCGTGGAGCTGGAATAGTGATGAGCTTACGACCCCAGCTTTGTTCCTGTTCACAGGGCTGAGGAAGGAGGTGAGGACGTGCACGACCTGTGGGAGATGCTGCGGAAGACCGACCCCGAGATCGGACGGCACTCGCCGGCATGCAGCATGTTTCATTACACTCTGACGTTGAAACATGTTCGATTGGCTACAAAACAAAACAAGTACCACAACGGCGACGAACTCTTCTCAGGAAACTACACATTCACATCTACCTCATGAAACAGTTCAGATAACTACAAATTGACGACTTGCCATCTACGTATACGAAAGGACGTGTCACTGATAAAGAGTAGGCGATCATTCAATTTTCCTGATACAATAAGTGGTCAGAGGATAGCAAACAGACTACAGCTTAGAAAACATTGATTGGAACACGTGATGTTTGACCATCTTCACGACACGGGACTCTGAGAAGCCACGCGTCGTCATACGAAGAGATTTAGAATCGTCGGCTTCTCTGCTGCGGTCTGATCTCCACATCCTCCCTCGCTCATCGTTGTCACCGAGCTCGGAGACGTTGCCGATGGCGCCGACGCCCGCTGCTCTCCCTCGGCATCATAATCTCTCCTCCTCTTCCTCGGCGGTCGTGGCGGCGAGGAGGAGGACGACGAGGACGAGACCCCTCTCCTTTGACACTTGTACAGCTCCCTCGCATCGGCTGCGCCGGCTAGTTCCGGCAGCGGACGAATGGTTCCACCACCGAGCACTGTCGCCACCGCCGCCTGGCACAGGTGCCAGTTCCCGGTCCACAGCAGCCCCGTGGCGCCGGTCACGGGGTTGACGGTGCGGCCGCACGCCTCGTAAAGCAAGGATCGGAAGGCAGCTGCAGGAGAACCGCAGGAAAGAAGGGACGCTTAGTTCCAGTCTCTTAGGACGACAAGAGAGTTCTATCAGGCAGGCGTGAGCGGTACGCACCGGGGCGACGGGGAAGAGGGACGGAGGAGAGGAAGGAGAGGAGGGTGGAGCGGCCGAGGAACTTGGTGACGAAGGCGGTGGCGTGAGCCTGCGCGCCGGCGCCGTCGATGCACTGGATGCACGGCCGGAGGATGCAGGTGGCGCTGCAGCCCCTCCGCAGTACTCTGCAACCGTTGCAGCTCATCTTCAATCTATCGATCTCTCATCCGACAACGATCGCAAAGACACTCGCCTCCCCCGCTCTGTATATAGCGAGCGAGAGGGGGGAGGGGATCCGCCCGAAGCCACGGGGCTTGTGAGAGCGAGGCCAACGGTGCATGGGGTTTGTATCTGGATCCGCCGTTCGACTGCGCTCATGAGCGGCGAGCGAATGCTCGATCTGACGGTTGGAATTCCAAGAAACGGTGGGGGCGGCTTCGATGCATGGTTCAGATGCGGGAAAAGGGTGTTCCCAACGCAGCCGACGTTGGACCGGATCCCAATCGGATGTCGTGAGGGATTACGTAGGCTGGATGGCGAAGCCAGGTGCATCCTCCGGGCGTGTTTGCTTTATTGCCCGTAACACAACGGGATGAGAGCAAAACACACGCTCGGCTGGGTCCACCTAATGTTGTATCCTAAGAAACAGAACAATGCAATGTTATTTGTACGCATGATATAATGTACATACATTAAAACAAAATGCTTACGGCCATACCCGTATATAAATATAGCTCATCCTTCGGGCCGTGTCAGAGTTGCATCATGTCGGGCCCGCAGCAATCTCCAATCACAAGGCAGGTGAAACGCGTCGAATGGCAACAAAAATGTCCGCTCAAGACGTGGACCGCACCTCGGGGAGCGGACGAGGACCGGGTTTTCGGATCGGATCCATTAGGTGGAGAGATCCGTCATCGGATGCACGGTCCGATTGCACCGGTATCGGATTGATATTGGCCGGTGGAAAAGACCCGATTGCAAGCCCCATTTATAAGCCCGCTTCACACGACCGTGGCCGCAACAACCCCCCCAACCGCTCTCCTCCCCCTCCCCCGCGTCCTTGCCGCCGCCGTCGCTCTCGTCGGAATGATGGCCTCCGAAGGCGGTGAGGACCACCGCCTGACGCGGATCGCGTCCGCCATACGCGTCATTCCCGACTTTCCCAAGCCCGGTAATTCACGGATCTTGGAAACCCTGGCACCTTCGTGGGTTTCTTGAAACCCCGTGTTGGGGATCGGGGTTTTGGGGCGATCCGCTGCGGGTTTCGCTGTTCTTGATGGGTTTAGTGTGGGTGCAGGTATCATGTTTCAAGATATCACGACCCTGCTGCTCGATCCCAAGGCGTTCAGGGATACGATCGATATGTTCGTGGAGAGGTACAGAGATCAAGAGATCACGATTATCGCAGGTAATCGTGTTCACGACGTTCTTATAAGTAAATCTTGATCTACTTTTATTATGCCAATGAGGTTTTGCTGTATCCCTTCTGCTTCGAGTTTGTGACAAGGGCATGGAAGATGCATGAGCATATGCTTCCTTCATTATTCTTCTTGTTTACATCCTAAAGATGTTCAAGATGAGAATGACATGGGGTAAGCTACGAATTCCAACACTAGAAAAAGATCAAGTGAGGCTGAATTGCTACATTCTGACGGCTGACCATCGCGTTTACCAAGATTGGAAGGGTAGAAGCCTGGGAAATTCTAGGTTCTTTTCTAGGATAAGCAGATTACTTCTTCTTTTGTGCCACCTTAGACGGTTATTGATGTTGAATGTTTTGGAAATTAAGCATTCTTTTCACCATTCATTTGCTTGTTAACTCATTTTCTTGATTATGAATGATGTGGATACTGGAGGAACCAACAAAAGTAGTTAGTGACAGAACTTTTGATTCGGCAAGCTGTTCTTTTCTTTTCTTTGTTTTAGATAGAATTAAAGTCAGATCCCCTTTCTAGTTGAATTCTATTGTACAATACGTTCATTGACTTAATCTTTTTTTTTTTTTTAATTGCTGATATTTTCAGTGTACAAATATGATCATGTCTTTTCTTGTTCATCTGTTACTGCATGATGCATAATCATATCCACTAAAATATACTTGCATTAAGATGTCGTTCCTCGGTTTGATTTCTAATGTTTGAACAGGTGTCGAAGCACGAGGATTCATATTTGGCCCTCCCATTGCGTTAGCTATAGGAGCAAAGTTTGTTCCTATGAGAAAGCCAAAGAAGCTACCTGGTACGTTGTTCTTTTGCGTCTTTTTCTTGTTATAAGTGTGTTGCAAACAATAGCTAACCATTTATGCTGCTTATTAGGGGAAGTTATTTCGGAGGAATACTCCCTAGAATATGGTACGGACAGAATGGAAATGCATGTAGGAGCTGTACAGCCAGGGGATCGAGCCCTCGTCATTGATGATTTAATTGCAACTGGAGGGACATTATCTGCTGCAATCAGGCTCCTGGGTAATTTGCCATTGATTCATTCTTCGAGTCGTTGGTTTTCCTGTCATAAGGTGCTTTTATATATCCACTGTGTCATGGTTACATTGATCACCGCTCTAGTGTGCAATATGATCATCCTTGAGGAAATGCATGTTGAGGAGCAGTCGCATGAGTGTTTTAACCGCCTATTATGGTTAAAGGTGTTTATCTGTATTTTGCAGTTATCTACGATAAAAGTTTTTCTTCTGCACAACTTAATTTAGGGAAAATAAATTGATGACAATGGAGACATATACGAAGAACAATCACCTTGGGAATATAATAAGCACACATGATGGCTAAGTTGGTTTGATGTATTTAGTAGATTTTACCACCAAAAAAATGATGTTGTATTTAAATAAGTTTTCAGAAGTTCGTTTTGTAATGTTAGATGTCATCATTTTTAACCAAATGTTTTAATAGAAATGCTTTTTGGTCAAGCCTGCTTATTTTTGAGGATTGAAGTCATATTTTGTTAGCATTAGAAAGTAAAGCTTCATCTATTATTTAATATTTTAAAAAAATAACACTAACATTCTTTTTCATTGGACTGAGGTTCTTCCTCTAGTAATATGCCGTCCATGTTCCAGTTGTATGATGTTTTCTAATGAAATTATTGCTTTAATCTGGCTTATCAACTTGTATTGTGTTTCGAGGATTTTCTTTAGGTACATTAATTTTATTTATAGCTAATATAGTTATACATACATGTGTGTATATATATATATATATATATATATATATATATATATATATAAAAGAACAAATCCCTCACCAAAAATTTATTGCTTTTGTTGCTGGTCCAGGGACGTGAGAGGTCAGGCGGCACACCACTCTTTGTACTCGTTAAAGCGGCATAGTTTGTTTGTTTGGGGGCTTCCTCTATCAATCGAGATTGGCGAAGTGCATTAGTCCATTTACCAACAGTTGTAATTTGATAGCTTTTGTTGAACAAAAATCAGGAGCTGCCGCCAACCAACACGATGCCATAGCTCCCAATTGAGTTAAGGAAAAATAAAAAAATAAAAATTCTTATTACCGAAAGTGTGTTTTGCAACTCGATAGAGTGACGAGAAGTCCAGTGTTTTTAATCTATTTCCAAGCAGTATTTTGGCCAAATTTGCAGCTTTAGGTGATAGATAATAAAATTAAGGCGTCCAAACTGTGATAATTGCGCCTGCTATCGCACAAATAATCTTTAGACCGGGCAGGTAAAAAAAAATTTTCACGTCAGCAGGTAATTCAATGTTGCATGAACCAGAAGAAATACAATTTTATCAGGACGGTCTCTACGAATGTGAATCCGACATTCCGATCATTGCGTCCGGCAGAGATATATGTATCTGCAGTTCATGTATGTCTTTATTTACGACGAACTTTTTTAATGTATGATTCAAATATGTTTCACTGTTAGAAAGAGTCGAATTATTTAAAGCTTAGAAGTTTTTAAAGTTCATAACTGATTCCATATTAATTTACTGCTAATATCAAGTGACTCCAAATCCTAAAACTTTCCTAGCCTATCCACTAAAAGCTGGGAAGACGGAAAAAAGAAGACCAAGAACAACTTTACTGCTGCTGTTGTTAAATTAATCCAAATGTCACGAAAAGAATTTCAAGAAACAACCATCGTCCCTTGTTTCCCATATCAACAAAAAGGAAATTTGGTGGTTCCCTGCGCATCGATCACAGGATAATTAATGTTCAAGAAACCAGAGAGGTCGCGCTGTGACCAAACCCAACACTCCAATAAAGATCAAGAACCTTTGGATCGAGAAGAGAAGCAAAGCATATATATTCTCGTTACCCCAGAGATTCTTCGGAGCAAAAGGAACAAACAAACAGAACGAAACAATCAAGTGTGAGAATTGACCAATTCTTGGGAACAAAAACAAATGAATAAATGATTTTTTTTTTCCCCCTCTTTTGCTTCTTCCTTCGGAAACAATCATCAGCAGGCACCCAGGTCGGTTGCTCCCAACGGAACAACGATGAGAATCACGTACGTTCGATCACCAAAATCGTTTCACGCCCAAAACAAACTCGCAGAATCGGACACGAAACTCCCAAAGAATACCATGTCATACATCATCCATCCGGATTCAAATATCAACCCCGTGAAACACAAGAAGAGCGTACCCACTTTTGTTTTGTCCAGGATATCGTACGACGCCACACTCCTCTTCTTCGGACCGCTTCCCCATCTCACACTATGCTCTTCCCCATTTGCATAATATTGCCTAGCCATCTATGCCGCTAAATTAGTCCCGATGTCACCAAGCGGATTCGAGAAGCAAATATCCTCATCTTTCCGATTAAATCCTGAAGGACAGCCTCCTTTTACCAAAGATATCCCAAAAACCAACAACAACAACAACAAAAGGCCACTCCCTGCCTATCACAGGATTCTGTTCGACAACCCTGAGGGATCGCTGTGACAGACCTGGGGATCGATCACCAAAAAAAAAAAAACAAACAAACCAACCCCCCCAAACAAGACGATAAAGATCACGGAATCGGATCAAACAGCGAGCACGCTCATTACTCTAAAGATTCTTGAAGAAAAAGGAACACAGAACCAAAAAAGCAAGCGATCCTGATTCAAAAACGACTACGAAGATTCTTAGAACGGAGAACAAATAGCGAAAAAGAATCCGAGCCAGAGTTACTCACTTTTGCTTCCGATCCCAACAGGTAGTGCAACGCAGAAGCAGTCGTCGAAAGCAGGACCTTCACGCCGAACCCGTCCCTAGAGATCATTCGACCTCATATGACAGATTCGGACGAACCAAGATCGAGAAAAAAAAAAAAAGACCCTAAACGAAGGAAGAAGAGAGGTCGAGGGGCATACCCTATCCCACGATGAGAGACTCTCGGG